>JAJQZP010000062.1:0-387578 GCA_025403435.1 Artocarpus heterophyllus
AAGGAGCATCTGCTCAAGTAAGGAGATGGTTGGGTGGAAATTTGCCCAAGAGGGATGCATTAAGGTTTTCTCGTGCGGTAAGGTTCTATTATTCTTTTTAGATTTTGTGGTCATCGTAGTTCTTATCCTTCTTCATCTTCATTGTAGTGGCAAATCTTTGATACAATTTTTTTGAGCAATCTGAAGTTTCATTCTTGTTTTCAGCGGTCATTTGAGAAACATTTACTGTGATCTCTTCATGAGGCTAAATTGTGTTAGTGTTTTTGAAAAGTGTAGGATTTATCTAAATTCTATCTACCTTTCATTCTGATTCCTACAAATTCTCTTCTATTTATATCGATGAGAACAAAGAAAAATCATTTCTAGCGTCTAGTTTGCATTTTTTGTTTATTTTGTTTATCATGCAATAAAGTTTGTATTGCATATGTCGTCATTAAATTTCAAATCTTGTGCTTATTGTGCTTCATGGTTACTACCATGTCATCGCCTCTTTTGTTAAGGGTTTGTACGGTTGCAAAAATGGGTCATCAGCGTTTATTCTTCTTTTGATGATGTAGACTTTGTTTCAGTTCAGATTTGTGCTCAAGTCATGGATGAAATTCCATTTTTACTTTTCTTTTGTTCTTAAACAAACAAATTTTGTCTGCACAGTGGCATTTTATGTTTAATACTTGTAGCCAAGGATGGAAGGCTTTTGGCATGCGCTATCAAGATACTTGACTTTATTTCATCTTTTAGCTTTTGACTTGCGCTTTGTTTTGAATTGGAATTTAGGTTATGAAATTTGGGAATGAGAACCAAATCAACCTAATAGTTGAGGAGGTTGGAGGTGCAGTTGCGGCAGCTCAGCCTGAAGCGCAAATTGAGCTTTTCAATGCATTGATTGATGGTTGTAAAGAAGCAGTTGACTTGGGAAGCTTGGACCCTAAGGTTGGTTTGAGATATGTTTGCTTGGTGATTTTTATTGGGGCCAACAGTTGCCTTGGATTTATTTTGTGAGATTTTATGGGGTTCTTTATGTGTGGAACTTATCTCTAGGGACCCTTGTTGGACTTTTTTGGAGTCCCTGTGAAGGCTAGTGATCTCCTAACACGTGTACAAGAACTTCAACTTCTAGCAAAGCGCATTACTCGTTATGAAGATCCGATTGCACAATTTCGTGCCTTGTCATACCTGAAGCCTTCTAATTGGTCGAAAGGTTGTGGTTGGAATCAGAGTATGTGTTTCCTTCTTTCCCTACTTCTCTAGCAAGAAACGTATTTTATGCTATTTTCTTTTTCTGACTATAGTTCCATTGTAGTTGATGACGCAAGATTGCTTCTGGGAATACATTACCATGGATTTGGCAATTGGGAAAAGATAAGGTTAGACGAAACACTTGGCCTTATGAAGAAAATTGCTCCAGTGGAACTTCAACATCATGAAACTTTTTTACCTCGTGCTCCTAATTTGAGAGATCGAGCTAATGCTCTCCTTGAAATGGTAGGCAGCTTCTGGCTATATTTACTCTTGCATGAATTGCAATAACTAGGATTAGGACAGTCATCTTGTATCTGTAAGACGATAAACTTATGGTAACTTTAGGATATGGCTCATTTGAGAAAGTGCAAAACTAGGGGGTTAGTTTTATGTTTCTGATTATATCACATTCTTATACAAATAATGTTGTTTATTTATTTGTCTAGCAGCGATGAATCTTTGTATCAATGTGCTTAATTATATTGTTCTTATTTTGGTCAATCTAATGACCGTGGGCAGACTCATTGGTTGTCCTTGAAACGAGTTTTTCCACGATTAAGTGTTATGTTGCATCTTTTTTTTTTGGTCAATATAATGTGCAAGAGCATGGTCCTCCATGCTTTATGATGTTATATCGTATCATTCTAGATATGTACCTCTTTCTTGGTTGGCTGCTTATAATTTGTACATACTAATTAACTACTGAATTTTTGATGTAAGAATCATCTCAATGTTTATTTCATTTGGATATTCATTGCATTAACTGATTATTATCACATGTATCAGGAAATTGCTGCTCTTGGTGGGAAGAATTCAAGTACTAAAGCTGGTAGGAAGGTTTCTAAGAAGGGGAGGGAGAATATCCTCAATGTGCCTATATCTCAGGGCCGGGCGAAGAAAGGAAAAGCAGGTCCAGCTATGGTTGCTGGTCAAATGAACAAGGTCAGACTTGCAAAACCTCAGAAAGTTGAACCGTTAGTTAAAGAGGAGGGTGAAATGTCAGATAATGAAGAAGTATATGAGAAGTTCAAGGAGGAGAAATGGATGGAATGGTGTGAAGATGTTATGGTTGATCAAATCAAAACCCTGGGACGTCTTGAGCGTTTGCAGACTACTAGTGCTGATCTTCCAAGGGAAAAGGTACTTGTTTATTATGTCTATGTATTTACATTCCTGCACTTCATGTTTTTCTTTCTACTTGATGGGGGACACTAAAATGTTTTTACTAATGTTCCTTTGCTTTTTCCCGACCCTCAGGTGCTTTCAAAAATTCGAAATTATTTACAACTTCTTGGACGAAAGATAGATCAAATTGTTATAGAGCACGAGGAGGAGCCATACAGACAAGACAGTATGTTCTTCATTTGGTTAATTTAGATGAGTCGATGGTGCTCTAATATCAGCTGTTGCTTTCGTCTCTCTCACATTTATTAACTTGAAGCTTTTATTTCTCGTTCTTCTGCAATAATTAACTTCTATTAAAGTGTGTTTGTTGGTTTTCTTTAATCCTGTGTATGCATTTGTTTATATTTATATTTGTATCTTGCGTTTTGGTTCTTTTCGTCGTGCATATTTATTGTTTAGTTTAGTTCTTAATTGAGGAGTTTTATGCAGGGATGACCATGCGTTTATGGAACTACGTATCTACCTTTTCAAATTTGTCTGGCGATAGACTACATCAAATTTATGCCAAACTTAGACAGGAGAGGGAAGAGGAGGCAGGCCCTTCCCAAGCCAATGGTTCTGCCTCTGGCTCCTTTGGCAGAGATGGGGACGCAAATCATTTTACTCCTTTCTCCAGTAAAAGAGGTTTCAGAAATGCGACAACCTACCAAGGGTCAGAAACATTTCAGAAGGGTCACGATACAGCCAAGTTCGAGGCATGGAAACGAAGGAGAAGAGCGGAAACCGAGAGTCAGTTTCAAGTTCAGGCCCCACCTCAAAGAGCTTTGAGTAATGGCACACGGATACCTGACCCAAACTCGTTGGGAATCCTTGGGGCAGCACCATTTGAAAATAGGCGCGCTGGTAATGAGAGGCCTTTTAGGATGCATCAGACTGGATTACCTCCAAGACAAGGTTTTCCGTCAGGTATCAAGTAGGGACGGGGTTGAAAGCGGCTGACAAATAGTGAAGGCAACAGCACTCAACTGTTGCATGCTTCAGCCCTCAAATATTCCCTGGAGATTTTTTCAACCATGGGAATAAAATTTTTGCAGATTCCTGTATGGTATTCTGTGACTGATCCAAGAGCAAACGTGATTCGCATCGATTGACAGAAAACTTGTCGTCCGAGACCAAATGGCTGAGGTAAAGAGCCAAGTTCTTACCATATGCAAGACTAGAGTCTTGCTGCCATTTTTTTCCCCCTTCTTTTTGAACTTTTTTGGAGATGAGTTGGTAATTTGTTTACTTGTATAGTGAAAGTTAGGAAAAGGATTTACTCGTTGCTTATCTGATGCATACACATGCATTGAGAACGGCTTATGTGTATTAGGTCTAAACGGAAAGTGTACATTACCAATTTTGCAATAATCTTTTTTGGCCAATTTTTATTCTTGGTAACTGTATTAGCATTTTATTTTTCCTCTGATTCATGAGTTTACTATATGCTTTTTTTTTTTACTGCGTTTTTCTTGATGTTGTAGAAAGACGACCTTGTCTGTGCCATAATCAAATCAATTTTATGCAGTTTACACCTTTTTGGATCGACTATCCCGCACTTTGAGTTTTAACATTTGTGGCAAAGAAGCAAACACACGTTTGAGCTTTCATTCTAATTCTTTAGCATCAAGACATCATTTTTTTTAAGGGTGGATCTATTGCCACCTCTTATTCTACTCTTCTCACACCCTTACTTAAACTACCCATTAATTAAACTTTAAATTTCAATTATTACATTTTACACATTATTTCAAAAATATTCCTCCAATTAAATTGTATTTTTACTCCTTTTCTCACCCACCTGCAATCTTTTTTTTTTTTTTAAACAAACTTTATTCTTTTTCAAGTTTTTGGATAAAATGATATTTTCATGTATTTTGGAAACTCAAGGTTGTGTTTTTTAATTAGTTTCTTTTTCTTATTATCTTCTTCACCTCGTAATAGTAGTATTCCTTTGAAGGTGTAAATTTAAAATGAAAAGCACACAGACTTCGCGTTTGAATAGATTTCCAAACAATTATTTTGTGATCGAATTATATTAACAGTGATGTTGCATGTGTCCGTTTCAGTCTATTACTATTTTGAAAACAATATATGTACATTGAGTATGCGATTAATCGCCAAAAAGAAGCCATCTTTCCGTAGAAATCAATTTACATGATATCTGAAAAAAAAATTGTTTTGTTTTAATAATAATTCATCATAGTGTGTCCTTTCTTTAATCATTGCTAGTTTAAATTCTACATTTAATATATATTGAACCTAATAAGGAGTATATCTTTTCATTTATTATTTAAGGTGTAAAAAGTATTTTTCGAAAACATGTTTTATCCCCAAAAGTAATTTTGCTTATGGGTAATTCAGTAATAACAAAATTTATTACTAATGGGTGTGGAAGAGTAGACAGGGGTGTGTCAATTAAGGGCCGTTTTTTTTAATTTTTGAGAAATCATTATTTTTCACGGAGTTATTTTTCGTTCACTCTATTTCTTCAATTGATAGATCTAACAGCATTTATCAGTTAATGATTATGTATTTTTCACCTAGGTCGTGATTCATTTAGCGAAAGTATAGTTTAATTTTGGGAAATTTTCATAAACGACATATTTTAAGATTTACTTTTTATAAATATTACACATGTTCATTTGTGGCATAACTTAACATGTAATATGAATAATAATACAGCATATAGTTTTTTAAATGTGATATAAATAAACATAATTTTTAAAAGTATGGCATGGTATGTAATTTTCTTTTTAATTTTTGCCTTGTCAAATAATAGTTTAATTTTGTTAAAGCATCTCCAAAAGAGAAAATTGAATAAATTATATTTTTTTTGGAAATAAAAACAAAAGAGAAACTGGTGTCAAATAGTTTAAAATAAAAACAAACAGTGAGTAGCAAATATCCAAAAGAGAAATTGTAGTAAATAATATGATTTTTTTTAGAACTTGAAGTAAATAGCATGTTTTTAAAACAGTTGAAGCAAAAAGCATGTTTACACGTAAATATCATATGTAACATGGTGTAAATATGTTATTTACCTAAAATACTTTAAGACAACTTATTAACTCAAGAAAGTTTCAAAAAAGTCTTTGGTCTTGTAACGCCCTTACTTACATGGGGTTAACAGTTTTTAATGAATTAAAATAAAAATAAGAAATAAAAGTAAAACTTTAAAAATAAAATTGTCCGGGACTTAAATGAAAACTCTCAAATAAAAAATAAAAATATAAACGACAATTAAACCACAGTTTAATATAACACCTTAAATTTAATAATATAAACTGTCGTTATCATCATTTTAACCCTCAACGTATTTTAATACAGTCACAGAAAGTAACAATTGATGCTTACATTATCATGAAGAACATTCTTAACAATTGAAGTGGTCCCAATGTAATATAGCTACAAAGCTTCCTCAACTATTTTTCTCGTAGCCACCTCACACGTAGTGAGTCCTGAAAAGATAAAAATATAAGGGAATGAGCGACAATATGCTCAGTAGAAAAAACCATTACTCACCTTTAGGTTTTTATCATTACCACATTAAAACCTGCATGGTTATTTAATACTCATCATTATCCATATTATGAGATTTATTATAATCATATTCCGTGGATACCATAGTTAATCATTACTGAGTTTCATACATATACATATATACAAATGTTACAGTTCATCATTATTCCTAGGTACCCACGTTCAATAGAGTATCACTCAACTCATCAAAACCCAAATGGGCGTTCTTGATCACCCTCTAAACATTCCAAGGGTGTTCCGGTGATGAGACATCAAGCCTCGAGTCCTCACCAAGTCGATTCCTGTACAGTGTGTTATGGGACTGTCAACCCAAGGAAGTGTCATCACCTTCCTCCTATTTTACCTTTTAGGGTATTCATACCCAAGGACGTAACCGCCGCCGCCCTCTTCACGTCTCACTATTTCTCTATATTCAATCATTATTAATAGAGTCAGTTTTCCTAACCGTGCTTCTCATTTTATAACATGTGTCAATTCATTATGTTCCTCGCCGTACAATACAAGACGAGTCCATGTCATAGTTTCATATGTGATACTCATATAATAGCAGTTCAACATAGATATATATATATATATATATATATATATGTTGAACTGCTATTATATGAGTATCACATTATGTGATACTCATATAATAGCAGTTCAACATATATATATATATATATATATATCTTGCGGTAAAACAATCAATTTTAATTCCATAAAAACCTCACAAAACATGAGTAAGAGAATCTCTACCTTTCAAGCTTATCAACAATCTTTAAATCCCGGAATCGATTAACGTTAGCTCCATATTCCTTTAATCGTAAGGCGTGCATAAGGACAATTAAAACTAAAGCACAACATACAACCACATTCATAAATAAATCATATGTAAATCTATCTTACTAGTATGCCATTAAAGCTTTTATGCAAATCTCTTTTGAATACCACAGTAAACAATTTTTGTCTTAACACAATATAAAATGTAAACAAGTAATCTATATGTTTTAGTTCCTAATAAGATTCATCAATCACTTAGGATAATATTGGAAAGGTTGCAAGACATTAAAGAATTAGGTGGTGAGCAAAGATGGGTTCTTGGTTCAGGTTAGCAGCTGTTATACCATGACAAACTGACAGGTTTACTAGTTTCCCATCCAAAAATTAAAAAAATCATAGAAAATAAAATACAACTCCGATTTAGGTTTCTGATAGCTTGTTAGAAAGCTTAGGATGTCTACTTTTTAAATATGCAAACCAATTTAGAAAATTCATTCTAATTTAATCCCAGAATTTCAAGAAATAACCATTGCCCATAGAAGTATTACAAAGTTTATGGAATGTTAAATTTTTCTTTAACCCAAAACATATTATCCTTGTTCAAAATCTTAAAACCATTCCAAAATATGCAGCTTGCATTGTATAATCACAATAAACATATTTTCATGAGTTTTATACTAAAATCATTATCAAACCATATCTCTAGCACTTTTTACAAATAAGGGTAAAAACATGCTTATGTCAAACATTTTCATTCAAAACCATAAAATCTAAATTATGCAGCAAATAAATGAGCAATTTCAAAGTAAAGATGGTAGATAAGACTAGATTAATTTTCTAAAATCTTACCTTAAAATCTCATTGAAAACTTTAAGTCATCAATTCAAGATATTAAAGCTCAAGTTCAACTTTAGCATGAGGACTTTTGAACGACATAGAGCTGGGTTTCTCAAGCTTAGAGAGCAGAAGAAGGAAGAAGAAGAAGAGAATGGGAGGAAGACATTTCAAGGAGGAAGGGAAAGATAAGTGTTGCACGGAGAAAAGAAAATAAATGTATGGTTTTCTTTGTTGAAGGGCCCGATTGAAGGAAAATAATGGAAAGTGGGAGACAAGTAGGTGAAACATTAAGTGCATTATGTCTCATTCGGAGACTTTAGTTCATATAATGCCAAATAGCATTTTAGTAATTAATTCGATGTTCTAAGAGCGTTTTGGTAAATTTACTAAATAGATATAGAAAAATTTTAGAAAATTTTGAAATGGGTATAAATAAATAGGATGAAATAGATTTTAGATGAAATAAATTTTAGTTAGCACATAAATAATTAATTTAATTACCATATTACCTGTTAAGAAAATAATAGGTGTCACATGTCTATCTGTTTCATATGTTTGAATCACAACTTAAATAATTTTGTTACAGTATTTTCTCTCACAATAATTAAAATTTTTGTTCAAACATGTGAATCAAACGGGCTAGTTATTTGCCTCTTTCCCCTTACGCAAAATTAGGTCCCTTGGGGGCATTTGTAATGGGTTAAAACAAGCAACTTTTAGCTTATTTAGTCTAAAAACTGCTTTTGAACATGGATTGAGTAGACAAACTGACTGGACTTTGGCTTTTTATTATTCTTTTGAAACAAACCACCTTCTTGGAGCTTATAATAAGTTTTTTCATTTACATTTTAAATATTTAATTGTGAATAATAAATTAAAAATTCTATTTGTATCCTTATATTGTATTACTCTTTACGATAATAAAAGCTTTTTATAGCATATGTAAAAATGAGTGTACATGTTTTGATGTTCTCTTAATGTACACCAAGTGTAAATCTCTCCTTCTCTCTTTTTTGTTTTTCATTTTCTTTTTCGTTTATACAACCTTATACACCCTTGGCTCTATATTTTTCTTATTTTTTGTACCTTATATATTTTTAAAACATGTCCATATGCCTACCATAGATTGTTGATTATATAAACACACACACACACACACATATATATATAACATGTGTAATACGCACGTGCTACGCTCATGTTTTTGACTAATTTAACTAAATAAGTTTTAATACATTTTGAAAAGCAAAGAGCTCTATTCCATATACCGTACAAACATTAATCAAAATTCAGACTTATACTTCTCTTCTACCAGTGCCTTAAAAACAACTCCATCTCAAATCGAGAGTGATTGAAAAAGTGTTGTGTGGTGTTGTTCCGAAGAGAGAGGTGTAATTGACAGCCCATTATCACTTTATTCTTCTCGTTACTTTCTCAACCTCAAGCTTCTATTTTTCCATGCGGTATGTTTATTATCGAAACACAGCGCCTGAGAGTGACTAGCTCTGTTTACTGGTTTGCTAAGTATTAAAAAAAAATATATATTGTAAAAGGATGCCAAGATCATGTAACACCCTGAAATTAATTAAGATTCATATGTAACATGGTGTATTAGTGCGCCTGAATATAATTTTAATTTAATTTAATTAATTGTGGTGTTCTTTTAACTTATTTCATCTTTTATTATTTTTATTGTTATTTGAATTTTTGAAACAAAACAATTTGTCAAATTTCAAACAAGTCCCACTTTGTTAAAAACTCGAACCACATGAAATCTGTTTGTGAAAACAATGGCAGCCCATGGTTTTGTTTTAACCTGCTGCCCCCTCTTCTATTTATTTTCCCCTTCTCCTCCATTTTTCTCTCATTCTTCCCTCTCTTCCTCTCTCTCCCGTAGCTCTCTTTCCCTCTCTTTCCTTCTTCAAATCCACCAGTCCCCCTCTCAATTTCTTTGCAAAAATTTCAATTATGAGCTTCACTCTTGCTTGATTGAAGCCAAGGAACGGAGATTCAAGTCACAAATCCTCTCCAAAATGCTCATCAAAAGGTTAGCCCCTTTTTCTCAAAAAATCTTTGAATTTTCATTTTGAATCTTCCATGAACATTTTGATCCGAGTTGTATGAGCCTAGATAACTCTTACCTTAAGTTTATGAGACTCTAGGCACCCCAAATCTTAGTTTGATTTGAATGAGAAATGGGATTTTCACTAAATCTTACATTTTTGCCTATTTTTGGGTTCGAACTTTAAATTCGCACAAAACTTATTGGAAAGTGTTTGAGTGTGTTCCATTATGTTATTCTACTATGTTTTTATGTTATTTGTGTTCTAGGAATTGAGAAAAATAGGTTTGGATGGATTTTGGGCTCGGATTTGATGAAAACCCGAGACCTAAAACTTTTCAAATCGCAACAGTTCAGCAGGCCAAACTTCAAGTTTGGCAGGTTGGATTCATGAGTTCTGCAAACCGAATTCATATCATCGACAGGCCAGACTCATAGCGGGTTTGGCAGGCCGGACCCAGATGGTCGGCAAATCGAACTCAGCAGTTCTGCAAGCCGGACCAGGGGATTCGACAGGCCGACCAAGCTTTACAAAAATTTATTGTTTTTCACTAGTTTTCACTATTTAAAAGCTAAACAGATATTTTGACCCAATGGCATGATATTGTGAACAAGAATGGCACACTAAGACACTATGAGATAGCTTAGTAGAGTAGAATATCCTAAGCTAGATATTGATGAACTTAGTTTACATTTAAGGTCGTTTATGGTTTTGTGGAGCTAACGTATAGCGGGTCGGGACTGTAGTGTTAGCATCAGTGCAGGATATTAAAGTAGGACTTCTACCCCTTTCTTTAATAGCCAGATTTTAAATGGTTTTGGCCTCAAAATGAATTCTTTCAAGATGTTTTTATTGAATGATTGAAAAGAGATTTTTATCAGTTGTTTTCATAAACTATAGAATGAGGTAATCTTTATAATGAACCGTATAATGAATGTAAATGAATACACTTGGTAAAATGAGATTTAAATAATGATAAAAAAGCACATGTGGGCGTGATGCCATACCTAAAGATCGGATCGTGTAGAGTGTGACCTTAGGGGTAGGTCTTGAAACTCAGCTGGGTCACTATGGTGGTGAAATCTATGGTTTGCCCAAGAAAAGATAATAAGATCCTTTTTGGACGAACAATGAATTGTTTTTGGTAAGAATAATTTAATTAAATTTATTTATTTATTTCTGTTTTATAAATATTTTCCTGAATGATAATTTGATATTCAAATTAAATGTTTTTTTTAAAACCTAGTCCTACTGAGCCTTTCGCTGATATTTTATTTGTTTTTAAACCATTCCCCCCTTAAGGTGAAATTCAGCTTAGGACCGATTGGGAGGCTACCGATCGAACTCGCGAGCAGTATAAGATTTTGAATAGGTTATTTGTATTGATTAATCAAGGCATGAAATATTTTAATTTCCCATTTCTTGTATCGGACTATGGTTGTAATTTTAATTATTGTCGATACTATATGTGTGCATACTAATGTGATTTCGGTGAGGCCTAATTCTTGCTTATTTGCTTCTTTTACTATTTTATTTTGTCTTATCTACTTTTATTAATTTGATAAGAAATTTAAAAAAGGGTTAAATTTATCACACTTTTCTTAATTGCCTAAATTCTTTAATTGGTGCTTTTAATTAAAATTTAATTTAATTAACCTAATAAATTGATTTAATTATTTTAATCAATCCGCTACGTTACTCAATGAATTTCAGGCCGTGACAGATCATATTGTAAAAAAAAAAACAATTGTTGAGAGCATTTGATTTTCTTTTAACAAAAAGCAAATAGACTTAAATGGGAAAAAAAGGAGAGGCCTTGACCTCCTTACAAGCAAGGAGGAAACATGACAAATGCTTATTTTATATAAAAATAAAGGAGGCGGAAAAAAAGAAAAAGCTAAAAAAAAGTAAGGTACAAAAGGGTGGCCAGTAGCTGCCCCCTACAAGCACGGAGGATATAGGACTTGCTCATATATATTAAAAAGATAAAAAAAAAAAGAAAGAAAAGAAAAAAAGAAGAAATAAAGTTTGAAAAGAAAAGTGAAAAGCAAGGGTTAACAATTAGTCTAGACTTGCTCCTTTTATATCAAAAGGAAAGACATAACAAAGGAGGGCACTTGTCGTCCTTACAATCATAGAGTAAATAGAGGACCTGTGGTTTTAAAATGATTTTGCTTTGACTATGAAAATGAGGATGAGAAATTTTGAAAAATTATGCTGGAATTGTTTTAGAAAATGTATTTGGTGTTTTTTCTAGACATTATCTTAGGTATAAGAAAAAAAAATGAAAATGTTTGGGTGTATTTTTTTGAGATGTTTATTAAGTAATATGTCAAAAATAAAAACAAAAATGATAAAAAAAACTCTGTAATACGCTCGGAGAGTTTCCAGCTTTGCACCAGGGGTTTCTCCATTTTCTATTTTAAATGTTCATTTCATTTAAGTCCTTGTAATGAAATAAACGAGGTTCCTTTATGTAAAAACTTGCCAACTCTTGGTTGGTAAACCTTTAGGCTCACAAGTTAGCATTGGCAGCATAGTAATTTCATCTTTTTATTACTAAATGTTAAAAAAAAAAAAAAAAAAAAAAATCACCCCCCCAACAAAGCCACCCAACCCCACCTCACCCCCCCCTCTCTCTCTTAGTTTATAACAAGGAATAGAAACTCATGACCATTAATGGAACAAAAAGACTCAGACTCAATTTTTTTTTTACTCAATGGATGAGCTAAATTCCATTTTTACCAGACCACAAGCTCAAGCTGGATTGTTTATTGATTGGATAGGGACCTTAAATTAGAACTATAAAGTATTAAAAAACCTCGGTTCCATCTCGAGAGACGGAGAAAAAAAAGACATCAACTAGACCACCCCATTGGCCGGTAACATTGTAACGTATTGTTATCTACAGTTGATATAATTTTTACATGCTATAACAAAAATCCGATAAGCTATAAGGAACAAATAATTATATGTACATATATACATACATAATACAGTAAAGAAAATTCAGAGCATGGAGAATCAGTCAAGCAAGGCAAGAATCCAGGGGCATTGGAGCAATTATTTTTGTAGCTAAACTTAAAATCTAAATTTTGTGTTATATATATATATATATATTTATAGAATCTATTGATAATTTAACGCGTGGTTGAGAGCTTGCATGCCATTCATTCTTAGCCACAAGACGACCCCTTTTTGTGCCCTTATCTGCCATGTTTCTTATGGCGGGACCGACATGGAACTTTGACGGCTGGCCTATAAATAGGTTCACATATCTTGCCTTACGACGTCACAAACAAATTGTAGTCTTCTTTTCCTGTTTGTATAGGCATTCAGAATTACTTGGAGGCAATCTTCTTATGTGATTTAGTGGCGTTTATTCAGCATTCTATCTCACTAGATTTTGACTTTCAATAATTTGGCCTCGTCAGTTCGACTATGGTTGCAACCGATTTTGTTTTTAAATTTTGTTTGAGAAAACATGGTTAGAGCTGCTATACATTTTTGTTTTAAATTTGCTCCCAAACACCTTAGATATACATACTTGTTCTTCTTTCGAGCTCTCTCATTTTCCCTGGGAGTTGGTGACAGGATATTCATTAGTTTTAACCATCAAACACAGTTGCTTGTTTGGTCCTTTTTTTACTCCATTTTTAAAATGGGTAACATATTCTTCTCAAGGGCCGATTCTCTCTCTTCAATAAGTGATCATCCTCTGTATTCTTTGGTTTGCAGTAACTGCAATAGATCGACTGCAGCGGGGATATGCTCTCTGCTCGGCTTATTATTTTGAGCTCGAGTGGAGAGTGGATTCCTTTTTCGGTCCTTCTATTTGCATTATGGCATAACTAATAGATATAGATTGTTGAAAATATGATCCACTTGGCCTTTAGGCAAGCCATGCCTAGATGCCTAAAGGATATGATGGATCATTCTTTTGCAGCATGGATCAATCTCGTCGAGGTATTGCTAGTGAGTTTTTAACGATTGTAGAGAGTAAGACATGATATCACTCGAGGGCTGGTTCTTTTGAGTTCTTCAATAAGTGAGTATCCTCTATTTTTATTTTTTATTTTTTTTGGTTTGTAGTTATGGCAATGGATCGATCGTAGTGGGGATCTACACTATACTAGAGGTTGAATTTGGACCTCTGGTGGAGTGTGGATTCCTTCTTAGGTCTATACATTGAGCTAGGTTCATACCCCCACTAGAAAGAAAAAAAAGCTATAATAAATATATATTAGATTTTTATTTGGGGTCTCCATTTATATCTTGATAAGTGTCCTCGCCCATCTTTATTTCTTAAACTTACGTATTATTATCTTTTTAAACTGTACTCAATTGATGATATCACCATTAGAACCATTTATTTTTTTTCAATTTTAAATATTTTATGTCAAATCTGTCTGGAAAGATTTTATATTATTTATTTTTTCTAAAGTACATTTAAAAAGAAAAAAAAAAGGTCATTACAACAAGAAAAAGAAAAAAAAAAAACCCTATACTAAAACCGGTTTACTTGGTTAAAAAAATTGTTTATCTCAACTCCAACCATTCAAAAAGAAAACAAACCTCAAGATCATGTCCTTTTTTTTTATTATTTTCTAATAACATTCCCTGCATATAATCTTCTCGTCTTAAGAAACTAATTCCTCCGTATAAAATTCACTAGACAAAAAACTATTTAAATGATAATTTGATTGTATATATTGAGAAAGATATTTTTAATGATATTGACAATTAAGTTATTACACACCACTTTCAAAATATGAAAACCCGTCGAGTACAATTGTAATACCCTGGTAAAAGTTTATTATTGAGCACAATATAAAAAGTTGATCTTTTTTTTTCCCCTAATTCACGTATATAATTTTATACCTTTCTGTGCCCCCTTGAAACCAAGTCCTAGATCTTGTCTCGGTCCTTCTATTTGAGTTAGGGCATAACTGATTGACATAGGTTGCTGAAGATACGATCCCCTTGTCCTCTAGGCAGACCACGCCTAAAGGACATGATGGATCGTTCTTCCACAAGCCAGACTCGATCTCGTCGAAGTATTGCTAGTCTCGGTTGTCATATTCCTTGCTGCTTTCCATCTGATTAGCAACGGCGAGCTGCATCTTGCCTATGATGAACCTTTGGTCTTGGCGACCATGAACTAGAAATGCAACTCCTCTTTGTTAACCGATTATTCGCCCTGACGCTACACCTTTGATGGGCTTTGCAGGCGAGTCCTTTTTTTTAATGGACTGCATATATAATGGTCAGTTATATTTTGCTTTTACAAATCTCCTTCAAACTTGCGCCTAGAGCCTTAGCTATCTTCGATCGTAAAGGAATCACTTGAATCGATTGAGCTGCCAATGCGACTAAGATTGCTCATGACGATCCATCTCTGAGACACTTTATTTTAATTACGTCAATGTTTAAAGCGTTGATATATTTTCTTAATTTTTTCATGATGTACTCAAGTACTTGTCCATTTATGTAATGTAATTAATACTTACGCATCACATTCTGACTTTGCATTTATAGGGTGTTTGGAAGAGTGGTGGGAACCGATGGTGGAACCACTTTCACTGTAGCATGTGAGAGTTTTATACTGTAGTATATTTTTTTTATATTGTTACTGTAGCATATGAGAGCTTTACATTGTTCATAACTGAGATTGTGGTGAGAACTAAGTGATTCCCACCACTGCCAAACACCCCCTTAGTTTAAGTGCGTACTACGAACCGTAGCAGTTTTACCAAGAGAATACTAGGATTCATATTTACGTATATAGGGTACGGTCATAAACGGTAATTGCAAATAAGTCGCAAAATTTGACAAATATAAACGACAAGTATAATGTAAGGAATCATAAATTTGGCACCCTTTAATACATTCATTGATTTCTGGTCATAACAAAAATAACTGAATTGGGAAAAAATTAATCGGCCTCCTAGGAGAGTCTCTCTCTCTTTTTCTCCTTTTTTTTTTTTTTGGGTTTTAAAAGCAAAGGGTAACTACTACAAGCTACAATGCATATATACTCCTTTAAAGACAAGCATTCCAAGTTACGACACTGACTTGCCATTCCCGGGGTTGTGAAGTGCGTAGGATTCTTTGCCCAAGGACTCGTCGACGATGGTCCCTAGTAAGCTCCTAACTTGCCCGCACTCTTGGTCATCCTTCAAAGCACCCCTCACCGAGCTCGTTTCTAGACTTGGTGTATAGTTTCCTCTTATAATTTAATTAGTTTCTAATTAATTTTTATACAATCATTAATTAATTAAGTTCTCGAATATATCACTAGTCATTCAACTTCGGTAATTAATTCCTTGATCATTGATTCCATAGTTAATTAATCAATCATCCATAACTAATTATCACCAATTGATCCATTTTTGCTCCTCATTAATTAATGGATAATAATTTATTTGTTAATAACTTACTTACTTGGTCAGTTTTCAATCACCTTTGTTCAAACTGGGTTAACTCAATCCACTTAGAGGCCATTTGGTTCGAGTATTTAAATAGAGTATTTGAATAAAAATTTAAATTTTTATGAAAGAAAATACTATAGCAAAATGATTCGAACCGTGATTCGAACCACGAAACAAATGGACCCTTAGTTACTTAACCATTTTGGCCATTAGAAATTGTAGCAAGTCACAAATAATGTCAGAAATTTAAAAAATGTGACATAAATAGGAGATTCAAAATTATTTAGTATTTTAATGTATATAAAAACCCAAAAATACGACCAAAAAATCATATGTATATATATATATTTTTGTCTTTTTTCTCTCTCTCCTACACACACTCTCCCTCTTTTCTCCCTTCTTTCTCTCTGTGCTTGGGAACAGAGCTGCTATGGTCATGCAACTTCCAACCTAGTTGTCATTGACGTCCACGTCGCTACTGTCAAGGTTGGAGCATCGAGAGGAGCGACGATGACGAACACCGAACGAGAAGCATTGACGACAATAGAGCAAGCTCCGGCAAAGATTGTTTCGTTGAACGAGAAAATTCGTGATGGTTTCATCATTAACAACGACAGAGTTAGATGATGATCTCCCTAGGTTTTGATTTTTGTTAGTTTCTGAGTCAATTAAAGGTGGCTTGATCACTAACGCGCGACAAACAGGGAAGGGAGATGGTGACAATGGCGTAGTTGTGTTGTGAGATCTGATGGCAACAAGTGACAAACGAGCATGTGGTTACTGGCGTTGTAGAGATCAGCTCGATATGGTGTTAGGAAGGTGTGCAGTGTCATTGGAGGACCATCGTGGGCATGGTGCGTGGGCGGCTGTGGTCGGAGCTTGCCAGTAGCAATATATATTTTTTTTTGTGTTGTTATTTCGCTGGAGCTTTGTTTTTGATAAGTCCTTATATTTATGCAAAAGCATAGTCTTTTTCAACTGCCGATGACGTCTTTAGTGTTAGCCATATTTGAAACCAACAACATCACTAGTAAATTTTTATATTTAAACAAAAATACTGTATATCTATATAAGTATAGTATTTCCTGACCGTCGGTGATGTTGTTGGTGCCGGTAATGTCCAACGATATCGATAAATTTTTGTGTTTATATAAAAATACAATATTTTCATATAAATATTGTATTTCTCGTCCGTCGACTTATAAATACTATATTTCTTGGTAGTTGGTGAAGTTGCTGGTAATTTTTTTTATTTACACAGAAATATAGTATTTATTTGTAAACTTAGTATTTCTCAGCCATCGGTGACGTTGTTGGTGCTAGTTATGCTGGCAACAGTTTTGGTCAATTTTCATGTTTACATAAAAATATACTATTTACATGTTAACACTTTATTTTCTAAATTCTAACAAAGTTGTTGATAAACCTTTGTATTTACATAAAAATATAGCATTTATATGTGAATATAATATTTCTCGGCCACCAACGATTTCGCTGGTGCCGGAGATGTCTGACAACGTTTGTGGAAAATCTTTTTATTAATATAGAAATACAGTATTTATATGGTAATATAATATTTCTCAGCCGCCAGCAACGTCACTAGTGTTGGTGATGTTAGAGAATGTTGTGGGTAAATTTTTGTATTTACATAGAAATATAGTATTTACATGTTAATAAGGTATTTTCTAGGTTCGGCGAGGTTTCCAGTAAGTTTCTATGTTTACATAGAAATACAATATTTACATATTAATACCATATTTCTCGGTCACCAACGATGTTGCCGATGTTGTTGATGTCCAACAATGTTTCTAATAAACTTTTGTATTTACATGAAAATACAGTATTTACATGTTAACTTAGTATTTTCTGGGTCTAACGAGGTGCCAGTAAATTTTTGTATTTACATGCAAATATAGTAATTATATGTTACAGAGTATTTTTCCAGTCGCCAGTGATGTTGTTAGTAAATTTTTGGATAAATTTTACAAATTCCCTCAAAACTATATTACTTTTGTCGAAATGCCCCCTAAACTTTGAAATGTACATGTTGTACCTCTTGAACTATAGTACTTCACTATATTTACCCCATGAACTCTAAAACATGTTTTTTTTTTTAAAAAAATACTTGTTACCCTAATTCAAAGGACAAATTCATCAGTTTATTCAAAATCTTTAAAGAACCAACTTGAATTATATTAGTTCTCCACTTTTCCTCTATCTTTTTCTAGCTTTTGAGCAGGTATTTTAAAGACAAAATATACAAGAATTTGATGTCTAATGAATTCATATAAAGTAAAAAGAACATTTATATTAACTTTTACATATCATATCTAATCTTAAATAAAACAAAATTCAGAAATTCCATGGAAAAACAATGTTTCCAAAGTTTGGGGGGTGAATTTGGAGAAATATTTTACTTCAGGGGCATAATATATATGTTTTAAAATTCAGGGATATATTGACACAAGTGACATAGTTTGGGAGGAATTTGTAAAATTTACCCTAAATTTTTTCATCATTTGAAAATACAATATTAACATATAAATGTTGTATTTCTCGACTACTGCTGGTATCGACGAGAGAGCAGGATAAGAGATGGAGAGGAGAAAGAGGTAAAAATATTTTGAGGTTTTTGTTTTTAATTTCTCATGATATGCTATCTACTACATATTTTAAAAACATATGATATATTTACTAATTCTTAGTGTACATATGTTATTTGTTCTTCATTTCTTCGGCCATTTTTGGTCACCCTCCGCCACCTT
Organism: Artocarpus heterophyllus; assembly: GCA_025403435.1. Taxonomy (NCBI): domain Eukaryota; kingdom Viridiplantae; phylum Streptophyta; class Magnoliopsida; order Rosales; family Moraceae; genus Artocarpus; species Artocarpus heterophyllus. Next base: position 18,805 of record JAJQZP010000062.1, read on the forward strand.
GATCCATGATTTTTTTGCGTCTGGTGATAGTTTGAACATGTTGGGCTTGGAGAAACCCACTTGTTTTGCATTACGGGTTTAGGTTCGGCCATAATTGGTCTTAAATCAAGGTTGTTAGTCCTATAAGTTATATTGGACATTAAGCTACCAGTGGGCCATTTCACTTCATATTTTGATCCATCCTTTAGACAACAACACCACCATCCTTTGTAATATTTACCCCCCCAAAAAAAAAAAAAAAAAAAAAAAAAAAAAACCAACCTTGTAATCTGTCCATATTCTTCTTCAAACAAAAGATTACATCTTCTAAGGTCAAAGGACCATTATACCCTCAATATGAAAAGTTTGACACTAAAGTCCTTTTTATTTTCCTTCCTAAAGTGGACGCTAAAGTTCTTTACTCCACCATTAAGGGTATCCTTTTTACATTATGGCTTGATTATAGACACTAATACAGTTTAGGTCAAAACAAAACAGTATATGATATAAAAGAGAGGGGTTAGAATCCTACCTTTTAGCAATGATATTCGAAAGATAGCTTGAAATCTCACAAATCCAACTAGCAAAACGTAAGCTTCCAAGGCTGCCTAATCTTGATGGTTTATAATCATAGTCAGCGAAGAATCAAAACAAAAACAAATAGAGACGTATTCATATTATGTATAATCAATTCTCCAGTGTGCCTTCCATGTTAAAATGATCTTAAGATATGAATTAGCTTTTCTAAGGACTTTAGAATACAAAAACAGGGTTTGAGGAGTGTTTTTACACGATAAAGCATGAAGGAGCCAAAATAGAGCGAGCCACGAGCCTCGGAGGGCTCAGGTGGAGGCAGCAACAGCCCAAGTTGCCACCGGTGGTTGATCGCCCTGCACAGGGTGATCGACCGCATCTCCCCGTGATAGACTTCTGTCTAGTTCTTTCCTCTACGACTAGACTAGAGAAATTTCGAGTTTTCTCAACTCAAACCAGTCCTCAGTGGTTAAAACTAGTTCAAAACACTTAATAAACATCCTACGATTCACATAAACATGTTTTTATGCATTCTTACATCAAAATCACAATCAAGAACCATAAATTTCAGAGTTGTTCAAAACTGAAATGAAATATATCCAAACATGATTTTAAGCTCTCAATCTTCAAAATACTCAACATACAATCGTGGAAATCTGATTTTAAACATGAAGGACGTATGTTTAACACCATTATTGCACCATAACAAACTTTATTTTTTGTTTTGATATAAAACTTAGGTTTTTGTCCATCAACGCTCACAACATATGCATGTTGGTGAACTGGAAAATATGAAGAGATTTTAAACGAAAATCAAAGATAAATTTCATGGTAAATGCAACCCAAAAGCCCAGATTCGTTTTAGGAAATGCCTACCTCAATCCTCTTGAAAGACTTGGAAATCTTTGTTAGAAATCATGCCTTGAATCCATGGAGTTGGCTGATCATGGAGATGGGGTTTTATCTGAGTTTCGGGACAAGGAGGGAGCTGGTTTCAATTTGCATATAGAGAGTGAGGGAGAGAGACATTTGGGGGAAGATAGTGTGTGAGAGAGTGTCTGGATTATGTCTGAAGGTCAAAAGGTTTGCTTTTCTTAAAGTGAAGAAGGCCAATGCATGTTAGTGTTTTAGTTAGACCTTGGAGAAGGGAAAGTCTGGTTTTTGATTAAAAAAAAAAAAAAGTCATGTGAAAGCGTTTGGTTAGGAGGAGATGGAATTTTTGTAATTGTGAAAGGAACGTTGGTTCTATATGGAACTTTAAATCAAATAGGGAAATGCTGAAACTTTTATTATTAAATGGAATATTAGTTTCATTTTGAAAAAGAAATTAAATTATGTGAAAAATTAAAATCATACTAATTTACAACATTTTAATTAATTGCACATTAATTAATCAATTTATACAATTAATTAAATTAAAATTTATATGGCTATCATAGCTCCACCCTCCTAATTTTGCCCTCAAAATTTTAAAGTTTATCTCAAAAGCAAAACAACTATGGGTATGCTTTGCATTGTGATTCTAAGTCTCAAGTCACCTCGTCTTTACAGTGGGGTTGCTAGAGAATCTTAACCAACAAAATTTCTTGGTGTCGCAAGTTTGTCACCTTCTGGTCAATGATTTGGATCGGCCCCTTCTCATACATCTTGTGCTCCTGAAGCGGCACTTCATGCCATGAAATAACGGCGTTTGGATTGAAATGACATTTACAGAGTATAGATACATAAAAGACGTTATGAACATTGGACAACTCCGGAGGTAAGTGAAGGCGATATGCAATAACACTAGCACCAACTCGTTGCGTGATCGAGAATGGCCCGGTATACCTTGGTGTAAGTTTCCTACTAAAACCGAAACTAGAAATCCCTTTATAGGGAGAAACCTTCAACAGGACAAAATCACCTTCTTGAAATTCCAACGGTCGATGCCTCCTATCAGTATAGTTCTTCTGATGACTCTAAGTGGTCCACAAATGCTCTTGAATAGTGGCAATCTTCTCATTGTTGTCTTGGATGTCATCAGGTCCCATGGTGAGTCAGTCTTCAGGCTCGAGCCAAAAAACTGGTGATCAGTATGGTCTTCCATAAAGAGCCTTGAACGGAGCCATACCTATGCTTGCTTAATAACTATTGTTGTAGGCAAACTCAGCTAAATACAAGTATTTCTTTGAATTTCAATTGAAGACTAGGATATAAGATGGAGCATATCCTCGCGAATTTAAATGATCCGCTCAAACTATCTATTAGTGTGAGGATGAAAAACAGTGCTAAAATTTAGTTTTGTTCCCATGGCTTCCTAAAAGCTTCTCCAATACTTAACATTAAAAGTGTATCACTATCTGGTGTAAATGATAATAGAACCTCGTGTAGTCGAATGGTATGCTCAAGATACTGTTCCCCTAAGACTTTCCTAGAACAAGTAGACCGAAAAGGAATAAAGTACACAAACTTGGTTAACCTGTCAATAATGACCTAGATGGTGTCATGCTTATGCTTGATCCTCAGCAATCCCATGAGAAAACATATTGTGATATGTTCCATTTCCACCTTGGAATGGGAAGCAGCTACAACTTTCCAATGGGCTTTTGATGTTCTGCTTCAACCCTAAGGCACATAATACACTAAACAACATACTCATGAACATCTTTTTTCATTCCTCTTTATCAAAACTGTTTCTTAAGATCATGATGCATCTTTGTACTCCCAAGATGGATAGCAAAATGAGACTTATGAGCTTTATCTATTGTAACACCCGCCATTTTTTAGTAATGAATAGTACTAAATATTTAATGTTGTTATGTAATATTTTTTATAAAATAATGTTATTAACCATTTATGTTGAGATATATGACATGTGACTATCATGTGGAATGGATGTGTTCGAGATGTTCACGTCATGTATGATGTAAGCATAAAATAATAATAATAATGTTTTGTTTATTTATAAAAGAATGTGTCATTTCAGCAAGCCAAATTTTTTTCAGTTCAGCAGACCGAATTGTGCTGTTTGTTTTGGTAGGCCTATGGATTTCATCGGCAGGCCGATCTTAAGTGACCGGCAGGCTAAAGGTTGCTGATTGTTCATTAGCAGCCAAAGTCAGAAATAGAATGAACGTGTTGGCCTAATGATGAGTTGTCTAATTCTGACTTATTAGTCCACTATCATCTAGTTTTTTTGATTCTTTGTGAGGATAGGATTTCCTCTTTTATTTTGATTTAAGACTCTCCACCTAGTGTCTCAAATTATTTAAAGCATGTGGGATTTGAAAATTTGAAATTTAATTTTTGTCTAAGAGGATGCAATCCGAATTCAAATTTGAAACCAACACCACATTTTCTTTCTTAGTTGGTCAAAGGTGGTCTTATTTGGAAAAAAAATAACACATGGTTAGTCAAGGTGACGTCATTGTTGAGTTTGGTGCCCTAAAAGCTGTGACATTATACATATTGTTAATAAATAAATAAAGAGACATTTATAATTATTTTGGTTGATTATATGTATTATGAATACATTTATAAACATCAAGAAAATTTCATGATTATTTATGTGACTATAAATTTAGCATATAAGTGTTATTTGCTTAGGGATAAAATTTATAGATAATAATCTAAATAGTCCGTAATAATTAATTAAAGTTTGGGATCTTTAATTAAAAATTACAAGTACGGTCCAATCTTATCTAAAATGAAATAGTCATTATCCGGACTATTAATGTAGAGACATTAGATTGGAGGTACTTTATATAATGAGATTATATAGAACTAGACTAGATAAATTATCAATCTCTAATAATCATCCGTTACAAATAGAGTATTCAAATTTATCACTATGATGATCATATATTTGATAGTCTTAATCCTGAGTATTTATTAGGCTCCTATTTATGACCTTATGTTTTTTGACTTGCATGGTAAGATTTGTCTAAGCACAGATTATAACTTAGCATCTTAAAAACATAAAGTAATAAATGACTGGGAATAATATTATACAGATATGGAATCCATTCCTTCCCTATAGAAGTTAGAAAAATAGTTCTTTTGAGTGATAATTCAAGGTTTGAACAGTAGAGCACTCGTTCATAATAAGATTGTGAATTAATTGTTCATTAGAGAATTATTGGAACTCAATGATAAAGATATAATAAGAGATGTGAACGAAAATTGAACCTAGCTCTTATTATGAATTATTTATGGAGGACTGACTTAAATGTAATGATTATATCAATGGACTACTCGCTAATTTTCTTTGAGTAATTTCACTATAATCTCAAGAATTCAGTTTCAGGTTTTTAGTGGAGTAACACTGAAACTAATAAATTTGATACATTAATCAAAGAGTTTAATTAATTATCAAATTTATTGGAGCTTGGGTTATAGGTCCATAGGTCCCCAATACCACATCTGTAACACTATATTAGATTTTTTGTATAGAATGAATTATACATATTTAATTTGAAATTATTGAATTTTAAATTAATTATTTCACACTTGAATTATCAATGTGAAATAGAAAAATGTTCTCTGTGACACATAATGTAATGTGATAAATGTTATCATATTTAACTGAGCATTAATTAATTAATTAATTGATTTTTAAAAAAATATATTCTTAAATAAATGTGATTTATTTTTAAATTTAGATTTAGATATATATATATATATATAGTTTTAAACCAAATCTTTTATATATATATATATATATATATATAAGATTTTATAATATATTAATATATATATATATATTACTTTTCTTTTTGAAATCGTTTACGTAAACGATTTAACTTATATATATATATTATATATATATATATGTCTGTGTGTGTGATGAATCACGTTAACGTGATTCGGAAAGAAAAAAAAAAAGAAAAGGGAAAGTAAAATTACTAATGACTAAGATATAAAAAGAAAATATAACAGTTATCTCATCATTATTATTATTCACGTAATTTTTACAAAATACTTAGAGAGAAAAAGTGAGAGTTCTTCTCTGAAAAAAAAGGTCTGCTATCTCATGTGTTGAGTATATAGCAGATTCAGAAAAGTGTGAGGAAAATTTATTCTTGCAGTTTGACGCCCACTCGTCTTTCCATTGGTGTGGAAGCTTGGATTGGAAGATCGTGGTGTCAAAGAGGAAAGCTAGGATACTCTGATAGTCTTCAAAAAGGTTTGTAAAATTACCTAAAGCTTTCTATAATTAAAATTATATATCTATTCTCAATGAACAAAGTTTTCAGAAAATTTTTGTTTGTCAATGATCCGTTCTTTCCGCTGCGTTTCATATTTTAATTCCAACAGTCATTGTGTTCCCCATTCATAGACTTTTCTTTCCATTACTTTCCACCTCCCATGGACCACTCCACCATTAAAAAAATAATGAAATACAATGTTACTTAACGAAGGGATCCGTTGGAAGGAAATTGGAATCCACCATAAATTTTTATTTTAATATTTCTTTAGTGATAATTGGTGGAATTATGTGGAAAAGTAATACATGATTGATTAAAGTATCATCAATATGTCCCCTCTCTCATCTCCTATCTATCTTTCACGGATCACTCTTCACTTTCCATTAAAATTTGCTTCCATTATTGAGAAAGTTAATCAAACTCATCATATCACCGCTTTCCTTCACATTTCTCTCAAAAATGCTCTCACAATTCCTTCAATTCACCTTGTCCACGTTTTCTTTCTCAACTCTTCTTTCCTTATTTGGCTACACAAACGTGGAAGAGCCTCAAGGGACTTCAAGTTTCTATTAGGCAAATTCAAGAGAACCTAGCGAAAGCTCCATAAACAATTAAGAAACTATTCTAGGTTTTATTTTTGTTTTTATTTCCCGTAGATTCCAACCCCATAACCTTGTCTACAAATGTCCGATTGCTACGAAATTTTAGTATGATGTTTATATATATGTTATGTGATGTTGCTCCAAGTTTCACATCATTTGGTGTTGTCTATGATTTGATATTAAATTTTCATGCTCTGCCACTCCTAGTTAAAATGTTGCTGATTGGTAAAGCTTTGTATAAACGTGGTCGTGGTTCAAGAGGCAAATGTGCTTTGAATTTTACGAAATTTGGTGGAAATGATCATGGATAAATTATGTTTTGATCTGGAGAGTTTGGTGGTAATATCATGTATATTTTGTGAGTTATTGAATTTTCTTTAAACTAGGTTTTTATTGCTGTTAAACCTATAAATTTTGGACTACCTGTGTTTATATGTATATAGATTGCCCTAAAAGATTTGGAGTCAAATTAATCTTACTTTATTTGTTTGAAAATGTTTACTAGAGAGTACTCACCGCTTTTCACACCCGGAGTAGTTTTACCACTGGTATTCAAAGGCACTTTTTGATTCACTCTGATTTTATTTAAGGCTAAATTTTGGATATGTTGTAGTTTTATGTGTCTAGTAGGACTATACAAAAAAACCAAAAAATCAAAACAGACTGAAACCACCCAAAGAACCGCTCAAGAAAAGACCAAAAAAATCAGTTTCATGAAAACCGAACAATTTCGGTTTGGTTAAACGAACCGTCCTGTAGTGGACGGTTCGGCGATTCTACTCCAAAGCTAAATAGTATTTTTTTAGCCTATTTTGGTTTGGTTATAGTAATTTTTTTAGCACCATTTCAAAAAGAACCTAAATAATACACAATACATTGTACTATTTTAGCAATTCTTTAACAAAAAAATAAAATAAAATGTGGTAAACTGATAGTACACTTCTTGTATACCATTAGATTACCATCTGTTGAAAACCAAACCAAATCAAACCGAACAAAACCGACCATGAACGGTCGGTTAACAGACCAAATACTCTTGGTATGCGGTGCAGTTTTGGTTTTGCAATTCTAAAAACCGAAAGTTGTGGTTCGGTAACCGAACCAACCAAAACCGACCAAACCAAACCGAAGAACACACCTAGTGTCTAGTATGTATAGTAATTTTTAGAAATCAATTTATGGTGTAGATAATTTAATACATAATTTTAATTCTAAGCTGTTCACTATTTAATGTATGCTGGCAGATTTTATGTTGTTAAATTTGTGATTTATTTAATTATCAATTGAAATTTTTATAACCAACAAAAAAAATCAGGGTGTTATATATGTGTGTTAACTTTGTCCCTGCAAAGTATCATGCTTAAATTGTATATGAATTATAAGTTATTGAGTCATAAATCCTTAATGGTTAGGCAAGTTTTCTATTGGCAGTTTTGATAGAATGTTATAAAAGTTGGAATAATGTATTTAGGATTAATTTCTTCAAGGGAAGAGAAGTCTGTGACGTAACATAATATTAAATGATGGCATAAAAATGGGTATTAATTTCATGTATATATAAAATGATTGACATGAACACTCCAAGAGGTGAGCACATCGAGACCCACGGCAACGTCACCCAAATTACGGTTATCAAGGTAAGTTCATTCTCACTTGCAACATGATGAAAGTTTATGAAAGGTTTTGTGAATATGTTTTATAATGATTTCCATGATGTTTTGCATTATGTTTATTATGAAAGTTTTTGATGTTCTATGAAAGTTTAATGAATGCCTTGATGATAATGTTTGCAAAAGTTCAAAAGTATGTATATGTACATATGTATCACCTAATTAAGTGTTGCACACCCAATGTTAATGTTAATGTTTATGATGTTGTCCAAAGTTAGACTTGTTGTGTTTGGTTTCGGATTAGCTACCCCTCTCCTCTCATGACAGCGCACTATGATAATGATGAATGGTGCAAAACTTAGGCCCTTAAAGATAAAATGAATGAAGTTTTAATATGATTAATTTTAAAACGAAAGATATCTTCTATACAAATTGTGCCAAGTGCACTTTTATGCTTACGATGACTATGATAATTATGATGATTATGATGGTGATGCTATAAATGATTTTCATGAAATGTTTTATGTTGTGAGATAGGAAAAATGTACTTACTAAGTTTTTGCTTACTAGTTTTACATCATGTTGCAGACAAAGGTAAGAGACTCATGGAATAGGTGGAGGACAAGAACGGGTGTGTGTGCTAGGAATGTTGGTTTGGAAAACAAAAGAACGCTACAAAAGAATGTAATAATGATTTTATTAATGCATGTTAATTTTCTACACTAAGTTGTATTAAAGCTTGTTTTAAGTTTCTTTTAACTTTGAAGCAGACTAGCCTGTCAACCACTAATGGTTTGACTGCCAATCCTTATAGTCTGGCTTACCGATCTGGCATGACAAATTTCGATGAATGTTTAATAATTCTTCAATTATGCTTTCATTATTTTGGTATAGATAAACGATTTAAAAATATACATAAGTAGTTTTAAAAGTATTTTAATATTTTTTTTAAAAAAATTTGTTTGCATGGATTTTGGGATATGTATGCTTAAATATACATTAATTAAATAGTTTATCTTAAAAAAATGATAACAAATGTAAAAGTAACGATATCTATGACGTCCGTAAGGAGGCGTGACATCTATAACTACTTTATGAACTTCCTCGACATTCGGCACTACTAAACAGTCCTTGAACTACAAAGTCCTATCCGATTTGACATTCCACTCATCAAACTATTCCTTGTTTTGAATCCAAACCCAACCTTGCAGATGTAGATCCTGCCATTGATTCTGCTTAACTTGCTGTATGAGAACAGGTATAGAATCCAAACTATATACCACGGCCTAACTATAGTCTTCATAGTACTAGAGATTATAGTCGTCGATTATTACCGTCCATTTACAATCCTTTAATGCCAAACATACCAAGATTCCTAAAGCTTTTCTACTCAACACATCAGCTACAACATTTTCCTTGCTAGGATGATACTATAGTGTGACGTCGTAATCCTCCATATACTCCATCTATCGCTTTGTGTTAAATTCAAGTTCCTTTACATGAACAGATACTTTAAACACTTGTGGTTATAGAAAACTTGAAAATTGGCACCATGGAGATAACATCTCCCTATCTTTAAGGCAAATATTACTGCTACCAGCTCTAAATAATAGGCAGAGTAGTTTCATTCATGCGGTTTTAACTATCACGACCCATAAGTCACAACCCATGCTCTCTACATCAAAACACAATCCAGTCCTCGTTTTGAAGCGTTGATGTAGACCTCATATGGCTCATCACTACTTGGAATGATTAATACTAGTGCTGTAGTCAACTAGACCTTTAATTCTTAAAAGGCATGCTTACACTCATCATCCCACTTAAAATGGACGTTGGTGATTCTAAAGAAGTCATTTACAAATCGTCTATAATACCTTGTGTGTCCCACAAAAATCTTGATCTTTGTCGTATTCTTTGGTCTTTCCCACTATAGTACTGCCTCAACCTTAGATGACTCCACTAAGATTCCTTGGCCAAATACGACATGTCTGAGAAACTTAACTTCCGTCATCCAAAAGTCATACTTAATTTTTTGTGTACAATTGATGCCCACAAAGGGCTAGCAAAACTATTCTCAAATGTTATTCGTGCTCTTCTCGGGTCTTAAAATAAATCAAGATATCATCTATGAACACTATCACAAAGTGATCTAAGTAAGGCCTAAAAATATGGTTCATGAGATCCATGGAAGCTGCCAGAGCATTCCTCAATCCAAAAGGAATCACCAAAAACTTAAAATGTCCATATTGAGTTTTAAAAGCTGTCTTGAGAATGTCTTCTTTTTTAACCTTAAGCTAATGATATTCAGGCCTTAAATCAATCTTAAAGACATACTAAGAACTACTCAACTTATCAAACAACTCATCAATCCTCAAAAGTGGATACTTATTCTAAATAATAACCCCATTTAATTGTCGGTAATCTATACACAATCGGAGGGATCCATCATGCTTCTTTACGAATAGAACTGGCACACCACATAGTGATGTGTTATTTCGAATGTACCCTTTTTCTACCAACTCTTCTAATTGTTTCTTTAACTTTCTCATCTTAGCAGGTGCCATGCGGTAAGGAGCAACTAATATCAAAGCTGTTCTGGGAACCAAATCTATGCTAAACTTTATCTTGCAATCTAGTGGCAATTTGGGTAATTCCTTGGGAAACATATAGTTGAACTCATCTACTACTTGAATAGCGGTGTTTTCCCCAATCACACTAGGTTCACCCTCTAGAGCTGAAAGAAAAGCAATACAAGCAAGATTCCTTTGGTCTTTATGGCAAGGCCTCCAAAACCAGTTTACCAAGATTTGATCAGTTTGCCCTTAATATGTCACTACCAAACTCCAAATAGAAACCAACGTCACTCTTCCATGATGACAATCAACCATCGCACCGTACATCGATAACCAATCCACACCGAGTATTATGTCATATACACTTCTAGGAATAACAATGAGATTAGTTTATAGTACGTTATAGAATCATGGTCTTACATGATCTACACACGGTATTCATCGACACTCGACCAAATGGAGAAGTTAAGGACATATAGAATTCAAAACTCTTGGTTTTCAAACCCAGAATACTCACAAAAGAGTCAAATATGAGAGAATATGAAGCACCAGTATAATAGGACATGAGTAAGAGAGTAGGAAACAAAAATCATACCATCAACAACATTGCTCGTTTGGGCTACAAAGTGTCCACTAGATATGTTGTAAACTCAATCTTGTGCCTTTCCTTTGCCTTTGTCATTAGTATTACCTTGCTTTTGATTTCCCTGCCTGTACTACTGAGTGGGTGGGGACTATACACTCCTTGATACTTGAGGTCTATACTGTGAAAGTTTGGTGATCGAAAGTTTTGCATCGGTTGATATGGTATCTACGGTGGCATGAAAGTTTGGAAAGGTGGTTGTACAATCGACAGCTACGGCTGACTAGGACCACATTCTGTTTGGTTTTGGAGTGGCTGAGAAATTCCAAACAGAGGACATTACCTCTTAATGTGGCCATGCTATCCATAATGGTGATAGTTGTAGGTCTAGTTCTACCACTGCCAGATGAGTTACCACTCTTGGAATAAGCACTGTTATTATTTTGACCTTGGCAATGATTACCTTTCTTGTTTTTCATGTGAGGCCCACTTGAACCCTTGTTGACTTCCTTGCTCTAGATATAAGCAAAATTGTCCTTCTTAACATGTTCTGTTATGGAAACCAAGTTGTTGTACTAGCAGTTGTAAAGCTACCAGTGACTTGCAGATTTGTCGTTTCAGTCCCTTTTCAAACTTGGCACACCAAGTGTTCTTAAACCTCAAAAGTTCTAGCACATACCAAATCAATTCCAAGAACTTGGCTTCGTACTTCATAACTATCGTGTTTCCTTATTGCAGTTCTATAAGTTCCATTACTTTTTCTACACGATAGTTGCTAGAAAAATACTTTGCGTAAGAGAAGCAGTCCTCGAACTCCTACAAGGTTATAGTCTTGGAATTATAAAACCTCTTCATTTGACTCCACCATATTTCAGCACCCCCCTCGAACTTATACGTAGCAAACTTGATCCTATATTTCTCCAAAACCCCCATGGTGTTTAGGTGCTTTTTCATGGGCTCTAATCAATACTCGGCCTACTGATAATCCCCTTACCATTGAATGTCAGAATCGGCTTCCTACGAAACTCTCAGCTGTAATTATGTTTCCTTTCTTCATCGTTTTACACGTTGTGTGCTTGAGTTGCCATCCCTTGGAAGGCTACATACATGGCATTCAAGATATCATCATTTGGGGTGGGTTGCAGATTCATAGCTCTTAGCAATGATATTCGAAATATAGCTTGAAATCTCACAAATCCAACCAACAAAACGTAAGCTTTTAAGGCTGCCCGATCTTGACGGTTTATAATCATAGGCAGCGAAGAATCAAAATAAAAACAAATAGAGCCTTATTCATATTATGTATAATCAATTATCCAGTGTGCCTTTGATGTTAAAATGATCTTAAGATATGAATTAGCTTTTCTAAGGACTTCAGAACACAAATACAGGGTTTGAGGAGTGTTTTTACAGATGAAGCATGAAGGAGCCAAAGTGGAGCGAGCCACAAGCTTCAGAGGGCTCAGGTGGAGGCAACAACAGTCCAAGTTACTGCCGGTGGTTGACCGCCCTACACAGTGAGATCGACCGCACCTCCCCATACTAGACTTCTGTCTAGTTCTTTCCTTTACGACTAGACTAGAGAAATTTTGAGTTTTCTCAACTCAAGCTGGTCCTTAGTGATCAAAACTAGTTCAAAGCACTTAATAAACATCCTACGATTCACATAAACATGTTTTTATGCATTCTTACATCAAAATCATAATCAAGAACCATAAATTTCAGAGTTGTTCAAAACTAAAATGAAATATATCCAAACATGATTTTAAGCTCTCAATCTTCAAAACACTCAACATACAATCATGGAAATCTGATTTTAAAATGAAGGACATATGTATAACACCATTGTTGCACCATAACAAAATTTTATTTTCTGTTTTGACATAAAACTTAGGTTTTTGTCCATCAACGCTCATGATATATGCATGTTGGTGAACTAGAAAATATAAAGAGATTTTAAACGAAAATCAAAAATAAATTTCATGGTAAATGCAACCCAAAAACTCAGATTTGTTTCAGGAAAAGCCTACCTCAATCCTCTTTGAAAGACTTGGAAATCTTTGTCAGAAATCATGCCTTGAATTCGTGGAGTTGGCTGATCATGGAGATGGGGTTTTATCTGAGTTTCAGGACAAGGAGGGAACTGGTTTGAATTTGCAAATAGAGAGTGAGGGCAAGAGATGTTTGGGGGAAGATAACGTGTGAGAGAGTGTCTAGAATGTGTCTGAACGTCAAAAGGTATGCTTTTCTTAAAGTGAAGAATGCCAATGCATGTTAGAGTTTTAGTTAGACTTAGGAGAAGGGAAAGTCTGGTTCTTGATTAAAAAAAAAAAAGTCATGTGAAAGTGTTTGGTTAGGAGGAGATGGAATTTTTGTAATTGTGAAAGGAAGGTTGGTTCTATATGGAACTTTAAATTAAATAGGGAAATGCTGAAACTTTTATTATTAAATGGAATATTAGTTTATTTTAAAAAAGAAATTAAATTATGTGAAAAATTAAAATCATACTAATTTACAACATTTTAATTAATTGCACATTAATTAATCAATTTATACAATTAATTAAATTAAAATTTTTATGCCTGTCATAGCTCCACCCTCCTAATTTTGCCCTCAAAATTTTAAAGCTTATCTCAAAAGCAAAACAACTATGGGTATACTTCTTGCATTGTTGATTCTAAGTCTCAAGTCACCTCGTCTTTACAGTGGGGTTGCTATAGAATCTTAACCAACAAAATTTCTTGGTGTCGCAAGTTTGTCACCTTCTGGTCAATGATTTGGATCGGCCCCTTCTCATACATCTTGTGCTCCTGAAGCAGCACTTCATGCCATGAAATAACAGCATTTGGATCAAAATGACACTTACAGAGTATAGATACGTAAAAGACGTTATGAACATTGGACAACTCCGGAGGTAAGTGGAGGCGATGTGCAATAACACTAGCACCAACTCTTTGCATGATCGAGAATGGCCCGATATACCTTGGTGTAAGTTTCCTACTAACACTGAAACTAGAAATCCCTTTATAGGGAGAAACCTTTCAACATGACATAATCACCTTCGTGAAATTCCAACGATCGATGCCTCCTATCAGTATAGTTCTTCTGATGACTCTGAGTGGTCCACAAATGCTCTTGAATAGTGGCAATCTTCTTATTGTTGTCTTGGATGTCATCAGGTCCCATGGTGAGTCGGTCTTCGGGCTCGAGCCAAAAAACTAGTGATCAGCATGGTCTTCCATAAAGAGCCTTGAACGGAGCCATACCTATGCTTGCTTAAAAACTGTTGTTGTAGGCGAACTTAGCTAAATACAAGTATTTCTTTGAATTTCAATTGAAGACTAGGATATAAGATGGAGCCTATCCTCACGAATTTGAATGATCCGCTCAAACTATCTATCAGTGTGAGGATGAAAAACAGTGCTCAAATTTATTTTTGTTCCCATGGCTTCGTAAAAGCTTATCCAATACTTAACATTAAAAGTGTATCACTATTTGGTGTGAATGATAATAGAACCTCATGTAGTCGAATGATATGCTCAAGATACTGTTCGCCTAAGACTTTCCTGGAACAAGTAGACCGAAAAGGAATAAAGTACACAGACTTGGTTAACCTCTCAATAATGACCTAGATGGTGTCATGCTTATGCTCGATCCTCAACAATCCTATGAGAAAACATATTGTGATATGTTCTGTTTCCACCTTAGAATGGGAAGTAGCTACAACTTTCCAATGGGCTTTTGATGTTCTGCTTCAACCCTAAGGCACATAATACACTAAACAACATACTCATGAACATCTTTTTTCATTCCTCTTTATCAAAACTGTTTCTTAAGATCATGATGCATCTTTGTACTCCCAAGATGGATAGCAAAATGAGACTTATGAGCTTTATCTATTGTAACACCCGCCATTTTTCTGTAATGAATAGTACTAAATATTTAATGGTGTTATGTAATATTTTTTATAAAATAATGTTATTAACCATTTATGTTGAGATATATGACATGTGACTATCACGTGGAATGGATGTACTCGAGATGTTCATGTCATTTATGATGTAAGCATAAAATAATAATAATAATAATGTTTTGTTTATGTATAAAGGAATGTCTCATTTTGGCAAGCTGAATTTTTTTCAGTTCGGCAGGCCAAATTATGCTATTCGTTTCGGTAGGCTGATGGATTTCATCGGCAGGACGAATCTCTAAGATTCGGCAGGCCGATCTTAAGTGACCGGCAGGCTGAAGGTTACTGACGAACAGTCAGCAGCCAAAGTCGGAAATAGAATGAAAGTGTTGGCCTAATAATGAGTTGTCTAATTTTGACTTATTAGTCCACTATCATCTAGTTTTTTTGATTCCTTGTGAGGATAGGATTTCCTCTTTTATTTTGATTTAAGACTCTCCACCTAGTGTGTCAAATTATTTAAAGCATGTGGGATTTGAAATTTTGAAATTTAATTTTTGTCTAAGAGGATGCAATCCGAATTCAAATTTGAAACCAACACCACATTTCCTTTCTTAGTTAGTCAAAGGTGGTCTTATTTGGAAAAAAATAACACATGGTTAGTCAAGGTGATGTCATTGTGTTCCCCTTTCATAGACTTTTCTTTCCATTACTCTCCACCTCCCATGGACCACACCACCATTAAAAAAAAAAACGAAATACAATGTTACTTAACGAAGGGATTCGTTGGAAGGAAATTGGAATCCAACATAAATTTTTATTTTAATATTTCTTTAGTGATAATTGGTGGAATTATGTGGAAAAGTAATACATGATTGATTAAAGTATCATCAATATGTCCCCTCACTCATCTCCTTTCTATCTTTCACGGATCACTCTTCACTTTCCACTAAAATTTGCTTCCATTATTGAGAAAGTTAATCAAACTCATCATATCACCGCTTTCCTTCACATTTCTCTCAAAAATGCTCTCACAATTCCTTCAATTCACCTTGTCCACGTTTTTTTTCTCAACTCTTCTTTCCT
Organism: Artocarpus heterophyllus; assembly: GCA_025403435.1. Taxonomy (NCBI): domain Eukaryota; kingdom Viridiplantae; phylum Streptophyta; class Magnoliopsida; order Rosales; family Moraceae; genus Artocarpus; species Artocarpus heterophyllus. Next base: position 34,868 of record JAJQZP010000062.1, read on the forward strand.
TATTTGGCTGCACAAACGTGGAAGAGCCTCAAGGGACTTCAAGTTTCTATTAGGAAAATTCAAGGGAACCTAACGAAAGCTCCATAAACAAGTAAGAAACTATTCTAGGTTTGATTTTTGTTTTTATTTCCCTTAGATTCCAACCCCATAACCTTGTCTACTAATGTTCGATTGCTACGAAATTTTAGTATGATGTTTATATATATGTTATGTGATGTTGCTCCAAGTTTCACATCATTTGGTGTTATCTATGATTTGATATTAAATTTTTATACTCTGCCACTCCTAGTTAAAATGTTGCTGATCGGTAAAGCTTTGTATAAATGTAGTCTTGGTACAAGGGGCAAATGTGCTTTGATTTTTACGAAATTTGGTGGAAATGTTCATGGATAAATTATGTTGTGATCTGGAGAGTTTGGTGGTAATATCATGTATATTTTGTGAGTTATTGAATTTTCTTTAAACTAGGTTTTTATTGCTGTTAAACCTGTAAATTTTGGACTACCTGGTTGTACGAATTTTTATAATGCCTAAATGAATTTGTTTCACCACAGGAATTTTTCTGTTATTGTGTTTATATGTATATAGATTGTCCTAAAAGATTTGGAGTCAAATTAATTTTACTTTATTTTTTTGAAAATGTTTACTAGAGAGTACTCACTACTTTTCACACCTGGAGTAGTTTTACCACTGGTATTCAAAGGCACTTTTTGATTCACTCCGATTTTATTTAAGGCTAAATTTTGGATATGTTGTAGTTTTCTGTGTCTAGTATGTATAGTAATTTTTAGAAATCATTTTATGGCGTAGATCATTTAACACATAATTTTAATTCTAAGCTGTTCACAGTCTAATGTGTGCTGGTAGATTTTACGTTGTTAAATTTGTGATTTATTTAATTATTAAATGAAATTTTTATAAGCAACAAAAAAATCAGGGTGTTATATATGTATGTTAACTTTGTCCTTACAAAGTCTCATGTTTAAATTGTATATGAATTATAAGTTATTGAGTCATAAATCCTTAATGGTCAGGCAAGTTTTCTATTGGTAGTTTGGATAGAATGTTATAAAAGTTGGAATAATGTATTTAGGATTAATTTCTTCAAGGGAAGAAAAGTCTGTGACGTAATATAGTATTAAATGATAGAATAAAAATGGGTATTAATTTCATGTGTATATGAATGATTGACATGAACACTCCAAGAGGTGAGCACATCGAGACCCACGACAACATCACTCAAATTAAGGTTTAGTAAGCAAGCAATCCAAGTAAGTACATTCTCACCTATAATATGATGAAAGTTTATGAAAGGTTTTGTGAATATGTTTTATAATGATTTCCATGATGTTTTGCATTATGTTTATTATGAAAGTTTTTGATGTTCTATGAAAGTTTAGTGAATGCTTGATGATAATGTTTGCGAAAGTTCAAAAGTATGTATATGTATATATGTATCACCTAATTAAGTGTTGCACACCCAATGTTAATGTTAATGTTAATGTTTATGATGTTGTCTAAAGTTAGACTTGTCATGTTTGGTTTTGGATTAGCTATCCCTTTCCTCTCACGACAGCGCACCTATGATAATGATGAATGGTGCAACACTTAGGCTCTTAAAGATAAAATGAATAAAGTTTTAATATGGTTAATTTTAAAAGAAAAGATATGTTCTATACAAATTGTGCCAAGTGCACTTTTATGATTACGATGACTATGATAATTATGATGATTATGATGGTGATGCTATGGAATGATTTTCATGAAACGTTTTATGTTGTGAGAAAGGAAAAATGTACTTACTAAGTTTTTGTTTACTAGTTTTATATCATGTTGTAGACAAAAGGTAAGAGACTCATGGAATAGGTGGAGGATAAGGACGGGCGTGTGTGCTAGGAATGTTGCATTCGAAAAACGGAAGAACGCTACAAAAAGAATGTATTCCTTGAATAATGATTTTATTAATGCATGTTAATTTTCTACACTAAGTTGTATTAAAACTTGTTTTAAGTTTCTTTTAACTTTGAAGCACACTAGCCTGTCGACCACTAATGGTCAGACTACCGATCCTTATAGTCTGGCTTGCTGATCTGGCACGACAAACTTCAATGAATGTTTAATAATTCTTCAATTATGGTTTCATTATTTTGATATAGATAAACTATTTAAAAATATACATAAGTAGTTTTAAAAGTATTTTAATATTTTAAAAAAAAATTGTTTGCATGGATTCTAGGATATGTATGCTTAAATATACATTAATTAAATAGTTTATCTTAAAAAAATGATAACAAGGGTAAAAGTAACGATACTTGTGACGTCTGTAAAGGGGCGTGACATCTATAACTACTTTCTCGACTTCCTCGACATTCGGCACTACTAAACAGTCCTTGAACTACAAAGTCCTATCTGATTTGACATTCCACTCATCAAACTATTCCTTGTTTGGAATCCAAACCCACCTTGATGATGTAGATCCTGCCGTTGATTCTGTTTAACTTGTTGTATGAGAACAGGTATAGAATCCAAACTATATATCACGGCCTAACTATAGTCTTCATAGTATTAGAGATTATAGTCGTCGATTATTACCGTCCATTTACAATCCTTTAATGCCAAACATACCAAGATTCCTGAAGCTTTTCTACTCAACACATCAGCTACTACATTTTCCTTGCTAGGATGATACTATAGTGTGATGTCGTAATCCTCCATATACTCCATCCATTGTCTCTATGTTAAATTCAAGTTCCTTTGCATGAATAGATACTTTAAACACTTGTGGTTATAGAAAACTTGAAAATTGGCACCATGGAGATAACATCTCCTTATCTTTAAGGCAAATATTACTGCTGCAAGCTCCAAATCATAGGCAGAGTAGTTTCGTTCATGCGGTTTTAACTATCATGACCCATAAGTTACAACCCATTCTCTCTACATCAAAACACAATCCAGTCCTCGTTTTGAAGCATTGATGTAGACCTCATATAGCTCACCACTACTTGGAATGATTAATACTAGTGTTGTAGTCAACTAGACCTTTAATTCTTAAAAGGCATGCTTGCACTGTCACGCCCCGGAGTACGGGAGGTGACGTAGCGGAATATTTAGATTAATTAAAAGAGAATTTAATTAAAAACCGAGAGTTTGAGAATCAAATTAAATAAAAATTAAGAAGATTTTCCACCACATTTGATAAACGAATTTATAAATACTTAGCAAATAATAATAATTGGATAAAAACCGCGAATATGGGTTCCACAACCCACAACTTGTGCACACACATGAATCTGACAATATCACAAATACAATTACAGTCCAAGTACAAATAAAGTTAAGTCTTACATGCCTTGATTAATAAATACAGAATATAGATAAATTCTCCTATTGCTCCTGAGTTCGGTCCGAAGAATCTTCTCCAAACCTAAATGGGAAACCACCTAGAAGGGGGGGATTTAAAACAGATAAAACGTGAGCGAAAGGCTCAGTAGGACTAAGTTTTATAAAATAATTTAATGCAAAGAAACATAACATTATCAGGAGTTATACAGAAAGGGAACTTGAATAAATAAATAAATAAATTGAGTAGAACCGTTCTGACACAGAACAGTCTACTCGTCAAATCAAAACACCAGTTTACTTTTACCTAGGCAAACCATGATATCACCACCGTAGTGGCCCATCTGGGTTTCGGGACCTGCCCCCAAGGTCGATCACGACCCGATCTCTGATATGGCATCATGCCCATGTGTTTATTATCATTATCATTCAAAACCCAATTACCGAGTGTTGTCAATTACATTCATTATGAAATTCATTTCATGTCACGGTATATAAAAATATAACCGATAAAATCATTTTCAAACAACCGTTGAAAACATTTTGATAGAAATCATTTTCAAAGCCAAATCATTTCAAAACCAGGCTACCAAAGAAATAGGATAGAAGTCCTACCTCAGTACTCGTGCCGGTACCCCACACCGTAATCCCGATCCGCTATACGTTAGCTCCACGGAACCACGAACAATCCTAGATACCAACTAAATCAATCAATATCTAGTTCGAAACATCCTATGTTACTAAATCATTTCATGATGTCCTAGTGTGCCATTTGTATCATTAAAATCATCCTATAAGGTTGGGATTTAAATTAGGGTTCAAAACAGTGAAATCGGGTAAAAATCACAAAATTTTCCATGCCTCGGTCGGCCTGCCGGACGCCCTGCTTCGGCCTGCCGGAAACAAGGTTCGGCCTGCCGAACATTTCCCCAGATTCGGCCTGCCGGTCGGAAGAACACCGGCCTGCCGATCATCACTCCGGCCTGCCGAACATGAACTTCGGCCTGCCAAACTGGGAAAATCCAGAAATCCCAGCCACGGGTTTCTCGATCCCCAAAATCCAAATCTTGTTTCTAACCTGTTTTTCTCAAATCCCAGGCATGAAAAACAACTATAGTTGATAGAAAAACATTCTAGAACATGTTTGGAATCATTTAAACAACATTTAAACTCAAAATCCTCAAAAATCCAAAAATGAGAAAAAGAGGAGAAAAATGAAAAATCTTGAATCCAATCCGTTTTTCTTCAATCTAGGCTTAGATTCTAGTTGTTCTAAGCTCATTTAACACAAATCCACGGTTTTCTAAGCTAAAACAAACTTAGATTTCAAAAACACACAAAATTGAAAATTTTGTAAAAAGTTTAGAAATTTCGAATCTAACCTCGAATCGAAGCTTCAATCCGCGTTCTCGGTTGCTGAATCACGTCCCCGAGCTTCCTCCTTGCTGTTCCGAAGCTTGGATTCGAATGGAAATCAAAAATTTTGAAAGAGATTGAGAGAGAGAGGGAGCTGCCGAGAGAGAGAAGAGAGAGAGAGAGTGAAACGTGAATGAGGAGAGAGAGAGAGAGAAGAGAGAAATAAATAGAGAAAATCGGTGGGCGGTTTTTCTGTGCGAAAACCATGTGCTGCCCACGGTTTTGTAAAACAGTGTATTTTTTAACATTTTACAAATTGTTGTGTTTTAAAACTCAAAACATCATTTTAAATCAACAAGGAATCTTTTGAACACATCAATTTAACAAAACAACCAAAAACTAAAAATCCAACCAAATAATCTAATTAAAGTTAAAACTTTAATTATGGCACACTAATTCATCATTTACATTACATTAATATTAAATAAATTTCGGGACGTTACAGCTCTCCACCCCTAAAAGAAATTTCGTCCTCGAAATTTACAACTCATCTCAAAAGCAAAACAAATGCGGATATAACTCCCGCATACCCGACTCTAGTTCCCAAGTGGCTTCATCAACCCCGTGATGCTGCCACACGACCTTTACCAACGGTATCTCACGACGACGCAAGCTAATCACTTTCCGGTCGATGATCTGAATCGGCACTTCTTCGTACGTCGTATCCTCCTGAACCTGCACATCGCGAAACGATACTATCTTATCCTGCCCAGGTGGACATTTCCTAAGCATCGACACATGAAACACATCGTGCACATGAGAAAGTTCGGGTGGAAGATCAAGCCGATAAGCGACCACACCAACACGCTGAGTGATCTCGAACGGCCCAATATACCTCGGCGCGAGCTTCCCACTCACTCCGAACCGCATAGTTCCCTTACGAGGCGACACCCTCAAGAGAACAAAATCTCCAACCGCGAACTCTAAGGGTCTACGTCTCCTATCTGCGTAGCTCTTCTGCCGACTCTGAGCTGCTCTCAATCGATCCCGAATCACCACGACTTTCTCGTTGCTGTCACGAATCTCATCTGGCCCAAGAATAACTCTATCCTCCGGCTCGGCCCAACACACAGGTGACCGACACGGTCGCCCATACAATGCCTCAAATGGTGCCATACCGATACTCGCCTGATAACTGTTGTTGTACGTGAACTCCGCCAAATGCAAATATTGCTTCCAATTCCCGCCGAAGTCCAACGCACAAGCATGCAACATATCCTCGAGAACCTGAATAACCCGCTCAGACTGCCCATCAGTCTGAGGATGAAACGCCGTACTGAAGTTCAAATCCGTACCCAAAGCCTCCTGAAAACTCCTCCAGTACTTAGCATTGAACCTGGTATCTCGATCAGAGGTGATGGACAAAGGAACTCCATGCAACCTCACAATGTTCTGCATATACAGCTCCCTGAGAATCTTCCTGGAACATGTCGACCTAAACGGAATGAAATGCGCCGATTTCGTCAACCTGTCGACCACAACCCAAACTGCATCATGCCGCTGCTCCGTCCTCGGCAAACCTGTGAGGAAATCCATCGTCACATGCTCCCATTTCCACCCTGGAATAGGAAGCGGCTGAAGCTGACCTGCAGGCTTTTGATGCTCAGCTTTCACCTGGAGACACGTCGAACACTTGGCCACGTACTCGCGAACATCTTTCTTCATGCCTCTCCACCAATAGTGCCTCTTCAAATCACGATACATCTTGGTGCTCCCCGGATGAATAGCAAACTGAGAGCTATGAGCTTCGTCTAGAACGGATTTCGTCACCTCGGCGATAACTGGAACTGCAAGACGCTCCCGGAAGTACAACGATCCATCTGCATGCACGCTCCATTCTTCAAACTGCTCCCCGTTCTGAATCCGCGACCAAATCCCCTGCAAATGTCGATCCTGCCACTGACCTTGCTTCACCATCCGAACAAGAGCTGGAGTCGCTTCCACATGATATAACGAAACTCGATCACCATCTTCATGATACAGTAGCCGATACTCACTCACTGTCGCATCCCTGCTCCAGTCCTCAAAAATCAAACAAGCGAGAATCCCTGAAGACCTCCTGCTAAGCGCGTCCGCGACCACATTAGCTTTCCCGGGATGATACTGCAACGCGAAATCATAATCCTCCATGTACTCCACCCATCTGCGTTGCCTCAAGTTGAGATCCCTCTGAGTGAACAAATACCTCAAACTCTTATGATCGGAGAAGACCTGAAACGATGCTCCATACAAGTAACATCTCCAAATCTTCAGCGCGTACATCACCGCTGCAAGCTCTAAATCGTGAGTAGGATAATTTCGCTCGTGAGGTCGCAGCTGTCTCGATCCGTACGCAACCACACGTCCATGCTGCATCAACACGCATCCAAGTCCGCGCCCTGAAGCATCAGCATAAACTTCATACGGCTCGTCACTACTAGGAATAACTAATACTGGAGCTGAAGTCAACCGGTTCTTCAATTCCTGAAAAGCAGACTCACAGTCTTCATCCCACTCAAACCTGACGTTTTTCCTGATCAACCTCGTCAACGGAGCTGCAATCTTCGAAAAGTCCTTTACAAATTTCCGGTAATATCCAGCAAGACCTAAGAAGCTGCGAATCTCCGCTACATTCCTTGGTCGTTCCCACTCCAATATAGCTTCAATCTTGGACGGATCCACTGAAATACCATGCTCCGAAATGACATGACCCAGAAATTTGACCTCAGTCAACCAGAACTCACACTTTTCCCTCTTAGCATACAACTGGTGCTCCCGCAGAGTCTGAAGCACGACCCGAAGATGCTGCTCATGCTCCTCCCAAGTCTTAGAATACACAAGAATATCATCGATGAACACGATCACAAACTGATCCAGATACGGCCTAAATATCCTGTTCATCAAATCCATAAAAGCTGCTGGAGCATTCATCAACCCAAAAGACATAACCAGAAACTCGAAGTGCCCATACCGAGTCCTAAAAGCTGTCTTGGGAATGTCCTCTTCTTTGATTCTGAGCTGATGATAACCTGACCGCAAATCAATCTTCGAGAAGTATCGCGAACCTCCCAACTGATCAAATAGCTCATCAATCCTAGGCAAAGGATACTTGTTCTTCACCGTAACACGATTCAACTGCCGATAATCCACACATAACCTGAGAGTCCCATCGTGCTTCTTAGCGAACAAAACTGGTGCTCCCCACGGAGATGTGCTATTCTGAATATATCCTTTATCAGCAAGCTCCTGAAGTTGCTTCCTCAATTCCTTCATTTCTGCCGGCGCCATCCGATAAGGTGCCATAGAAATCGGTGATGTCCCTGGAAACAACTCGATACCAAACTCAATCTCCCGATGCGGTGGTAATCCTGGCAACTCGTCGGGGAAAACATCCTCGAACTCACCAACCACCGGAATCGCTACACTACTACTCGAAACATAGGGCTCGCAATCTAGATTGGCAAGAAAAGCAAAACAATCTAGATTCCTTCGCCCTCCTAAACACGACTTCATGAGACGCTCACTCATTAGCCAATCACCACCACCCTGGTAAGTGATTACCGTCCCCCTATCAGACACTAGGGTCACCTTTCTAAGTTGGCAGTCCACAACTACACTATACCTGGACAACCAGTCCATCCCTAAAATCACATCATAGGAACTCATGGGGAGTATAATCAAATCACTTTTCAAAATCTCATCCCCAATCTTTATTTTACAAGATTTACACACACAATTTACACACACCCGCCCCAAGGGAGAAGTTATGACTAGGGGTTCATTAAACTCTTCTACTTCTAATCCCAAGGCATGTACAAAAGAACTCGAAATGAGAGAATGAGAGGCACCGGTATCAAATAAAACGCGAGCTAGAGATCTAGAAACCAAAACCATACCATCAACAACCGCGTTACCAATCTGAGAATCTGACCCTCCAGATGCCATTGCATGAACCTGCACTGGCGCCTTCCCTTTTCCTCTACCGACATTGCTGGGTCCTGCATTACTCGGCCGATACTGCTGAGATGGAGATGACTGCACACTACCTGTACTCGGAGCTCTATACTGAGGAACACTGTGCGGAAAATACTGCGGCTGCTGTCCTCGTGCCGGATATGAGAATTGCTGAGGAGAAAACTACGGATACTGCAACTGCGGGTACTGCGGAGGCGGAGGTAGGGTCTGAGGCTGAGGCTGAGACGAACGACTGGCATCCTCCCCGGTCTGCGATCCAAGACGAGCACTCCTGATCGGGCAATTCCTCTTGATGTGTCCGGGCTGCTGACAGAAATGACAATGAAAGCTGTAGGGGTTGCTGCGCCCGCTGCCAGACGAACTGCTACTGCCACTGGTCGCACCGCCTTGCTTGCCTTTCCCCGGAGCTGGACGACTACTGGTGCTCTTCCTGCCACTCCTCTGCGGTCCTCCTGAAGCCTTGGCTCGGTCCTCACAATACTGCACGTAATCATTCTCCACGGAGATCGCCGACGACACAAGCTCTCCGAAACTCCTAAGCCGTAGAGCAACCAACTGCCGTCGAATAGGAGCCTTGAGTCCTTCCTGGAACTTGATGCATTTCTCGCGCTCCGATGCCACAGCAGATGGAGCAAACCTAGCCAACTCGCTAAACTTTACCTCATACTCCCGAACTGACATATCACCCTGCTGCAATCTATAAAACTCAGCTGCCTTCTGATCTCTATATCCCTGCAGAAAATACCGATCATAGAACAGATCCTCGAACTTGTCCCAACCGATATCGCCACCGCGCTCCAGACGCTTAGTTTGTTTCCACCAGGTGTTAGCGCCACCCTCGAGCTTATACGCCGTGAATTCCACACGATACTCCTCAGGCACACCAAGGGTATCAAGATGCTTCAAGATCGAATCCAACCAATACTCTGCTAACTGCGGATCCCCATTGCCATCAAAAGTCGGAATAGACGCCCGCCGAAATTCCTTAAAGAAAGCATGCCGACTACCAACACTGGAGTCTTCCGGTCTAGTCCTGGCTGCCATCTGCCGGAAAGCCGCAATCATAGACCTCATCAGGCCCTCATCATTTCCGAACTCGGCGTCAGCTGTCAAACGACGTCTAGGTGCCATTCTCTCACTTCTGAAAACAAAATTTGGACTGTCAGAGGTATTTCATTGTCAAACCTATGTGTGCACAATTCCCAAGGTTCATAACCTTGAGCTCTGATACCATTCTGTCACGCCCCGGAGTACGGGAGGTGACGTAGCGGAATATTTAGATTAATTAAAAGAGAATTTAATTAAAAACCGAGAGTTTGAGAATCAAATTAAATAAAAATTAAGAAGATTTTCCACCACATTTGATAAACGAATTTATAAATACTTAGCAAATAATAATAATTGGATAAAAACCGCGAATATGGGTTCCACAACCCACAACTTGTGCACACACATGAATCTGACAATATCACAAATACAATTACAGTCCAAGTACAAATAAAGTTAAGTCTTACATGCCTTGATTAATAAATACAGAATATAGATAAATTCTCCTATTGCTCCTGAGTTCGGTCCGAAGAATCTTCTCCAAACCTAAATGGGAAACCACCTAGAAGGGGGGGATTTAAAACAGATAAAACGTGAGCGAAAGGCTCAGTAGGACTAAGTTTTATAAAATAATTTAATGCAAAGAAACATAACATTATCAGGAGTTATACAGAAAGGGAACTTGAATAAATAAATAAATAAATTGAGTAGAACCGTTCTGACACAGAACAGTCTACTCGTCAAATCAAAACACCAGTTTACTTTTACCTAGGCAAACCATGATATCACCACCGTAGTGGCCCAGCTGGGTTTCGGGACCTGCCCCCAAGGTCGATCACGACCCGATCTCTGATATGGCATCATGCCCATGTGTTTATTATCATTATCATTCAAAACCCAATTACCGAGTGTTGTCAATTACATTCATTATGAAATTCATTTCATGTCACGGTATATAAAAATATAACCGATAAAATCATTTTCAAACAACCGTTGAAAACATTTTGATAGAAATCATTTTCAAAGCCAAATCATTTCAAAACCAGGCTACCAAAGAAATAGGATAGAAGTCCTACCTCAGTACTCGTGCCGGTACCCCACACCGTAATCCCGATCCGCTATACGTTAGCTCCACGGAACCACGAACAATCCTAGATACCAACTAAATCAATCAATATCTAGTTCGAAACATCCTATGTTACTAAATCATTTCATGATGTCCTAGTGTGCCATTTGTATCATTAAAATCATCCTATAAGGTTGGGATTTAAATTAGGGTTCAAAACAGTGAAATCGGGTAAAAATCACAAAATTTTCCATGCCTCGGTCGGCCTGCCAGACGCCCTGCTTCGGCCTGCCGGAAACAAGGTTCGGCCTGCCGAACATTTCCCCAGATTCGGCCTGCCGATCATCACTCCGGCCTGCCGAACATGAACTTCGGCCTGCCGAACTGGGAAAATCCAGAAATCCCAGCCACGGGTTTCTCGATCCCCAAAATCCAAATCTTGTTTCTAACCTGTTTTTCTCAAATCCCAGGCATGAAAAACAACTATAGTTGATAGAAAAACATTCTAGAACATGTTTGGAATCATTTAAACAACATTTAAACTCAAAATCCTCAAAAATCCGAAAATGAGAAAAAGAGGAGAAAAATGAAAAATCTTGAATCCAATCCGTTTTTCTTCAATCTAGGCTTAGATTCTAGTTGTTCTAAGCTCATTTAACACAAATCCACGGTTTTCTAAGCTAAAACAAACTTAGATTTCAAAAACACACAAAATTGAAAATTTTGTAAAAAGTTTAGAAATTTCGAATCTAACCTCGAATCGAAGCTTCAATCCGCGTTCTCGGTTGCTGAATCACGTCCCCGAGCTTCTTCCTTGCTGTTCCGAAGCTTGGATTCGAATGGAAATCAAAATTTTTGAAAGAGATTGAGAGAGAGAGGGACTGCCGAGAGAGAGAAGAGAGAGAGAGAGTGAAACGTGAATGAGGAGAGAGAGAGAGAGAAGAGAGAAATAAATAGAGAAAATCGGTGGGCGATTTTTCTGTGCGAAAACCATGTGCCGCCCACGGTTTTGTAAAACAGAGTATTTTTTAACATTTTACAAATTGTTGTGTTTTAAAACTCAAAACATCATTTTAAATCTACAAGGAATCTTTTGAACACATCAATTTAACAAAACAACCAAAAACTAAAAATCCAACCAAATAATCTAATTAAAGTTAAAACTTTAATTATGGCACACTAATTCATCATTTACATTACATTAATATTAAATAAATTTCGGGACGTTACATGCACTCATCATCCCACTTAAAATGGATGTTAGTGATTCTAAAGAAGTCATTTACAAATCGTCTATAATACTTTGTGAGTCCAACAAAAATCTTGATCTTTGTCGTATTCTTTGGTCTTTCCCACTATAGTATTGCCTCAACCTTAGAAAGGTCCACTAAGATTCCTTGGCCAGATACGACATGCCTGAGAAACTTAACTTTCGTCATCCAAAAGTCATACTTAATTTTTTGTGTACAATTGATGCCCACAAAGGGCTAGCAAACTATTCTCAAATGCTATTCGTGCTCTTCTCGGGTCTTAAAATAAATCAAGATATCATCTATGAACACTATCACAAAGTGATCTAAGTAAGGCCTAAAAATATGGTTCATGAGATCCATGAAAGCTGCCAGAGCATTCGTCAATCCAAAAGGCATCACTACAAACTTAAAATTTCCATATTGAGTTTTAAAAGTTGTCTTGAGAATGTCTTCTTTTTTAACCTTAAGCTAATGATATTCAGACCTTAAATCAATCTTAAAGAAATACTAAGAACTACTCAACTTATCAAACAACTCATCAATCCTCAAAAGTGGATACTTATTCTAAATAATAACCCCATTTAATTGTCGGTAATCTATACACAATCGGAGGGATCCATCATGCTTCTTTACGAATAGAATTGGCACACCACATAGTGATGTGTTGTTTCGAATGTGCCCTTTTTCTACCAACTCTTCTAATTGTTTCTTTAACTTTCTCATCTCAGCAGGTGCCATGCAGTAAGGAGCAACTAATATTGAAGCTGTTATGGGAACCAAATCTATGCTAAACTTTATCTTGTGACCTAGTGGCAATTCGGGCAATTCCTTGGGAAACATATAGTTGAACTCATCTACTACTTGAATAGCGGTGTTTTCCCCAATCACACTAGGTTCACCCTCTAGAGCTGAAAGAAAAGCAATACAAGCAAGATTCCTTTGGTCTTTATGGCAAGGCCTCCAAAACCAGTTTACCAAGATTTGATCAGTTTCCCCCTAATATGCCACTACCAAACTCAAACTAGAAACCAATGTCACTCTTCTATGATGACAATCAACCATGGCACCGTACGTCGATAACCAATCCATACCAAGTATTATGTCATATACACTTACAGGAATAACAATGAGATTAGTTTATAGTACCTTATAGAATCATGGTCTTACATGATCTACACACGGTATTCATAGACACTCGACCAAATGGAGAAGTTAAGGACATATAGAATTTAAAACTCTTGGTTTTCAAACCCAAAATACTCACAAAAGAGTCAAATATGAGAGAATACTAAGCACCAATATCAAATAGGACATGAGTAAGAGAGTGGGAAACAAAAATCATACCATCAACAACATTGCTCCCTTGGGCTACAAAGTGTCCACTAGATATGTTGTAAACCTGATCTTGTGCTTTTCCTTTGCCTTTGATTACCTTGCTTTTGATTTCCATGCCTGTACTGCTGAGTGGGTGGGCGGACTATACACTCCCTGATACTTGAGGTCTATACTGTGAAAGTTTGGTGATCGAAAGTTTTGCATCAGTTGATATGGTATCTACGGTGGCATGAAAGTTTGGAAAGGTGGTTGCACAATCAATAGCTATGGCTAACTAGGACTACATTCTTTCTAGTTTTGGAGTGGCTGAGAAATTCCAAGCAGAGGACATTACCTCTTAATGTGGCCATGCTATCCATAATGGTGATAGTTGTAGGTCTAGTTCTACCACTGCCAGATGAGTTACCATTCCTGGAATAAGCACTGTTATTATTTTGACCTTGGCAATGATTACCTTTCTTGTTTTTCATGTGAGGCCCACTTGAACCCTTGTTGACTTCCTTGCTCTAGATATAAGCAAAATTGTCCTTCTTAACATGTTTTGCTATGGAAACCAAGTTGCTGTACTGGCAGATCTGTAAAGCTACCAGCGACTTGCAGATTTGTGGTTTTAGTCCCCTTTCAAACTTGGCAGACCAAGTGTTCTCAGACCTCAAAAGTTCTAGCACATACCAAATCAATTCCAAGAACTTGGCCTCGTACTTCATAACTGTCATGTTTCCTTATTGCAGTTCTATAAGTTCCATTACCTTTTCTGCACGATAGTTGGTAGAAAAATACTTTGCGTAAGAGAAGCAGTCCTCAAACTCCTGCAAGGTTATAGTCTTGGAATTATAAAACCTCTTCATTTGACTCCACCATATTTTCGCACCCCCACCCCACCCCCCCCCCCCCCCCCCCCCCCCCCCCCCCCCCCCCTCAAACTTATACGTAGCAAACTTGACCCTATATTTCTCCAAAACCCCCATGGTGTTCAGGTGCTTTTTCATGGGCTCTAATCAATACTCAGCCTACTGATAATCCCCTTAACATTAAATGTTAGAATCGGCGCCCTACGAAACTCTCAGCGGTAATTCTGCTTCCTTTCTTCATCGTTTTACACGTTGCGTGCTTGAGTTGCCATCCCCTGGAAGGCTACATACATGGCATTCAAGATATCATCATTTGGGGTGGGTTGCAGATTCACAGCTCTTCTACGCAGAGGCATTCTCTCTTCTAAAAAAGGAAAATTAGACTATTACTGGTTTTTTTTTTTTTATGTTTATATGTATGTGCAATTCCCAAGGCTTAAGAACTTAGGGCTTTGATACCAAATATGTCATGACCCTCTACCAGGGTATGATGTGAAAATAATAGTGGTTTAAGAAAAGTTCAAGTTAAGTAAACATACAAACTTTTTATTCGAAATAAATACGAACTTAAACAAACACTTAGTTATTATTTTCCTAAACCAATCCTTTATATAAAAAGGACTAATAAAAAATTATTTCCAATTTTGCTTATTAGTTTGAAAAGACCATTTTACCCTTGAATCATATATCTCTAAGACTACCCTAGTTTTGAATATAGAAAATGCGTTACCGATTCTCTAAAAGTTAAGGAAAAATAAAATTTCTAAAGAAACCTCAAACATAACCATTAAAGAAAACACCTCTGGCATCAGTTCGAGACTCGCACCTCAATCCTATGTTTGAAGCATACAATAGAAAGTAAATCAAATGCGAATATAAACGACATCAACCACAGTCCAAAACAAATGTTCAAGAGAGGGAAATAAAGGGGAATTTAAGTTCTACATGCCTTGACTGAATTAAAAAGAAATAAACTGCATAAAAATGCCTTTATTTGAGGCTCAACTCTGCTTTGAAACTGCAACTCTTCTCACGGACTACTTGGCACCATCCTTAATACCTCTTGGAGGGGTTAATTAAATAGAACGAATGAGCAAAAGGCACTTATAGGATTTGTTTTGATAAAATTTAGCAATTAAAAGGATACAATAACGTAAACAAATATAAAAGCGCTTGGATAATTAATGAAATATTTAAAAACATAATAATTTGAAGGAACAACTAAAAGAAAGAGGTTCAGTTCTCAGTTTCCAGACTATTACTTAACATATAGGAACATACTTATAATGCTTTAGCCGTTGCCTACACTGCAGAGGGTCCCCGATTGAGGTTTAGGGTCCTACCCCTAAGGTTACACTCTATATAACCCGATCTCTAAAGCTACTTAAAACTGACCACCTGGAGCCATGCACATCCTTGATGATGTGTGAAAATGATAAGTGCTCAAAATTTTTTTATTTTGAGTCTAATACGTAATTTAAAATTCATTTGTAGAATGAAAAATCATATTTACATATATTATACTTTTCATAATTATAACAACATTCAGAAATACATTGATAAACAATTTGTAAAACATGCTCATCTCAAGTAATACAATTTAGGCCAAAATAAATAAATATATATATATATATATATATAGATATATATATATATATATATATAGATATATGATACAAAACATGGTTGCCAAAAGAGAGGGATTAGAATCCTTTCTCTTAGCAAAGATATTCCAAAGATAGCTCAAAATCTCTCAAATCCAACCCGTAAAACTTGAGCTCCCAACAATGCCCAAACTTAACGGTTTCTAATCATAGTCAGCGAGGGACCAAAATAAGAACAAATGGTGCCATATTTTATATTATGTATAAATCAATTCTCTAGTGTGCCTTCTATGTTAAAATAATCTTAAGATATGAATTAGTTTTTCTAAGGACTTTAGAACACAAAAACACGATTTAAGTAGTATTTTTACACAACGGGACATGATGGGGTCGAATCAGAGCGAGCCAAGAGCCTAGGAGGGCTCGGGTGGAGGTGGCACTAGCCTAAGCTATCCCTGGCAGTCGACCACCCTAGATAGGGCGAGGTCGACTGCGCCTCCCTGTACTAGACTTCTATCTAGTTTGTTCCTCCGCGACCAAGCTCGAGAAATTTCAAGTTTTCTCAACTCAAATAAGTCCTCAGTGATTAAAACCAGTTCAAAAGACTTAATAAACATCGTATAATTCACATAAACATGTTTTTACGCATTCTTATATCAAAATCATAATCAAGAATTATAAATTTTAGAGTTGTTCAAAATTAAAACGAAATATATCCAAACATGATTCTAAGCTCTAAATCTTCAAAACACTCAACAATGTATCCATCAAAATTTGATTTTAAACATTAAGAATATATTTCTAAAACCATTATTGAACCAAAACAAAAGTTTATTATCTGTTTTAACATAAGACTTAGGTTTTTGTTCATCAATACTGGAGATATGTGCACGTTGGTAAATCAGAAAATATAAAGAGATTTTGAATGAAAATCAAAGATAAATTTCATAGTATAAGCAACCCAAAAACTCAGATTTGTTTTAAGAAAAGCCTACCTCAATCCTCTTTGGGAAACTTGGAAACCTTTGATGGAAATCAAGCCTTGAATCCGTGGAGTTGGCTGGTCATAGAGATGGGGTTTTATCTGAGTTTCTGGAGACGGAGGGAGCTAGTTTGAATTTTCAAATAGAGAGTGAGAGAGAGAGACTTTTGTGGGAGAGAGTGTGTGAGAAAGTATATGGAATGTGTCTGAAGGTTAGAAGGTGTGCTCTTCTTAAAAAGAAGAAGGCCAATGCATGTTAGAATTTTGGTCAAGACTTTGGAGAAGGGAAAGCCTGTTCTTGATTAAAAAAAATCACGTGAAAGTGTCTTGTTAGGAGAAGATTGCATTTTTGTAATTAGGGAAGGAAGGTTGGTTATGTATGGACTTTTAAATTAAATGGGGAAATGTTGGAATTTTTATTATTTAATTGGGATATTTGTTTTATTTTAACAGAAATTAAATTATGTGAAAATTTAAAATCATACAAATTTATGAAATTTAATTTAATTGCACATTAATTAATCAATTTATAGATGATTAATTAAATTAAAATTTTATGGTTGTTACAGTACTTATGCTTGTATAATACAAGTTCTCTTTGTCTCACTATTTCACCTTTAGGATCATGCATATTCTTAGCACTAAGGCCACGCTTTGACTTCAATCCTCTTATGCACGAGATTTAAAATTTTTTACTCCAAAAGCTCTCCAATTTCACCTACCACCTGTAGTCTCGCCGTGGTCTTTGTCTTCCATGTTTTGGACCCTTGACCTTGTTTGCTTTAATCTTCACTCTTGTTTGGCGATCCTAATCTCCACCATTGATCTTTTCCCCACTAAATCCTTAACGTTGATATATGATATTTAGTTTTTCTGGAGTCTTCCATTCATGAATTCCTAATCCTCAATCCCAGCCATCGGTTTATCATCTGCGGTTTTAGTAATTGATCACATGATACGATTCTAACACTTGGTTCGATCTTATGAAATCCATTGGTTGCAAATTAATTTGATCATGCCATCAGTACCGTGATACTTGGTTTTTAATTTAATTGACACTATTTAATACCAATTTATGTTTTTTGAGATATTATTTAATACCAATTAAATCCTTACTATATCATTTTTAGGTCATAAAATGAACATGGTTGGTTTTTTTTTTTTTTTTTTTTTGAATGTGAACATAGCTGTTCATTTACAAAAGTTACACTGAATGATTAGTTTTCCACAAAATATATTGCATTAAATTACACATCCAATCAAGGGCGGAGCTATATTAGGCCCGGGAGAGTGGCCACCCCCGAGCCCAATAGCTCCTTTTCTACAACTTGCTTTCCTTGAAATTTATAAATTGCATTATGATGGTATGATTTTTAAAAATATTTCAATTATATTTTAAGTTTTTGCTTTAAAAAATACTCATATTTCAAACTTAAAACTCCAAATAAATCAAAAGCCATGTATAGTGCTATGGAAACATGTTTTTGGAGCTCCAAGTTTTAAAAAGTGAATTGAATTCTATCATACGCTTAGTTCATTCAGAAGAAAAACAAAATAGATAAAACAATAATAAAATAAGGATAAAGTTAAAAAATATAATTATGTTGTAATTTTTAGTTCAAAATTTTTGTTCTATATATTACAGCCTTAAAAAATTTTTCTAGCTCCACCCATGCATCCAATGATTAAATTACTCAATAACAGTTAATTCATGACAATATATGGCACGAGTAGATTAAAAAAAATCCTAATTACATTGCCATTACGAACTGAACTTGAGATTTTTTGGGTTTTACAGTGGGCATTTCTTTCACTTATTCATGATTTTCCCTATGTAACTTTTTATTTCGTTTTTCTTGATGTCGTATGTTTCACTTGAAAAAGACCTTGTCTTCATGATGTTCAGACGTACTTGGATAGGCTACCTCAAACTTCTAAGCATATACACTGGTTTCAACTCGTGGTGTTTGGCAAATTCAAATCCAACTCACACTATGTAAATCTCTCACATGCTACAGTGTAAAGCAAAAATATATTAACAATATAAAGCTCTAACATAACACAATTTATACTTTCAGTTTTAACTTAGTTCCAACTCACTTCATGACGTTATGTTTGAGAAATCATTATTTTTTTATGAAACGTTATTTTTCACTTAATCTAATTCTTCAGAATTTGATAAATCTGTGACAATATTCATCAACCGAGAAATGGTTATTTATTTTTCACTTAAGTTGTGATATATATAGTAAAAGTATAGTTTAATTTTGCCTTTTTACAAAATAATTGTTTAATTTTAAAAAAGGTACCAAAAAATCTATTTAAACTCACGGTATGCTAGAATCTCTGCAGTCATTGACAACATAATGCAAAGTGAAAACATTATTTTGTGGCTGCTCATATGTGACAAAATCGAATTTAGTCACATCATTAGATTCCCGTCGGTGATTTCAGCTTCAATGGCTTGGAGGTACCGATAACAGACTTAACTATATTAGCTTCTCTTTTTGTGGTTAGAGATCTAAACTTACCCAGAAGGCAAATTTAGTTAAAAAAAAAAAAAAAAGCCAAAAACAAATTAGCCTGTTTCTCGTTTGGGTCTCAGCATTTGTTCACTTTTTGTCTTTTATCCATTTTTATTGGTAGATCCAATCAACTTGTGGGTTGAATTGCCTCATAATTTTTGTTCTTCTGCTACTATTTTTTTGAGGGTCATCTGCTACTATTTTTGAGTGGTGTTTGATTTGTAATAAAATTTTACATCAAAAGAAATAGAAGGGAAAGAAGGAAGAAGAAAAATGAATATATTCCGCACGCCATATAGGAATTAGTGGCACGTTCCAATATGACGGGCGATACTGCGCAAAAAGGGAAGAAAAAAAGAAAAAGAAAAGACTGGTGTCAAAGAGCTTAAAATAAAAGCAAAAAATAGTAATAGCAAATATGCAAAATTAAGAGTAATTGAAAAAGTGCTGTGTGGTGTTGGTTCCAAAGAGAGAGGTGTGGTTGACAACCCATTATCACTTTATCCTTCACATTGCTTTCTTAACCTCAAGCTTCTAGTTTTCCAAACTATATGCATGTAAACCCAACCACAAGGCCTGAAAGTGACTTTTATCTCTGTTTACATGCGTTCTGAGTGGTTTTCAGTATTGCACCAGGTGTGTCTCCATTTTCTATTTTACATATGTATTTGACATGTTTATTTCATTTTAGTCCTTGTAATGAACAAAGCAAAGTTCCATTTCTCTTTTTCCTGAAAAAACTTGCCAACTCTTGGTTAGTAATTAACCTCCTAGGTTCACAACTTATCGCTGGAAAGATAGTAAATCTATTTTTTTTCCTTCTGTTTTAAATAAAAGGGGTATTGTTAGTGTTAACCTGCCTCATCTCTTTTGTTTATAATAGAAATTTAGGATCACTAATGTAACGGAAAAGAGTTGATTCAATTCTATTTAAAGGATGACTTCAATTTCACTTCAATTAGGTCACAAGCCCAAACGGTACAGGAACCTTAAAAAGTAGGGCTATAGAGTATTGAATTCTGAACTTATCTAGGGAGAAAAAGAAAACGATACATCCTAACCATTATATCACCCCATTAGTGGCAGCATGGTAATGTTTTGTTATCTATCATTGTGTCTGCAGTTGATAGAATCTAATTTTTACTTGCTATTCCCTAAAAGCCGGTAGGGTAAAGAAACAAATAAGTATATCGATGATTATTTAGCACCTTTTTGGTTGCCATTGGTATAAGAGTTACTTGACCATGTCACAAAAGAATCAAGATACGCTGTCCTTATTCCCCTTTCATTTGTCGCCTATTATGAGACATAAGTTTCTTTCTTAATTACTTTTAATATTTACGTCTTATTTACATGTTTAGTTGTTGAGTTCAAATGATATGTCGAGTAAATAATAGAAAGAACAGCTAATGAGACGACAAATCTAGATTCATCACAAAGTGATCACTACTTATTATGTTAATTAGGAGAAAATAAAGTAAAGACAAGAAAATACAAAGCATGGGGAATCAAGAAAGGAAAGCAAGAATTCAGGGGTATTGGAGCAATTATGTTTGTAGCTAGACTTAAAAAATGTGAATAAAATATATATTAAAAACAAATTTGCTCAATTTCAAACGCGAGGATGAGAACTTGCATGTCATTCATTCTTAGCCGGAAGATGAGACCTTTTGTGTGCGCTTATCTGCCACGTTAAGAAACGTGGGACCCACGTGGAAATTTGATGGTTGATTGGCTGTCTCCCGCGCTCTCATTATAAAAATATGTCAGCTCTTTGGCAGTTCTCTTCCGAGGTCCAACATCTTTTGTGTAGGCTTGTGCAAATTTCCTCTGAGAAAAATTCTACTGAATCTGAGAAAAAGATTCTCTTTCCAGGTATTCTTCACTCAACTCCTTTTCCTCTGCAATATTCAGATCTACCCATATCAATATATAATGCTTTCTTTTCGTTTTTCTTCTTTTTGTTTATTTATTGTTGTTTTTGTATTGTTACTCATGACATGTGCATGTGTGGCCTTGTTTTGCTTCTTTGTGGATCAGAGTAAAAATAGAAGACTTATGTTATTATTTTTATTCCTTTAATTAAATGTTTAGACGGTCCAAGTAATAAGGGCCTGGAATCAAAGCTAATTTACAGAATTTTTCTTTCATAATATATTCTTGGTATCATGAAACCTACCTAACCAATTTTTTTTTCTCCTTTTTTTAATAGTTCTACTGTTTTCCTTGTTGAATATGATCGGAAAAACAAAAAATATATAATTTTTTTGACGGGCAAATGTTGTTTCATGGGTGTTCAGGCTTTTCAAATATTAAGAAGTTGGCATTTTCTTATGTTGTTCACGTTGCTTCATTGATATGTCTTTTTACAGTTGCCATTCATGAAATAGTCTTTTTTAGTTTACTATTAGACAGATATCACTGTGCTGTGAAAATTTATGGCATTAGTGAACTCTTTTTTTTTTTTTCCTTTTTTTAATAGTAGTCATAAACTTGAGAAAAAAATTGTCATTGTTGAACGCAAAGAGGGAAAAAAATATGCCTACTAAGTTTAAATACTTATAAAAAAATAAAAATAAAAATAAGGTTTACACTATGGGTCTACGACATACTATTTTGTCGATAATAGCACTTGTTATACTCAGTTTTAGAATAGAGGAACTAACGAATAATTAGTTATTACCGGTACTTTATTTTTCCGGGAAAAAAACAGAGAGACAGAGCAATTCATATTTGTTTTTGGTGCCTCGTTCTTCCTTTCTTTATTATTGGCTTTTGTTAGACCTTGTAATAAAATCCATGTATCGTTTTGAGCCTTAAGCCTTTTGAGATAATGTACTATAATGAAATGAGGCCATCAACCGTAGATGAAGATTGAGCTTTCCTTCCAGGTAGCTAAGAATTGAGCTGCGTAGTGTTTTTCTGCATCTGAATTCGATTCTCTTAAATGTGTTTTTGCAGCAGTGAAACTTTGAAACTGCAGGGAAGAGAAGATGGACTACGTATATGGACCTGGAAGGCACCACCTCTTTGTCCCAGGGCCTGTCAACATCCCGGAACCAGTCATTCGGGCGATGAACAGGAACAATGAAGATTATCGCTCTCCCGCTATCCCAGCAATGACAAAAACTCTCATTGAGGATGTCAAGAAGATTTTCAAGACCACCACTGGAACCCCATTCCTGATCCCAACCACAGGTATTGTATCCACTAAGTATAATATATAATAACAATTATGTGACATGTACACTTGGGGACTTTTTGTTATGCAGTAATCGATTGGAATCAACTTTTGATGATTAAAAAATTTGTGTACATTTCCGTAGGCTACTTGAGCTAGGAATCAACTTTTGAGGATTCAAAAATATGTGCACATTTCCTTAGGCTACTTGGGTATTTGTGTTTATGTGCGGGTGAAAGTAATGGTTTTCTCTTCTTTTCATAGGTACTGGTGCATGGGAGAGTGCACTCACAAACACATTATCTCCAGGAGACCGGATTGTGTCCTTCCTCATTGGTCAGTTCAGTCTGCTCTGGATTGACCAGCAGCAACGTCTCAAGTTCAATGTTGATGTTATCAAAAGCGAATGGGGCCAGGGTGCCAACCTAGAGGTTCTGGAAGCAAAACTTGCTGAAGACCGAGGCCATACTATCAAGGCCATTTGCATTGTTCACAATGAGACTGCAACTGGAGTTACCAATAACTTGGCAAAAGTAAGGCAACTACTTGGTAAGTTTATCAGCTCTGCTAAGAGATTAGTAAGAACAAATTGCTTATTCCTTCTGGTTCAACTGTTAATGGACCTGTATGGAAGCTAATTCTTATGTGCATTCACATTTCTTCTTGTTAAGTATACGAGATAGAGTTTAGATAGGAGATAAAGAACCAGGGAAGGGAAATAGAACCAAAGGAAAGAAAATATATATGATTTTGGGACGAGCTGGGAAATCAATAATCTGAACAACATCAACTTTATTGGAATTATAATAACTAAATCTATTCATAGAACAAAAAAATAATAAAAACAAATAAATTTGAAATAATTCTAAGAGATAAATATTTTATTAGATTCAAAATCAAATATTGAAACTAAAACATATTCTAGTAAATAAGACTACAATTGTAATTCCTAATATTCTAATAGTCTTGTTTTACATAGTAAATCTTTGTTTGGAAAAGTTTGCATGTCATGGGCCATAATTGATTGCCATATATTTTCGCAAGTTTTGGAGGCATTCGTTCATTTGCTCTATGAGGGCTAGTAGTTAGGTATATAGATGGAAGTCCTTAGGGTAAAATGCACAAGTTTCCCATATTGCTGATATAGATTTTTCACCCTCCTGCATTATGATGCATGGAACAATTAGCCCTTGGCTGGCAAACTTATTGATTAAGCATCTTTTAATGTGCTCTAACTTCGAGCATGTAATTAGTTTTCCTTAATAACTGCCTCAACATCATGGTTTGGGTCTCATATTCTATCGAACTCTCAGATGACTATAGGCATCCGGCACTGTTGCTTGTTGATGGGGTGTCTTCCATTTGTGCTCTTGATTTCCGCATGGATGAATGGGGGGTAGATGTGGCTTTAACCGGCTCTCAGAAAGCTCTTTCTCTTCCCACCGGGATCGGTATTGTGTGTGCTAGCCCCAAAGCTATAGAGGCCTCTAAATCTGCGAAATCGCTGAGAGTCTTCTTCGACTGGAATGACTACTTGAAGTTCTACAAATTGGGAACATATTGGCCCTACACCCCCTCCATCCAGTTATTGTATGGGCTGAGGGCAGCTCTTGATCTCATTTTCGAGGAAGGACTCGACAATATCATTGCCAGGCATAGCCGTTTGGGCAAAGCAACAAGGTAAAAAAAAATGTATTTTTTTGGCCTATATAGTCACTGAATTTGAATAGTGTAGAAGGTACTTTGTAATTTAATGTTTTTGTTTCTTAAACAAATAATTTATCGTAACTTTGCAACGCAGGCTTGCTGTTGAGGCATGGGGCTTGAAGAACTGCACCCAAAAGGAGGAATGGTACAGTGACACAGTGACTGCTGTTCTTGTTCCTCCTTACATTGACAGTACAGAGATTGTTAAAAGAGCATGGAAGAGATACAATATGAGCTTAGGACTTGGCCTTAACAGGGTAGCTGGGAAAGTTTTCAGAATAGGGCATCTTGGCAACCTGAATGAGGTACTCTAGAAAACTCATTAGTTTCTCATTTGAATGAACAAACTTTAGTTTGAAAACACAAAAAACAAAAGCAAATATTATCCTTCTGCCTACTGTTATAGATTTGTCTTTAGCACTCATTGTTTGTGTCCCTCTTAGAGCTATAATTTGCAATGGGATCAGATATCTTCCCTTGATGTCGCTTGTTCTATGCATTTGCTGTTTTGGTATGGAAACAGAGTAGAAGGCATAATTATTGGGAGAATTCTATAGTAGGGCATTGAAAAGTTACCCAACTGATAGAGCAAAGTTTTGAACAATTAAGTCACATCAGAATCATATCAAAGTATGGCAATTTAATGGAACTTAATGGAGATCTGACGGTAAAATATTGGTATCTTTTCACACTCTATCACAAAATTCCCCTCCTCCTCCTCTTCATTGTTATTATTATTATTATTATTATTATTATTAAGTCAATAGATTATTCAAACACGGCTGAGGACGTGAGCAAAAGACATTGTTCTGATCACCTACATTTAAGAACTTCCGAGTTTTACATACCTAAATATTAACTGCAAGTCAAAGTTATTGTCTTTGAAACTGAAAACCATGATTGTGACCTTTGGAAAAATTCCTGTCCTTCTAGTCCCAGCCATTGTGGATCTGCTTTCTAGTTCATATAATACTATTCTTTAAGCAACCGCCAATATTTTGTCTTTTACCAATGCCTGTCAGGCTGTGATTATGATCAATATTGAAATCAAGAAAAGCATAATCTCTAGAGGTTTATCCGATCAGTATCTGTCACGAAAAAGAGAATTCATAAGGTTCATTATATTTCAAAGGTCATGTTGGTAATTTCAACTAATGATTGGCTTTCCTTGTCTTGACCAGTTGCAATTGCTGGGATGCCTTGCTGGTGTGGAGATGATTCTCAAGGATGTGGGGTACCCAGTTAAGCTAGGGAGTGGAGTGGCAGCTGCTTCTGCATACTTGCAGAATAACATCCCTCTCATCCCATCAAGGGTTTGATCAATATCTCCAAAAATCATACGATAATCCATTTCTTTCCTTCTCCATCATTTGCTTCATCAAAACTCTTGAAAATAATGCGCATAATCTCTTGCCCTTTCTCTCTCTCTTTCTCAACTGCACTCTGTTGAGGCTTTTGCCCAGTCTCCCTACTTTTTTATTAATTAATACGTGGACTCCTGAGTTGTTTTGTATCTTTGTAATTAGTATTTTCCAAAATTCAAATTTAATGAACTTCCATGATTTTGGGTGGAATAGATAATGGATATTGTCTGGAGAAGAAACCAAAGAAAAGTAGAAGAACGTATTGGAAGAGAAAACTCTTCGGTCAATTATTACTTTGTGCGCAGGGCACAAACAACGGCTTACAGCTGGTTTTCTTTAATAAGATATTAACATCCCACCACCCAGTTTGGCATCACACTCTAGCATTAGGTAATGAGAATGACATCTCACACATTCATTATTAATCTCGCTTTTTTGAATTAATATTACTAACAGCAATTTGATTATCAAATTCGACAATAAGATTTTTCCTCTTAAAGATGACGGTTAATTTACTTTTTTTTTCTGGTAAAAAATGCTTCTTAAATTAATTGAACGGCCTTCATGAAATTGAGGAGCCAAAGAGTATTGTTTATTTCTATATAATTAGATATAAAATAAAATTTATAGTGTGTTTAATAAACATAATTAGAGCTAACTTTTTGACGTAAAATATTGTAAATAAAAACTTTATACTGTAATAACTTTTTGCTCTTACAGTAGCATATAAGGAGGACTTTAACGGGGTGTTTAAAAAGGTGATAGGAACCGTAATTTTCACCATTTTTTTAGTTATGAACAGCGTAAAACTCTTACATACTACAACAATAAACAAAAAAAATTACTACAGTATAAAGTTTTCATATGCTATACTAAAAATATTCTAAACAACAGTTTCTACCATCCTATCAAAAACTTTCTAGTTATCCAAAGAATGGTATTTGGCAAACACATCACTTTGCACCTATCTTCAATATTACAATAATGTGTTTAATCTTCATCTTTAAAATTAAATAATTAATTTCAACTTCCGACTAATTGTATTATACTGAGTCAAATAATTAGACTCCAAACAATGGTAAACCACCATTTTTTTTTTTAAACTTCAAATCTCAACTTCTAAGAACCCGAAAGGTCGCGTGTTGGAAACCTCCTTTGTGCGACGTCAAAGCCCACTCATGTCTTCTGCTTTGCTTTAAAAACGTGTCTCAAAATCCTAGTCAAACACCGCATACCCAAAACATCTTTTAATACCAAAACCGTCCCAAAATCTGCATACACATTTCTCAGTTCTTCAAACTACAATTCTGTCTCTCTCTCTCTTCTTTCCTCAAACTCAACAAAACCTTATTTTCCTCAAAACCCATTTACGATTTTCTTCCGACCAACAAACAACCGATGAAATTTTCCCGAGAAAATCATCTGGGAAACTCCGAAATCACCACCTCAGATGGCCAGGACTACTTCGATCAACTTCCTGATCCTCTTCTTCTCGAAATCTTCAACAAAATCCTGGACGCCAAGACTCTCGTCCGATGCCTCTCCGTCTCCAAGCGATTCAACTCCCTCATCCCTCAAACCGACGCCGTTTTCCTCTCTCTCCCTCGCCACAAGAAGAAGCCCACCAAGCCTTTCAAGAACTTTCTCCGTTTTCTCCACAAAATCGTCGCCAACAAACCCATAAACGACCATAACAATGTTCTTTACCATTCACCAAAAGAAGTCCTAAAGGGATTCAACGAATTGAAATCTCTGCATTTGGAGCTTCCTTGTTGTAATGGAGGAGTGGGTTTGACGAGAAAAGATTCGTTACTCAAATGGAAAGCAGAATTTGGTTCCAATCTGAGAAGCTGTGTGATCCTTGGCGCAAATTCTTTGAAAAAAGGGAAGATCGCGAAAAACGACAATCTAGCGAAGGAAAACGACAGCCCAAATGTCTTGTCCGACGACGAGCTCAAGCTGCGAATTGTGTGGATGATCTCCTGCCTAATTGCCGCGTCCGCGAGGCATTACTTATTGAAACGTGTCGTTTCTGATTTTCCCGCTCTCTCAAACGTTGTCGTTTCCGATGGGGATAAGAGAGGGAAGGTTATGATTGGCGGGCAGGAACTCGCTGAGTTGAGGGCTGAGTCCGAGACCGAGTTGGGGAGGGATGACTCGTCCGACGTGGCGTTGGAGTCCTCTTTGGAGAGGAGCTTGATTCCTGATTTGGGCATGAAAATGTGGTATGTTCCTAGGATGGTGTTGCCAACATGTGGTTGGGTGTTGGAGGGAGCCACACTTGTCGTGATCAGGCCCCTTGATCATGGATTGAAGGGGCAGGGATCCGACGGTTGTGATTGTGATCGACGTGGTGGGTTTGACGGGGATGAGGAAGAGAAGGAGATTTTGGGTGAGGTTGTGAGAGAGATGGTCAAGATGAAGAAGACTTACGTGATGGAAATGACTTCCTTTTGACCATTGTATGTATATATCATAAAGTTGAAGGTCTTACTAGCAAAAAAATTATAGTTAATGGTCTTTTTTTTTTTCCCGATTGATTGATTCCTCCATTTTTTCGAGTTTTATATCGTTTCTTGCTTTTTTTTAGCAGTGTATTTAATTTATTCTTATTAATTGAAAACGCAGGTTCAATGTTTCTCTTTCAATGTTGATATACTTGTCTGTTGTCTCTTTTCCCCTTGTCGCTGTTGCATGCGCATGGAGAGCAATTTGTAGGTTTTATTTGTGTGCTAAGCTTTTATTATCATGTTGTAATGTTTTAATTTATTTAATATTAAAGATCTTACTCAGTTGTTAGTTAATTGGAAACCAATACAAATATCTTTACTAGTATTGCTTTTTAAATAATAAGGATCACCCAAGAAAAAAACTAAAATAGAAAAATATTTAAAAAAAGTATATTTCAATGCAAACATATAAGGAAAAAATCTATTTAAACGAAGTACGTTAAAAAGAATTATCTTCTCACATGATCTCTAGACAAAAAGAAAATAAAAGAACTAAAAAATTAAGCATGAAAACATATAAAAGTAATTATGTTAATAAAAGTAAAGTGAGGGAAAGACATATTTTAAAATTATGATAATAGGAACAAAGTATAGAAAATGCATTTGTTGAAAAATAATAGTTAAAAGGATGGTGTGAAAAACTTTTAAAGGAAAATGCATTTACAGAAAAAAAAAAAAAAAAAAAAAGAGAGAGAGATTGTTATAGAGGGTCAATTACAAAAGCCCCAAAACTTTTTTAAGAGAAAATTATACCCAATACCCCTTACGAACATATCTTATTAAAATCAACCTCTTAGTGTAGCTTTTTCAAAATTGTGGTATGTTTTTTTAAATTTTTTTAACAATAATCGTACATTTATTATTTTAACCATTATTTTATCTGATTTTAAATGAAAAAAACAAGATCAAGTCAAATCCTTCCCTCTCTCCACTTTTTCCACTTCTCTCTCTTTAACCTTTCTCCCCTCCATCTCTCTCACTCTCTCTCCTTTATCTCCACCGACGGACCTTTCTAAAATTTGACCTTTAATGAGGCATTTTTTCAAGCCACTAACCTCCAATTTAAAAGTTTGAAATTGATCACCCCTCTTTCGTGAAAATTTTGCCATGTCCAAAGTACCCTCATAAAAAATAAATAAAGTTAAAAAATAAAATCAATATAAAAAGAAAAACAAAAATAAAAACAAAAACAAAAAAGAAAAATATAATT
Source organism: Artocarpus heterophyllus (assembly GCA_025403435.1). NCBI lineage: Eukaryota > Viridiplantae > Streptophyta > Magnoliopsida > Rosales > Moraceae > Artocarpus > Artocarpus heterophyllus. The sequence goes on from JAJQZP010000062.1 coordinate 64,212, forward strand.
TCATCCTCAAAAAAAAAAAAAAAAAAAAAGCCCTCACAAAAGAAAACCCACCCAACCTCCCCTCCCTCCTTCGCTCCGTCGTGCCCATCGTTCTGCCTCCCCCATCATTGCCGACACCCCCCATCGACATACATTGGTTTTGGCGCCCATCTTCGTCTACATCTCCGTATTGTTTCCGACTTTGGAGAGAGATCAAGCTTCAAAAGCTTGAGAAATCAAGCTCCAAATTGGTATTTTAAATCTCAAACTCTTTTCTTTACTTTAAATTGTTGTTTAAAAGTTGGGCATTTATATTTTTGTGTGTCATTTGAAAATTCAACAAATTTTGTGCCATTTCGGCCCTTTTCGAGCTGTGAGAATTGAAAAATTGAGGAAGAATGGTGAATGAACAGCTTTGTTCTGACTGTTCCAACTGGTTAGACCGGCTGAAAATTTTGGACCGATTGGAATGGACAGAAATTTTTAGAAAATTAATTGCTCTTTGGAATTTCTGACCATTCCAATCGCTCACTATCAAAACCGGTTGGAACAATTTTCTTCTTTTTTTTTTTTTTGCATTTTTTTATGTTTATTAAGATATATATTTTTTATACAGGAAAAGGGTTGAGAATGTCTTATATTATCATTATGGTGGGGGGTGGAAGAAGAAAGAAGACAGGTCACTTGAATGGTGCTCGAGCAATGACCACTTGAAAACATCATATTATTAAATGATCGAGAGAGCGTTAAAATTTATGAGATTCTTGGCAAAATATTTGAAAGGCTTCCCATGGATCGAAGGAATACAGATTCAAAACCGAGTTACATTCCTTTGTCTTTGACAACTTTATGTCCTAAACTCATCTTGGATGATTTTGACACCAAGTGTTCTCTTTTGGATCGTTATATTATAACGCAACATAGAAGTATGCTATATATTGAGCTCATAAATAAGGACAAATGTGGTGAAGGAAATGACAAGGGGGCCTTTAAGTTAAGGAAGTTGCAGAAGTTGAGGTAACTGAGGGAAATCAACGGCTTGACAATGAAAATGATGGAATCATATGAGACGAGTACTTCAAAGTTGACATGGAGGCACCAAGGGCTTATAATGTTGTGTCTGCACTGGACTGTGAAGGTGATCTTTTAGACAAGCCTACATTGGAAGAGCACCCCCATTGAGAGACAATTGCATCTGCACCAACTCCAAATCGAAAGTCTCCATGCATAGAACTGGATGTCGTTGTGGATCATTGTAAACCGTTAGCAACGAACGGCAGTTGTATGTTTTACAGTTTTGAGGATGGTATGGGTACTAAAATCGGTGAGGAATTTCGTAGCAAGATTGAGGTAAAGAATTTGGTGACAAATGCTTCATTGAAAGCTTGTTTTGAATTTAAAATAGTCAAATCGACTGCAAAGCTCTTTGTGGTGAAATATGTAGTCTCATATTGCAAGTGGGCATTATGAGCGGCAAGAATTAGAAAATCAAATCGTTTCCCCACCCAAACATACTACAACATCCGAATTGACAACTGACAAGTGACTTCGAAGTTAGTTGCAGATATGAAGAAAAAGTACCCAGGCTGAATTGACACGCCTACCCTGAGTGAAAGTATGCAAATGATGAAAAACGATGACGTTATAATATCTTACTACAAAGCTTGGAGGGGCAAGCAGATCGGCACAAGTGATGTTAGGGTTCACTAGAGCTAAGATTTAAGAAACTTCCTAGCTATTTCCACATGATGAAAATGATGAATCCTGGCATAGTCACGCATTTAGTTGTTGACAATGATAAAAAATTTAAGTACCTTTTTATTGCATTAGGGGTATGCATCGAGGGCTTGAAGGCAATGAGAAAGGTAAATGCGGTGGATGGGACTTTTCTGAAGGCCAAATATAAGGAAGAAATGATTATAGCCGCTGCCAAAGATGGAAACTACCATCAATATCTTCTTGCTTGGGGTGTTGTTGACTCGGAGAACGACAGCTCCTGGAATTGATTCTTGACAAAACTTAAAGAGCTTATACCCGATGATGAGGAGATGGTCATTATCTTAGATAGATACCCTAGCATTATTAAAGCAGTGGACAAGGTATACAAGAAGTCTCAACGTGGATTTTGTGCGTGGCATATTTCACAGAACATTAAATCACGATGTAACCGAGGGCGTGTCAAGGGTGACAAAGGAAAAGGTCAACGACAAGGTCAAGGAAGCCATTATGAAAAATTCTTGAAAGTCACTACAGCATACGTGGTGGCAACTTCATCGGACTTTATGATGACCTAAAAAAAGGTATCCGGCCATTGTTGAGTATCTTGAAGATAATGTCGATTAGAAAATGGGATACATGCTACTTTAGAAGTTCTCGCTATAACATATTGAATACCAATGGTGCTGAGTGCATTAATGGTGTCTTAAGAAAGGCAAGAGCATTTCCTTTAATACCCTTGATTGATATGATGGTAGAAAAAATTTCCGAATGATTCAACAAGCACCAGAAGCAATCATGTCTTGAATCTTTCCCATAGCTCTTAACTCCAATGGCAGAAAAATATTGCATGCGAGGTACAAGGCCTCCACATTCTTGAATGCAAGGGAACTAAATAGGACCACACTTGAGTACCATGTCACGGGAACCAATGATAGTTTCTTGGTTAATCTGGTGAGGAAAACCTGCATCTGTAAAGTGTATGACATAGACCAATTCCTGTGCGCCAATGCTCTAACAGCATTCTCGGAAGGCCAAACAATATGTATAATCTATGCTCAAAATACCATCTGAACGAGTTATGGATGATAGCCTATGTTCAAACTATATATCCTATGCCAAGATCATCAGAGTAGGTTTTCCCGGACGACATACAAGCTCAGAAAGTCTTGCCTTCTGATTTCATAATAAAGCGTGGAATGATTCAACAAACAAGATTTCCTTCAGTTGGAGAGCACAAGAGATGCAAAAGAAGCGATCACACCAAGCAATGACCTCTTAAGCAAACTCGGAAGACGTGGCCCCTTGAATAACGTCTACTCTTTTGCATGAACTTTGTTTTTTACATGATTTTGGAGTAGTTTTATTATGGCTATGATCGTATTTATAACTTTTGCTTTGCTCGTGATTTTGGACTAGTTTTATTATGACTATAGCCGTACTTATAACCTTTTTTTTTTTTTTTATTGATTTTGGACTAGTTTGATTATGATCATGATCATACTTGTAACTTCTACTTGTTAATCAAGAAGCTTAACTAAATTAATGTTATTTTCTAAACGTTCTTACTGTTACACATTCAAATTAGTCTGCAAGATTAGAAAGTACAATATAGAAAAAAGTTTATGTTGCTTTAAATCTGTTACTTTGCATCCATTCTAACATTTATGCATTCTGCACAGTTAGAAAATGAGCTTTGCAAAAAATACAACCAGTTGCTTTCCAACTGTTCTAATATGCATGCATTTTCCACGGTCAGAAAATGATATATGCGTAAAATAGAGCCTAGGCCTTTCCAAACGTTCCAACCGGTATACATTCCGCGCGGTCAGAATGTTTTTTTAATTACAACTAAAAGCAAAAGGGATTTAGGTTGACATTTTGAGCTAATAATAACTATAAAATTGAAGAGTTGTGAAATAATAAAGTAATGTCAAAAAGATCATATTTATATAATTAAAAGATTGATTTTGATGAGAAGCTCGCTCACGGGTACGCTCGGTTTGAAAGACCACCTAGACTAAGGTGAACTGGTTATTTTAAAGTGATTAGTGGTTGTAATATGATTTGCATTTTTTTTTACATAATCCTTATTAATAATATTATCATACGACATTAAATTTTGTGAATCAATGAAATTAGATATTAAATGGTGTTTCGTATATAGTAATCGGCAGTATCCTTTTCAACACATTATAATTTTTCTTCAAATATTATTATCAGTGTTAGCAATAATAATATTATTTTTATTATTATCATTACTATTTTTTTATATTTATATTGCTTAAAGACAATTTGTTGCTTTCCAATCGTTCCAACCAGTATGCATTCCACGCAGCCGGAACGATTTTTTTTTTTTAATTACAAAATAAAGGCAAAAAAGATTTAACTTGACATTTTAAGCTAATAAAAATCACAAAAATTGAAAATTTGTGAAATAATAAAGTAATATAAAAAAGATTATATGTATAGAATTTCATTGGTTTTAATGAGAAGCTTGCTCATTGATATGCTCAGTTGGAAAGACTGCGTAGACTAAGGTGAAGCAGTGAGACTTCAACTATTAATAAGATGATCGGTAGTTAAAATCAAGAAATTTATGGTTGTAATGCTATAATATTGACTTTAACAATTAGAAGATTGGTCTAGATAAGAAGCTTGCTCACCGGTATGCTCGGTTGGACAGTCTAAACTAAGATGAATCAGTTAAACTTCAACTATTAATAAGATGATCCATGGTTAAAATCAAGAAAATTATGGTTGTAATGCTATAAAATCCTCATTAATAATATTATCTTTAGACATTAAATTTTGTGAAACTAATAAAATTAGATATTAGAGAGTGTTTGGTACAAAGTAATTGGTAGTATCCTTTTCAACATATTATAATTTTTCTTCATATCATTATCATTGTTATCAACAATATCATTTTTTATTTTTATTATTATCACTAGTAATTTTGTATTTATATTGCTTAAATGAAATTTGTTTTATTCCAACCATTTTAACTGGTATGCATTCCGCACGTTCGAAAAATGAGATAAGCTTAAAATACAATCTGTTGCTTTCCAACCGTTCCGACTAGTATGTATTTCATGCTGTCGGAAAAAGAGATATCCCCAAAAGATAATTTGGTTCTTTCCAAGTGGTATATTTCATTATTACGAATAAAGACAAAAAAAGTGATAATGAACTTGCTTTTCAGATCATGCACAAATATAAAATTAAAGTCCACAAACTAAAGTAATACCATAAAGAATCTTATTTATACATTCAAAACTTAAAATTGAACTTTTAAATCAAGGGAGCCATTCATAATGACAAATCTCCATCGCCATCTTTTCCCCCAAAAAAAATTATAACATCATCACTGGTTGACAATTGGATAGCCATCACGTCATATTCGATGTACTTTACTGCGTAAACAGCACGATCTCTTATGTTGACATGGACATGGCTTTTATGTTTAGTTTTCTCAAATAAAGAGACATGATTAAAGAAACATTAATACGCTTGCAAATAGTTTTGTGGTAAGTCATGTGGGTGCCGACATGACCATGAAGAGTTTTTCAATTTTCTTGAAAAATCCAGATGAGCATAAATGGAATCATCATTTGGATTGGATTTATAAGTCTTGTGTTTCCATCTTTTACGGATAGACAAAAATTTCTTTGATATTTTTAAAATTTTTATCAAAAGTTTTTTATTTTGAAGGTCATAAAATATTTTTTGAGTGTAAACAATTTTTTTTAATATTTATTGAAGGTCTTAAAGGTGTTTTAATTTAATCCTAGAAGATGTTTTGAGACTTTAAAAATTTTAAAAATATTAAAAAAAATTTGTCATAACGCTAAAATTTAAGAAAAATTTTAGTTAATATCATAATAAATCAATAAAAATATTAATTTATTAGGGGTTATAGGTATTATTTTTTACACAATCTTAGTTTATATTAAAATTTCAATATAAAACAAATACTCATAGTTTTTGTAATTTTTTCAATATTTTTACCGATATTATTATTTTCTTCAAAATTTTTGTAAATTTAAAGTATCGATATTTCTACCGATATCGATCTTTTCATCATTGCTTTCGCCCAACAGTTATAACATGAATCAAAGGGAATTAATTCTTGCTTCTCCGCATCAACCTTCACCATAATCCAATGTTTTGCCTTCACAAATAAAGGGAAGTACAACGCCTTCGCGCCACACCATAATTTTTCCATTTTTGGATGCTTGCCCCAAACGTAGTTCATCACTACTTCATCCAAAACGCTTTATTTGCTTCGAAATTGATTTTGAGTAGTTGGCAAAATATCTCATCCAAGAGGACAATGTCTTAGCTGAGAACATGGGGTACTTGTGTTGCCACTGTCTTATGCCGTACACGGCTTCTTCTAAGTTCTTCACAAAGTTAACTAGCATAAAAATCTTGTTTTAAGGAAAATAATATACAACGGAAATGTAATATTGATTAGGGAATAATTACCTCAGTTGAAAGCCACGTCCCAGGTTTCATAATTTGATAGAAGAATGCCCAAGGTCGCTCCAAAAGAGCACCATAATGGTTTGGCTTATCGGTTGAATTATAGTAGTTCATGAATGATGTCTTCATTTCCTCATTGTTTCTAAAAGGATCGAATTCTCCTATTGATCCTTTTTTGAATTGTACCCTTTTGTATCCTTTTTCGTATATGTGCGATGAGGAACAGACTAGGTGTAGTGACTAGAAAAATCCAAAAATTATCCAAAAATTAATAAATATGAATAATTAAGGATTTTTCCATAATTACTCAGCTAAGTGCTTGACAAAGTACAAGTGTCGAATTTAGTAACACGTAAATTTAAAGGTTTTAATAGCTAAAGACCTTAAAAATAAATAATGCTATGAATGCACAAATTTATGTGCTTTATTTATGAAACATGTAACACATGTAATATTATGATAGTACACTTAAATGATTCAAAATCATTACTTAATGGGCTAAACTAAATGCTTATGATTCAATAATTTCATTTACAAGCCAAATTATGATATTTCTAAGAATCTCAATTAAAATGTTTAAATTGAGATTATCTGACAAAAAGTGAAATTTCTAACTTCCTATGATTATGTGAAAATTCTTATACAATCTCAGTTTAGTAAGAGAAAACTAGATCAATAGTGATCATCAGCTCAATACCATAATTCAGGAGATGGTGAGCGTAAAGTTTAAATATGCAAGGTTGATGTCAATTCTTATTAAGATCACAAGGCATGACAAGGATCATTGGAAATTCGAGAATTCTAATGTTTTATACGTGTGTAGTTAGTTATTATACACATTAATAATTACGTAAGGTTTATTATTATTGTTGTAATAATAATAACCATAATAGCAGTTGTCATAAAAATAATGAAAAAAAAGAAGAGCGTTGATGGAGTCCACAAGCATTGATCTATAGGTAAGATGTGGACCCATAAATGACTCTTTACGAGGAACAGTTTGAGTTATACCATAAAGCTTGAAATAGTGTTAAGTTTATAATTTGAACTAAATTGACTTACAAATAGTCAATTTAATTTATGAAACTATTATAAATTAGGACTATTATTTTTTTATGATAAAATTTGAAGCTTATAACATGAAAATTTATAATGAAAAAACATATGTTTTAGTTAACATATAAAGTTTTAAAAGTTACAATATATATATATATATATATATATATATATATTTATATTGAACAAAGCTTAGCGTCTGGATTTAATTGACTTATAGATAGTCGATTTAATCTGTGGGAAAATTTGTATAATTTATGGCTATTATTTTATGATAAAATTATAAGTTTATAATTTGTTCTCATGTTAAGTTAAATATAGACATGTTAAAAGAAGAAGATTTACAATGAATATATATATATATATATATATATATGTATATTGTTAATTATTAATTTATGTTTTTGAAATTTTAGAGATTACGAAATGTTATTTTGATCAAGAAATTAAAATTTTAAGTTTTGATCTAAGTTCTTAAATACAAAATATTATTTTTAGCAAAAAAATACATATATGGTTAAATTATGAATCAGTAATTTTAAAGACAACACTGTCAATGTTTATTATGTCAGAATAATCCATACAGTATGGATAAATTTTATGACAGTATAGAGATGTTTATATAGCAATGATACAACATGAAAATTAGAATTTATGTAAGTATTTTAAAGAACAAGAATATTACAGTTTTAAAAAGTTCAGTTATGTTTATGAGAATTTCAAGCTTACAAATCAAATTTGATATGCTTAACACTACATAGTTTAGACTCTGAGGCCCTATTGTCTACAAATACATAGACAAAAAAAAAAAAAAAAACTCAGCCAATAGAAATCAGCCACACTTTCTCTCTCCTCAAACTTAGTCCAGTAATCCGGCCTTTGTTTTTGACACTTCCCCACCATCGAAAAGATCTTGACAAGTTGGTTCCAACAGCATGCTGTGCCGACCATGACTCTGTCGAAGTAGCTTGTACGTGCTAGTTGAAACTGCAGAAACACGTCATTTTTTTGACGTGATTTTTCCGCCGTTCGACCATCGTTTGACACGATCTTGGTGTCAACGGACTCAAATCGAAGCAACGAAGAGAATGGCATTGATATTACGATATGATTCTCACCAAAAGAGCCTCGACAGAATCCTTCTGGGCCGTCATCGAAACTGCCTTCTTTGGTGACAATATGGCACACCACCGATATCAAATCATTCAAAGTGAGGCAAGGATCAAAATGCCTCCACTAATTTCAGCCAAGGACAGCTGCGCGATGGAGTTCGACACCACCCATCGCTGTCGCCGTGAGGGAGCCCAATTGCGGCATTCCTAGTGGTGGTGAGTCATATTGACTGCGCTGTTAACTTCAGAGCATCATGTAGATGCTTACCCAGTCCTCAATTGCGTGAAATGGCCATAGATCTTCAGAGATCAAAGACCGTCGTCTAGCGCCGTTGTGGAGCTCTTGGAACTGCTATTCAACTTCATGTTGAGGCATGTCATTGAGGGGGAAACACTCAGAGGATGCCAGGGAAGGAAAGCTCCAACGCAATTACACGATAGCTTTGCTAGAAAGCCATGATCGGAGTCCTAATTTTGATGCTAATGTAGAGCTTCGGTCTGCATATTTAGAGGCCAAATTAAGCCAAATTGACATTGCCATTAGACTCAAAAGGGTTGATTTAGTGGGGGTAGGTCCGAGCTCGTCCGCCAATGGAGTCCGATCTATGCCAGTCAACGCCGGTCAACGTCAATCAATCGTTGGTCAACACTGACCTCGTATTTTTGTGATCCGAACCTTCGATCTATGATCCGAGACAGCCTCCCAACTCATTTTGATGCTCCAAATGTGATGGTGCGCTCCGTTCAAGCTAATTCCACTCCAATGAAAATCATCTGATATTGACTACACGTGGATCAACTTGACTCAGACTATAGTAACGAAGTCCAAAATGATATTTTCAGTAATTATAAATCTCCATGAAGCATTCCCAGCCATCCACAGTTGCTTAAGGACCACTATCGAGGATGCTTTGCAGATTGTAGATACAGCAAGATGCAGTTGGACTCGCTTAGCTTAGAGTCCAGGTAAGTAGGAATCTCGTCTACAGTATGAATAGTTTTAAAATAAATTATTTTAAATACTTTCATAAAAATTTATGAAAATGAATGATTAGTGATTTGTTACACTGTCTTATGTTATGATTTATTATGTTATGTTATGTCATGACATGATATGCTGTAATGATGTTATGATAAATGTGTGATGTATGTAATATTTAAATTATATTGTTTAGTCACTCTCAAGTTAAGTATGTTTACAATTTATGATTTATGATTTACTTAATCGTGATGTTATGTAGTAATAAGTCATACTGCATACACACAATAAGATATGTAAAACTTATAAGACAAGTTAAAGGTGTCGTATCAACCTCTTGACCCATAAGGAGGCTTAAATACAAGTTATGATCTTGGTGTCATTGGGGACCTCGCGAACCCTCATTTGCAACTGGTATGATCACTCGGCCCAAATTAATAAAATAAGTTATAGCTTAAATAATTAAGCATAAAACAAGTTGATAAGCACACATATAATATTCATGCATATTTTTATTTAATGATTTTTAATTATGTTTTACGAGACTAATTTCCTACTTGCTGAGCGAAAGCTTATTTGAGTATATTCATGCTGTAGGTAAGAAAACCTGTCAATAACATTTGATGGGCAGTGGTGAGCGGTGGACAAATGGTGGAGATGAGAATGGATACCGCTCACGCAATGTAATATTTTTGCGTTATTAGTTTATGAATTTATGCATGTTTTCATTTTATGAAAATCATGTACATATAAATAAGTAAATCAATTACGTAATTATGTTTTAAAAACCAGGATTGTGATTACGTAACCTTGGTCTATAAAATTTTAATGTCTTAAAAATGTTGCAATAGATAATGCAACAAATACATGAAAATATTCAAGTTAGGAAAATTATATGATTATTTATAATTGAAAATGCTTATATGAGTTTTACGTTAAATTAAGAAATGAGTTTTATGAATTTATTATGAGAATTTAAAAGAATATCTTTAAGAAATTAGTATATTAAATTTAAAAGTTTAAGTAAGAAATTATATTTCATTTAGTTTTAAAAGATTAAGTTTTAATAAAGCATTATGCTAGTTTAAAAATAATAAATTATAAGTAAAATATATAGATAATTTTTAAGAAAGTTTTAAAGAGCATTCAATATGATTTTATTCCATCATTTAATTTAATTTTTTTTAAAATAGTTTTATTTAAATTAAAAAATGTTTTAAAGGTAATAGTTTTTCGATAAATATTCTTATGTTTAAAGGAAAAGTTTCAAGAAAATTATTATAGTTATGTTTTAAGAAATTAATGTTAGGAGTTATATAAAGGATAAAGTTTTTAGAAATTATGATTATATTAAAACGTAATAATTATTATTTCGTGATTATCACTTTTGAGAAATTAATGTTATTATGTTAGATTTACAAAATTAAGTTTTGAGAAATGATTAATATTTCTTTCAAGGTTATATGTTGAGAATTTTTGATCATCAAGATTTCATTTAAAAAAATTATTCCAAAATTTCTATACTTTATGATAAGTTAAGTTTAAGTTTACGAACATGTTTAAGTAGTGGTCACGTAGTTAGGGTCGTTACACTCAGAATAGTTAGAAGATTAAATCATACGCTCATCTATTAGTATACTTTAGAATGTTTGGATTATATTTAGAAAAAATTAACGATTTATCTAATTTTTTTTTGGTGAATTGTCTAAGTTATTTGGGCATTTGGTTATGTTCATTTTAGAGGTATTTATCTTTTTATACCCTCAATTTTAAGTTAATTCAAAACCTAAACCTCTGGTTTTGAATCTCATCAAATTTATACCTTTAAATTTGATTTAATACATAAATTTATACAATTTCCAATCAATATTCAATTTTGATGCAAAAAATTGCCTAAAATACTTTCAAATTAAAAAATAAGAGAACTTTACAAATTTCAAAAAAAAACTTTATACTAAGGTTTTTGACTTCAAAAATGTATAATATACTCTAAAAAAAAATAGGTGTTTTGAATGTATTTGTTTTCGTTTCCTTTTTATTTTTTGAAAATTTTAATTTTTCTCTAGTCTACTTGATTATTTTAAATGTTAAAATCAACTATTGACTAAAGTAAGATATAAATTTGTATATTAAAGTTAATCTAAAGGTATAAATTCGGTGAGATCTAAAACCAAAAGTATAATGTTTGAATAAACCTAACATACATAGTATAAAAAGATAAATAACCCTTATCTTTATAATTACCTTTTAGGAGTCTAAACAGAGATTGTACTTGTATTTTTACTGCAGACTCTAATTAATGAATGAATTACCTCACTTCATGTTTCTCTCTAAATTCTCTCTTGATTCTTTTCCATCTCCTTCTATCATCAATATTTCTCTTTTTATTCTTTTTCTTTGTCATTTCACTTTCTTCCTATAAGTCCTACATCAATATGCAGCAAACTTAAACCGTCAGTGAATGTATACGAAACCAAATATGAAAAATTCTCCGTTGTTAAGATTTTAGCCTCCAAGCCTGCAAAACAAAATCAATAGAGCAAGCAGAGAACCGAACAAAGAAGAAAATCTATGAAATCACAAGCAATCACAAAAGATGAGAGTCAAAAAATTTACTTGGTTCGGATTGACAAGAACAATCCTACATCCAAGGTGGGCTTTTAACACCCGAGTCCAATCCACTATCGAGACGTTTTACGCCCTCAGAACTCACAGCAAGAATACAAAAGCAGTGTATACAAGTGAATTTCTCAGGAACTAACACTAGCCAAAGTCCCAGTACAGTCCCAGAATTCAATCACAATTCTCTTTTACTCTTATCGCTCTCTTACAACAGGATGTGAAATCTGAAAATAAGCCAAGTACAAAATACAAAGCTAAAATAAAGACACCTAATTATATTACAATAAGAAACAATAGATTTATGACAGCTGTTGAAGGTAGTTGAGTCTGTTAAACTGAGATATAGTCTTGGTGTAACAACCTCAAGTTTAAATAACTAAATCTAATCCTGTACTTGAATCAATTTGAGACACATCTTTCTACACCCATACTGATAGCAACCAAAGAGCAACCACTATGAGGATGCCCCAACCTAAAATCAATTTTGCTCTCGTTGTTTTCTTGCTCTTCAATCAATACGATCTTCTCTCATTCTCTCTCTAGATGTTCCTTCTTGTTCTCATGGAGATGACGAGTATGGCGACCTAAAACATGTTCTGCCCCGATAATGTGATAAATTTTGGCCGCCACCACATGCTATAGTTACACACAAGAGAGAATGTCCAATGAAATCTCCCCGAAGTCTAATTATACAGCTGTTGAACAATCTCTTATCCTGTAAAGTTAAGTAGTTGTCAATTAAGTCTACTGATATTTCGCCTTACAAATTATACAATGAATAGCATTAAAAAAAAGAAGAGGATGAAGACATGTCACAATCCAATTGTAAACTTGGATCAAGTTTGTTTTTGTGCAGCAAACATCAGCCAAAATGCAATTATCTTGGCACTACATTTGCCTCAAGCATTCAAAATATGGCTCAAATTCAATAAATTTAGAAATATTTGCACTATTGTCACATTGTTTAATGGCTGTAATGTTACTCTGTAAAATTTGAGTGAAGATTTTCTTCCTAACAGGACACACAAGGTATTTTTGAAGACCATGCCACCAACGGAAAGGCAATATTGTAAGCTGCTGGATTAAGACAAAATTTAAACGAACAGCAATTTTTTTCCAAATGCAGTGTGAAATATATACAGGGGATTTGTTAATCTGTTGAATTTTTTTTTATTGGATGTTTTACTGCTTCCTGCTTGATGATCTATGCTTTAATCTCTATTATTCTCCCATTTGTTTTTGCAATATTGCCTCTTGTTTGATGAGGTTTAATTTTCATCTTTTTCTCTTTTAAATTATAATTAATTTTTAATGAACTAGGAATTAAATGTTATTAAAGGGCGCCTAGTAGTAGTGTTTTTCACTGACACTATTTGTTGACTGTTTTCGCTACCAAGTGGAAGTCAAACATGGCTACTTAGGGGCCAAAAGTATGAAAGAAATTTCTTCTAGTAATTTAAACATAAAAAGAATGTGAACAAAAAGATTTCATACCAATCTTTTTGAAAAGTGCTATATGTAAATGTGGAGGAGCTACTTTCTAGCTTCTGCAGGCAAAGGATCCACAACCTGCTCTTTGAAATTCTGGACATTCTGTAACAAACCATAATCAAAGATGAAGTAAGATCTGATGCAATATTTAACTGAGGTCCCTGCCTTGTTTAAGAACTGAGAAAACTAACGTTCTCTAGTCATTTTTATTCATGTAAGTTGAAGAATGGAGCAAAAAAAGTGCGGGATTATTCTTAAGAAAGTATCGTTTAGTTTCAGATATATAAGAGATTGTTCAATGGAATTTGTCCATATCCAGTGCTCTATGTTAATTGCATTTATAAGGATGTTCAGGAAAGAAACAAGCTTGTTGTATCAATGCATACCTTTTCAGACTTCATTGAAAAATTCTTGCAGTGTAGTAATTGGATCATCTTCCCAAATCCTTCGAACCGTTGAATTAATATCACCCTCCCAAATCTGTTCTCCAGGAGTAGAATCATATTCAATGCTATCCATATCCACATTCGCTATCCCCATAATGATTTGATTCAGCATTTGGGTGGTTATAATCCCACGAGAGAAAATCTGCATACTGGGGCATTGACTAAGAATCAATTTATCCAAAATTGGGAATCTCATTGTAGCAGTTCCAGAGTAGAAGCTCACAAGATTTGGTAAATCGTGAAGTACCAAAATCCTCAATCTACTGAAGGCAATCTCATCTTCTGTTTCATCCTCACTTAATACTATTTCTCTCAATTCTTTGCAATCCTCAATGCTCATTCTTGTCAGCTGAACTAAGCATTTGACAGTTGAGGAGGCTAACAAATTTATCAATCCTTGGCAACTTGATACTCTCAGATCTTTCAAATTTGTGAAAGCCTGTAGGCATGGCACTAACCGCATTAATCTCGGGCAATTGCGCACTTCAATAGCTTCTGTAGTTTTAAAGGCCTTGCCTGGCTTTGCATTTTCTAGATTCTCAAGCAAACACCTCAAGTTACGAAGATCCGACAGTTTCAGTACTTTTAAACGTGGAAGTGGCCTATCAGATTCTTCTGAAGCATCGGCTTCTTGTTGTTGGCATATTTGCTCCACAGAATCACCAGTCAAAGAAAGACGTTCAAGATTTTGAAATCGTTGAATGAACTTGAATGGGAAAACAGCTGATTTTTCATCGTCGTAAGTCAGAGTCAGATCTTTCAGAGTGCAAAAGGGCGCTGCTGAGGATTGACGATGCCATACCTCATTCACGACTTCTCTACCATCCATGACCAGCCTTTCCAGATTAGGAAACAATACCTACAAAACAATGATAACCACGATTTTAAGGAAAGTGCTCACGATGAGAACAACACAATCACTGTTGCTCTTTTTTCTGTTAAAAGTCATATTTATGCAAAATTACGGGTATTAGTGAAAAGCATTAGTGGTAATTAATTTATTTAGAAATCACGTGGCAATGTAGACTTTGTTACGGATTTTTTTTATTTTTTATTTTTTTTCTCATGATGTCATCTAACAACGTCAGTAATTGATGACTACTAAAATGAGAAAAGTAATTGCCAATATCAATAATTGAGGATAGCAACCTAAAAATAAATAAATAAATAATTGAGCATAGCAGAATTGCCAAAAAGAAAATCCCTTAAGAAAGAAATATATAAAAAATATTCATTTTGTGTCGCAAATAAAAAGCAACTCCATGATTATGGAAAATGTTTGCACGACTAAGGTTCAGTTTTAACACAAAGAAGTCATTTTCCCTTTTTTGGGCATAATAACTGCAATCTTATTTGTATCCAAAAGGTAAAAATTCTTTAAATAATGTATTTGACCTTATTTATAAACGGGTTGTTTTCTATTTTATGCTCTGCATTCAGAGTTTATCAATAAATATATATTGGATGTTCTCGAGATTTGTACCATTGAAATTCAACAAATATAAAATTTGTAACTCTTTTTAGTTAAAGTCAGTTCTGACCCTTGATTTGACAAATTTAACCTTTTGTAGTTTATAGATGATCTTGTATCCAAAAATGAATGAAGCATATCGTTAAAAAAAAATGTAAAAATTATATTTTTGGACTAAGTTGCAAAAGATATTGTTAATTAGGATTTCTAACAAGCTTATCAATAAGCTAAAAAGGTAAATTCACCAATTCAGATGTCAAAGTCTACTATTGATATAGAAAAAAAGGCACAAATTTAATTTTAATTTTGAATTTGAGGTATAGTGTTAAGAACATTCAAAATACAAGTTACTTTTTTTGAATATAAACTCAAAAGGCAAAGGTATAAAATCATCAATATAGTTTCATACTCAATGATAACTCGTTGATGAATATAAAATATATAACAAAACCATAGCATGATACTCATCAAATAAAATATAATATTGATTGAAAATATAGTAGAAATATATTTACAAGCATAAGAAACTAAAACAAGAAAATTACCTTTTCACTAAAGAGAGATTGATTAGCCGTGGATTTGATTTCTTTAGATGTGGAATCAATGATGAACGTGCTCAGTCGAGGACAAGCCATGATATCCAGAGATGACAATGTCGGAAATTCAATAAAATCTCCAACGCAAAATTTCTCAAGTTTTGGAAGACCCCAGAGCCAAAGATATTTTAACTTGGGGAAAGAAATCTTCTCCAGTCTTCCTTCTACTCCTTCCTCTGTTATTAATACCTCCTCCATGATTCCACAATTATCTATGCATAGCTCCTCAAGATGCACAAGGCTTCTCGCCATTGAAAAAGGTAAGAGATGCTTTAGACCATTGCAGTTATGCACAGACAAGCTTGTTAAGTTCTGCAAACTATGAAAAGTTGTTGGAAGTTGGTCCGAGTATAAGACATTAAATTTCATACTGGTTAATGTCAATTTCTTCAAGCCAGGAAAAGCAACCTGCAAATACAGTTTTAATTAATAACAGTCCTGAGCACACACCTACATAAACACTTCAAAAAATCGTAATATACTAGATTAAGACATTACAAGAACCAAAAAAACATTTTTCAATTCATTGTAATTTTGTTTATAAAGAGAGAATGATAATATTATCCACATATAAAACAAAACGTTCTGTCATCATACGATTCTATTACTTTTTCAATAACAATAAAAATAATTTCATATTACATACGTAGTGTATTTTACTTTTTTATGATGATTAAAAAATAAATAAATTATTTAATTTTTCCCTACCTACAGCTTAATCATTAGGGAACTTTGCATCTAGGATGGTCCCAAACTTTGACACTTGTGTCCTCATCTTGAAAATTTTGACAACCAGGTCCCAAACTTTCTTTTCCACTTAAGTCCGATCATTTTGAAAATGTTGATAACTAGATTCCCAAACATTCATTGAAATAAAATTAACAGAATCATAGAATCTCATGAAAATCAACATAATGAATGCGAACTTAGGATTTGTTGAATATTAATATGTTTAATGTTTTAGTTATTTGGTAGGATGGATATTTGATAGGGAAAAAAAATGCTGTAAGAGATTCAAGATCCTCTATATATGAGATCCAAATTAATTTCGATCCCTCTAATTAGAGCAGATAATCACATTTTTCTTGCATTTGTCTTATATAGAAAATCATGAGAGATTATTCTTCCTTTTGCACTCCTTTCAAAAAAGAAAAGTTATTTACCTCTCTCTTTCTAATTTTTTTCTCCTCCAACTGAGACAAGACCACAATGACTGAATACTTTGATAGATTATTTTACCTTTTCATAATAAAGTTATTATCATAATTCAAAAAAAAAAAGAAGAAAAAGACATAATATCCAGGTACCTAGTTGTCCTAATTTCCAAAAGAGGGACCTAAGTGTCAAATAAATGTGAGTTTGCAGGTCCAGTTATCATAATTTTTTATGGGACCAAAACGCTAAGAAAATGAGTTGGAACTAAATTCTCAAAATTTTAAAAATAAGAACGCTAGTGCCAAATCTCAAAAATTGTGGATCCCGTGTGCAAAAAACTAATTGTTAAAAAAATATTTTTTATGAAGTAATTAAATTTTATTAATCAGGGTCAAAGATAGGGTAATTCTAATTTTATTTTTAAGAAGCTGGAAATTTTTGGCACCTTGCCTATGAATATCAATTTCTTGACTCGAAATGGTAATGACTTAATTTTAATGATATTAATTGCCAATATCTATAATTGAGGATAGCAACCAATAAATAAAAAAATAAATAATTGAGCATAGCAGAATTACCAAAAAAAAATCCCTTAAGCAAGAAATATATAAAAAAATTCATTTTGTGTCGCAAATAAAAAGCAACTCCTTGATTATGGAAAATGTTTGCATTACTAATCTTCAGTTTTAACACAAAGAAATCATTTTTCCATATGTTTGGCATCTATAACTGCAATCTAATTTTTATCCAAAAGGGAAAAATTCTTTAAATAATGTATTTGACCTTATTTATAAACGGGTTGTTTTCTATTTTATGCTCTGCTTTTTGTGTTTTTCAATAAATATATATTGGAGGTTCTCAAGATTTGTACCATTGAAATTCAACTCATATAAAATTGGCAACTCGTTTTAGTTAATTTGATTTGACAATTTAACTTTTTGTAGTTTATAGATGATCTTGTATAAAAAACGAATTAAGCATATCGTTCAAAATAAAAAGTAAAAATTATATTTTTGAACTAAGTTGCAAACGATATTGTTAATTAGGATTTTGTAACAAGTTTATCAACAAGCTAAAAAAGGTAAATTCACCAATTCAGATGTCAAAGTCTACTATTGATATAGAAAATAGGCACAAATTTATTTTGAATTTTAAATTTGAGGTATAGTTT
Organism: Artocarpus heterophyllus; assembly: GCA_025403435.1. Classification (NCBI taxonomy): domain Eukaryota; kingdom Viridiplantae; phylum Streptophyta; class Magnoliopsida; order Rosales; family Moraceae; genus Artocarpus; species Artocarpus heterophyllus. The sequence goes on from JAJQZP010000062.1 coordinate 82,494, forward strand.
TAAGAACATTCAAAATACAAGTTACTTTTTTTAATATAAACTCAAAAGGCAAAGCTGTAAAATCATCAATATAGTTTCATACTCAATGATAACTCGTTCATGAATATAAAATATATAACAAAACCAGAGCATGATAATCATCAAATAAAATATAATATAGAAATATATTTACAAGCGTAAGAAACTAAAACAAGAAAATTACCTTTTCACCAAAGATATATTGATTAGCCGTGGATTTGATTTCTTTAGATGTGGAATCAATGATGAACGTGCTCAGTCGAGTACAATTTTCGATACTCAGATATGACAATGTCAGAAATTCAATAGAATCTCCAACGCAGAACTTCTCAAGTTTTGGAAGATCCTTAAGCCTAAGATAATTTAACTTAGGGAAAGAAATCTTCTCCAGTCTTCCTTCTACTGGTTCCTCTGTTATTAATACCTCCTCCATCATCCCACATCCACGTATATCTAGCCTCTCAATATGCACAAGGTTTCTCGCCATTGAAAAAGGTAAGAGATGCTTTAGACCATTGCAGTTATTCACAGACAAGCGTGTTAAGTTCTGCAAACTATGAAAAGTTGTAAGAAGTTGGTCCGAGTATAAGACATTAAATTTCATGCTGGTTAATGTCAATTTCTTCAAGCCAGGAAAAGCAACCTGCAAATACAGTTTTAATTAATAACAGTCCTGATCACACACCTACATAAACACTTCAAAAAATCGTAATATACTAGATTAAGACATTACAAGAACCAAAAAAACATTCTTCAATTCATTGTAATTTTGTTTATAAAGAGAAAATGATAATATTATCTCCTATTTTGTTTCCATATATAAAACAAAACGTTCTGTAATATTATGATTCTGTTAGTTTTTCAATAACAATAAAAATAATTTCATACTACATACGTAGTGCATCTTACATTTTTATGATGATATAAAAATAGTTAAAATTCGTTTTATATAATTTTTCCCTACCTACAGCTTAATTATTAGAAAACTTTGCATCTAGGTAGTCCCAAACTTTGCATTTTACACTTGTGTCCACATCTTAAAAATTTTGACAACCAGGTCCCAAACTCTCTTTTCCTAGCACTTAAGTCCGATCATTTTGAAAATGTTGATAACTAGATTCCCAAACTTTCATTAAAAAAATAACCGAATCATAGAATCTCATCAAAATCAACATAATGAATGCGAAATTAGGATTTTTAGAATATTAATATATTTAATGTTTTAGTTATTTGGCAAGATGGATATTTAATAGGGAAAAAAAAATGTTGCGAGAGATTCAAGATCCTCTATGTATGAGATCCTAATTGATTTTAATCCCTATAATTAAAGCAGATAATCAAATTTCTTTCATTTGTCTTATATATAAAATCATGAGAGATTATTCTTCCATTTCACTCCTTTCAAAAAGAAGAGTTATTTACCTCTCTCTCTTTCTATTTTGTTTTCTCCTCCTACTGAGACAAAACCATAATGACTGAATACTTTGATAGATTGTTTTACCTTTTCATAATCAAGTTGTTATCATAATACTAGTGTTGATGTAGACCTCATATAGCTCACCACTACTTGGAATGATTAATACTAGTGTTGTAGTCAACTAGACCTTTAATTCTTAAAAGGCATGCTTGCACTCATCATCCCACTTAAAATGGATGTTAGTGATTCTAAAGAAGTCATTTACAAATCGTCTATAATACTTTGTGAGTCCAACAAAAATCTTGATCTTTGTCGTATTCTTTGGTCTTTCCCACTATAGTATTGCCTCAACCTTAGAAAGGTCCACTAAGATTCCTTCGCCAGATACGACATGCCTAAGAAACTTAACTTCCATCATCCAAAAGTCATACTTAATTTTTTGTGTACAATTGATGCCCACAAAGGGCTAGCAAACTATTCTCAAATGCTATTCGTGCTCTTTTCGGGTCTTAAAATAAATCAAGATATCATCTATGAACACTATCACAAAGTGATCTAAGTAAGGCCTAAAAATATGGTTCATGAGATCCATGAAAGCTGCCAGAGCATTCGTCAATCCAAAAGGCATCACTACAAACTTAAAATTTCCATATTGAGTTTTAAAAGTTGTCTTGAGAATGTCTTCTTTTTTAACCTTAAGCTAATGATATTCAGACCTTAAATCAATCTTAAAGAAATACTAAGAACTACTCAACTTATCAAACAACTCATCAATCCTCAAAAGTGGATACTTTTTCTAAATAATAACCCCATTTAATTGTCGATAATCTATACACAATCGGAGGGATCCATCATGCTTCTTTACGAATAGAATTGGCACACCACATAGTGATGTGTTGTTTCGAATGTGCCCTTTTTCTACCAACTCTTCTAATTGTTTCTTTAACTTTCTCATCTCAGCAGGTGCCATGCGGTAAGGAGCAACTAATATTGAAGCTGTTATGGGAACCAAATCTATACTAAACTTTATCTTGTGACCTAGTGGCAATTCGGGCAATTCCTTGGGAAACATATAGTTGAACTCATCTACTACTTGAATAGCGGTGTTTTCCCCAATCACACTAGGTTCACCCTCTAGAGCTGAAAGAAAAGCAATACAAGCAAGATTCCTTTGGTCTTTATGGCAAGGCCTCCAAAACCAGTTTACCAAGATTTGATCAGTTTCCCCCTAATATGCCAATACCAAACTCAAACTAGAAACCAATGTCACTCTTCTATGATGACAATCAACCATGGCACCGTACATCGATAACCAATCCATACCAAGTATTATGTCATATACACTTACAGGAATAACAATGAGATTAGTTTATAGTACCTTATAGAATCATGGTCTTACAAGATCTACAAACGGTATTCATAGACACTGGACCAAATGGAGAAGTTAAGGACATATAGAATTTAAAACTCTTGGTTTTCAAACCCAAAATACTCACAAAAGAGTCAAATATGAGAGAATACTAAGCACCAATATCAAATAGGACATGAGTAAGAGAGTGGGAAACAAAAATCATACCATCAACAACATTGCTCCCTTGGGCTACAAAGTGTCCACTAGATATGTTGTAAACCTGATCTTGTGCTTTTCCTTTGCCTTTGATTACCTTGCTTTTGATTTCCATGCCTGTACTGCTGAGTGGGTGGGCGGACTATACACTCCCTGATACTTGAGGTCTATACTGTGAAAGTTTGGTGATCGAAAGTTTTGCATCAGTTGATATGGTATCTACGGTGGCATGAAAGTTTGGAAAGGTGGTTGCACAATCAATAGCTATGGCTAACTAGGACTACATTCTTTCTAGTTTTGGAGTGGCTGAGAAATTCCAAGCAGAGGATATTACCTCTTAATGTGGCCATGCTATCCATAATGGTGATAGTTGTAGGTCTAGTTCTACCACTGCCAAATGAGTTACCATTCCTGGAATAAGCACTTTTATTATTTTGACCTTGGCAATGATTACCTTTCTTGTTTTTCATGTGAGGCCCACTTGAACCCTTGTTGACTTCCTTGCTCTAGATATAAGCAAAATTGTCCTTCTTAACATGTTTTGCTATGGAAATCAAGTTGCTGTACTGGCAGATCTGTAAAGCTACCAGCGACTTGCAGATTTGTGGTTTTAGTCCCCTTTCAAACTTGGCAGACCAAGTGTTCTCAGACCTCAAAAGTTCTAGCACATACCAAATCAATTCCAAGAACTTGGCCTCGTACTTCATAACTGTCATGTTTCCTTATTGCAGTTCTATAAGTTCCATTACCTTTTCTGCACGATAGTTGGTAGAAAAATACTTTGCGTAAGAGAAGCAGTCCTCAAACTCCTGCAAGGTTATAGTCTTGGAATTATAAAACCTCTTCATTTGACTCCACCATATTTTAGCACCCCCAACCCCCCCCTCAAACTTATACGTAGCAAACTTGACCCTATATTTCTCCAAAACCCCCATGGTGTTCAGGTGCTTTTTCATGGGCTCTAATCAATACTCAGCCTACTGATAATCCCCTTACCATTAAATGTTAGAATCGGCGCCCTACGAAACTCTCAGCGGTAATTCTGCTTCCTTTCTTCATCGTTTTACACGTTGCGTGCTTGAGTTGCCATCCCCTGGAAGGCTACATACATGGAATTCAAAGATACAATCATTTGGGGTGGGTTGCAGATTCACAGCTCTTCTACGCAGAGGCATTCTCTCTTCTAAAAAAGGAAAATTAGACTATTATTGGTTTTTTTTTTTAATGTTTATATGTATGTGCAATTCCCAAGGCTTAAGAACCTAGGGCTTTGATACCAAATATGTCATGACCCTCTACCAGGGCATGATGTGAAAATAATAGTGGTTTAAGAAAAGTTCAAGTTAAGTAAACATACAAAACTTTTTATTAGCAATAAATATGAACTTAAACAAACACTTAGTTATTATTTATAAAGGACTAATAAAAAAATTATTTCCAATTTTGCTTATTAATTTGAAAAGACCATTTTACCCTTGAACCATATATCTCTAAGACTACCCTAGTTTTGAATATAGAAAATGCATTACCGATTCTCTAAAAGTTAAGGAAAAATAAAATTTCTAAAGAAACCTCAAAACATAACCATTAAAGAAAACACCTCTGGCATCAGTTCGAGACTCGCACTTCAATCCTATGTTTGAAGCATACAATAGAAAGTAAATCAAATGCGAATATAAACGACATCAACCACAGTCCAAAACAAATGTTCAAGAGAGGGAAATAAAGGGGAATTTAAGTTCTACATGCCTTGACTGAATTAAAAAGAAATAAACTACATAAAAATGCCTTTATTTGAGGCTCAACTCTGCTTTGAAACTGCAACTCTTCTCACGGACTACTTGGCACCATCCTTAATACCTCTTGGAGGGGTTAATTAAATAGAACGAATGAGCAAAAGGCATTATAGGTTTTGTTTTGATAAAATTTAGCAATTAAAAGGATACAATAACGTAAACAGATATAAAAGCGCTTGGATAATTAATGAAATATTTAAAAACATAATCATTTGAAGGAACAACTAAAAGAAAGAGGTTCAGTTCTCAGTTTCTAGACTATTACTTAACATATAGGAACATACTTATAATGCTTTAGACGTTGCCTACACTGTAGAGGGTCCCCGATTGAGGTTTAGGGTCCTACCCCTAGGGTTACACTCTATATAACCCGATCTCTAAAGCTACTTAAAACTGACCACCTGGAGCCATCACATCCTTGATGATGTGTGAAAATGATAAGTGCTCAAAATTTCTTATTTCGAATCTAATACGTAATTTAAAATTCATTTGTAGAATGAAAAATCATATTTACATATATTATACTTTTCACAATTATAACAACATTCAGAAAAACATTGATAAACAATTTGTAAAACATGCTCATCTCAAGTAATACAATTTAGGCCAAAATAAATAAATAAATATATATATATATATATATGATACAAAACATGGTTGCCAAAAGAGAGGGATTAGAGTCCTTTCTCTTAGCAAAGATATTCCAAAGATAGCTCAAAATCTCTCAAATCCAACCCGTAAAACTTGAGCTCCCAACATTGCCCAAACTTAACGGTTTCTAATCATAGTCAGCGAGGGACCAAAATAAGAACAAATGGTGCCATATTTTATATTATGTATAAATCAATTCTCTAGGGTGCCTTCTATGTTAAAATAATCTTAAGATATGAATTAGTTTTTCTAAGGACTTTAGAACACAAAAACACGATTTGAGGAGTATTTTTACACAATGGGACATGATGGGGTCGAATCAGAGCGAGCCAAGAGCCTAGGAGGGCTCGGGTGGAGGTGGCACTAGCCTAAGCTGTCTCTGGCAGTCGACCACCCTAGATAGGGCGAGGTCGACTGCGCCTCCCTGTACTAGACTTCTATCTAGTTTGTTCCTCCGCGACCAAGCTCGAGAAATTTCAAGTTTTCTCAACTCAAATAAGTCCTCTGTGATTAAAACCAGTTCAAAAGACTTAATAAACATCCTATGATTCACATAAACATGTTTTTACGCATTCTTATATCAAAATCATAATCAAGAATTATAAATTTTAGAGTTGTTCAAAATTAAAACGAAATATAGATTCTAAGCTTTAAATCTTCAAAACACTCAACAATGTAACCATCAAAATTTGATTTTAAACATTAAGAATATATTTCTAAAACCATTATTGAACCAAAACAAAAGTTTATTATCTGTTTTAACATAAAACTTAGGTTTTTGTTCATCAATACTCGAGATATGTGCACGTTGGTAAATCAGAAAATATAAAGAGATTTTGAATGAAAATCAAAGATAAATTTCATAGTATAAGCAACCCAAAAACTCAGATTTGTTTTAAGAAAAGCCTACCTCAATCCTCTTTGGGAAACTTCGAAACCTTTGATGGAAATCAAGCCTTGAATCCGTGGAGCTGGCTGGTCATAGAGATGGGGTTTTATCTGAGTTTCTGGAGAAGTAGGGAGCTAGTTTGAATTTTCAAATAGAGAGTGAGAGAGAGAGACTTTTGTGGGAGAGAGTGTGTGAGAAAGTATATGGAATGTGTCTGAAGGTTAGAAGGTGTGCTCTTCTTAAAAAGAAGAAGGCCAATGCATGTTAGAATTTTGGTCAAGACTTTGGAGAAGGGAAAGTCTGTTCTTGATTAAAAAAAAAATCACGTGAAAGTGTCTTGTTAGGAGAAGATTGCACTTTTGTAATTAGGGAAGGAAGGTTGGTTATGTATGGACTTTTAAATTAAATGGGGAAATGTAGGAATTTTTATTATTTAATTGGGATATTTGTTTTATTTTAACAGAAATTAAATTATGTGAAAATTTAAAATCATACAAATTTATGAAATTTAAATTAATGGCACATTAATTAATCAATTTATAGATGATTAATTAAATTAAAATTTTATGGTTGTTACAGTACTTATGCTTGTATAATACAAGTTCTCTTTGTCTCACTATTTCACCTCTAGGATCATGCATATTCTTAGCACTAAGGCCACGCTTTGACGTCAATCCTCTTATGCATGAGATTTAAAATTTTTAACTCCAAAAGCTCTCCAATTTCACCTGCCACCTGTAGTCTCGCCGTGGTCTTTGTCTTCCATGTTTTGGACCCTTGACCTTGTTTGCTTTAATCTTCACTCTTGTTTGGCTATCCTAATCTCCACCATTGATCTTTTCCTCACTAAATCCTTAACGTTGATATATGATATTTAGTTTTTCTGGAGTCTTCCATTCATGAATTCCTAATCCTCAATCCCAGCCATCGGTTTATCAACTGCGGTTTTAGTAATTGATCACATGATGCGATCCTAACACTTGGTTCGATCTTATGAAATCCATTGGTTGCAAATTAATTTGATCATGCCATCAGTACCGTGATACTTGGTTTTTAATTTAATTGACACTATTTAATACCAATTTATGTTTTTTGAGATATTATTTAATACAAATTAAATCCTTACTATATTATTTTTAGGTCATAAAATGAACATGGTTGTTGTTGTTTTTTTTTTTTTTTTTTTTTTGAATGTGAACATAGCTGTTCATTTACAAAAGTTACACTGAATGATTAGTTTTCCACAAAATATATTGCATTAAATTACACATCCAATCAAGGGCGGAGCTATATTAGGCTCGGGAGAGCGGCCACCCCTGAGCCCAATAGCTCCTTTTAATTTTACCGCATTAAAAAAATATTTTCACTATTTTTCTGCCACTCACTTTCCTTGAAATTTTATAAATTGTATTATGAAGGTATGATTTTAAAAAATATTTCAATTATATTTTAAGTTTTTGCTTTAAAAAATACTCATATTTTAAACTTAAAACTCTAAATAAATCAAAAGCCATGTATAGCGCTATGGAAACATGTTTTTGGAGCTTCAAGTTTTAAAAAGTGAATTGAATTCTATCATACGCTTAGTTCATTCAGAAGAAAAACAAAATAGATAAAACAATAATAAAATAAGGGTAAAGTTAAAAAATATAATTATGTTGTAATTTTTAGTTCAAAATTTTTGTTCTGTATATTACAGCCTTAAAACAATTTTCTAGCTCCACCCATGCATCAAATGATTAAATTACTCAATAACAGTTAATTCATGACAATATATGGCACGAGTAGATTAAAAAAATCCTAATTAAATTGCCATTACGAACTGAACTTGAGATTTTTTGGGTTTTACAGTGGGCATTTCTTTCACTTATTCATGATTTTCCCTATGTAACTTTTTATTTCGTTTTTCTTGATGTCGTATGTTTCAGTTGAAAAAGACCTTGTCTTCATGATGTTCAGACGTACTTGGATAGGCTACCTCAAACTTCTAAGCATATACGCTGGTTTCAACTCGTGGTGTTTGGCAAATTCAAATCCAACTCACACTATGTAAATCTCTCACATGCTACAGTGTAAAGCAAAAATATGTTAACAGTATAAAACTCTAACATAATACAATTAATACTTTCAGTTTTAACTTAGTTCCAACTCACTTCATGACGTTATGTTTGAGAAATCATTTTTTTTTTTTATGAAACGTTATTTTTCACTTAATCTAATTCTTACAGATTTTGATAAATCTGACAATATTCATCAACTGAGAAATGGTTATTTATTTTTCACTTAAGTTGTGATATATTTAGTAAAAGTATAGTTTAACTTTGCCTTTTTTCAAACATAATTGTTTAATTTTAAAAAAGGCACCAAAAAATCTATTTAAACTCACGGTATACTAGAATCTCTGCAGTCATTGACAACAAAACGCAAAGTGAAAACATTATTTTGTGGTTGCTCATGTGTGACAAAATCGAATTTAGTTACATCATTAGATTCCCATAGGTGATTTCAACTTCAATGGCTTGGAGGTACCGATAATAGACTTAACTACACTAGCTTCTCTTTTTGTGGTTAGAAATCTAAACTAACCCAGAAGGCAAATTTAGTTTAAAAAAAAAAAAAAAAGCCAAAAACAAATTAGCTTGTGTCTTGTTTGGGTCTCCGCATTTGTTCACTTTTTGTCTTTTATCCATTTTTATTGGTAGATCCAATTAACTTGTGGGTTGAATTGCCTCATAATTTTTGTTCTTTTGCTACTATTTTTTTGAGGGTCATCTGCTACTATTTTGAGTGGTGTTTGATTTGTAATAAAATTTTACATCAAAAGAAATAGAAGGGAAAGAAGGAAGAAGAAAAATAAATATATACCGCACGCCATATAGGAATTAGTGACACATTCCAATATCACGGGCGACATTGAGCAAAGAGGAAAACAAAAAAAGAATTAAAAAAAAAAAAGAAAAAGAAAAGACTGGTGTCAAAGAGTTTAAAATAAAAACAAAAATAGTAATAGCAAATATGCAAATTAAGAGTGATTGAAAAATTGCTGTGGTGTTCGTTCCAAAGACAGAGTTGTGGTTGACAACCCATTATCACTTCATCCTTCACATTGGTTACTCAACCTCAAGCTTCTATTTTTCCAAACTATATGCGTGTAAACTAAAACACAAGGCCTGAAAGTGACTTTATCTCTGTTTACAGGTTTTCTGTCCATACGTTCTGAGTGGTATTCAGAAATGCACCAGGCGTTTATCCATTTTCTATTTTACATATGTATTTGACATGTTTATTTCATTTAAGTCCTTGTAATGAACTAAGCAAAGTTCCTTTTTTGAAAAACTTGCCAACTCTTGGTTAGTAATTAACCTCCTAGGTTCACAACTTATCACTGTAAAGATAGTAAATCTATTTTTTTTCCTTCTGTTTTAAATAAAAGGGGTATTATTAGTGTTAACCTGCCTCATCTCTTTTGTTTATAATAGAAATTTAGGATCACTAATGTAACGGAAAGGAGTTTATTCAATTCTATTTAAAGGATGACTTCAATTTCACTTCAATTAGGTCACAAGCCCAAACGGTACAGGAACGTTAAAAAGTAGGGCTATAGAGTATTGAATTCTGAACTTATCTAGGGAGAAAAAGAAAACGATACATCCTAACCATTATATCACCCCATTAGTGGCAGTTATCTATCATTGTGTCTGCAGTTGATAGAATCTAATTTTTACTTGCTATTCCCTAAAAGCCGGTAGGGTAAAGAAACAAATAAGTATATCGATGATTATTTAGCACCTTTTTGGTTGCCATTGGTATAAGAGTTACTTGACCATGTCACAAAAGAATCAAGATACGCTGTCCTTATTCCCCTTTCATTTGTCGCCTATTATGAGACATAAGTTTTTTTCTTAATTACTTTTAATATTTACGTCTTATTTATATGTTTAGTTGTTGAGTTCAAATGATACGTCGAGTAAATAATAGAAAGAACAGCTAATGAGACGACAAATCTAGATTCATCACAAAGTGATCACTACTTATTATGTTAATTAGGAGAAAATAAAGTAAAGACAAGAAAATACAAAGCATGGGGAATCAAGAAAGGAAAGCAAGAATTCAGGGGTATTGGAGCAATTATGTTTGTAGCTAGACTTAAAAAATGTGAATAAAATATATATTAAAAACAAATTTGCTCAATTTCAAACGCGAGGATGAGAACTTGCATGTCATTCATTCTTAGCCGGAAGATGAGACCTTTTGTGTGCGCTTATCTGCCACGTTAAGAAACGTGGGACCCACGTGGAAATTTGATGGTTGATTGGCTGTCTCCCGCGCTCTCATTATAAAAATATGTCAGCTCTTTGGCAGTTCTCTTCCGAGGTCCAACATCTTTTGTGTAGGCTTGTGCAAATTTTTTCTGAGAAAAATTCTACTGAATCTGAGAAAAAGATTCTCTTTCCAGGTATTCTTCACTCAACACCTTTTCCTCTGCAATATTCAGATCTCCCCATATCAATATATGATGCTTTCTCTTCATTTTTGTTCGTTTTGTTTATTTATTGTTGTTTTTGTATTGTTACTCATGACATGTGCATCTGTGGTCTTGTTTTGCTTCTTTGTGGATCAGAGTGAAAATAGGAGACTTATGTTATTATTTTTATTCCTTTAATTAAATGTTTAGACGGTCCAAGTAATAAGGGCCTGGAATCAAGCTAATTTACAGAATTTTTCTTTCATGATATATTCTTGGTATCATGAAACCTACCTAACCAATTTTTTTTTTCCTTTTTTTAATAGCTCTACTGTTTTCCTTGTTGAATATGATCGGAAAAACAAAAAATATATAATTTTTTTGGCGGGGAAATGTTGTTTCATGGGTGTTCAGGCTTTTCAAATATTAAGAAGTTGGTATTTTCTTATGTTGATCACCTTGTTTCATTGAGATGTCTTTTTACAGTTGCCATTCATGAAAGTCTTTTTTACTTTGTCCCTAAAAAAAAAAGTCTTGTTTACTTTCCTTCTTTCAATTGATTGATTAGTTTACTATTAGAGAGATATCACTGTGCTGTGAAAATTTATGGCACTAGTGAACTCTTTTTTTTTTTCCTTTTTTTAATAGTAGTCATAAACTTGAGAAAAAAATTGTCATTGTTGAACGCAAAGAGGGAAAAAAATATGCCTACTAAGTTTAAATACTTATAAAAAAAAAAAAAAATGAAGTTTACACTATAAGTCTACGACATACTATTTTGTCGATAATAGCACTTGTTATACTCAGTTTTAGAATAGAGGAACTAACGAATAATTAGTTATTACCGGTACTTTATTTTTCCGGGAAAAAAACAGAGAGACAGAGCAATTCATATTTGTTTTTGGTGCCTCGTTCTTCCTTTCTTTATTATTGGCTTTTGTTAGACCTTGTAATAAAATCCATGTATCGTTTTGAGCCTTAAGCCTTTTGAGATAATGTACTATAATGAAATAAGGCCATCAACCGTAGATGAAGATTGAGCTTTCCTTCCAGGTAGCTAAGAATTGAGCTGCGTAGTGTTTTTCTGCATCTGAATTTGATTCTCTTAAATGTGTTTTTGCAGCAGTGAAACTTTGAAACTGCAGGGAAGAGAAGATGGACTACGTATATGGACCTGGAAGGCACCACCTCTTTGTCCCAGGGCCTGTCAACATCCCGGAACCAGTCATTCGGGCGATGAACAGGAACAATGAAGATTATCGCTCTCCCGCTATCCCAGCAATGACAAAAACTCTCATTGAGGATGTCAAGAAGATTTTCAAGACCACCACTGGAACCCCATTCCTGATCCCAACCACAGGTATTGTATCCACTAAGTATAATATATAATAACAATTATGTGACATGTACACTTGGGGACTTTTTGTTATGCAGTAATCGATTGGAATCAACTTTTGATGATTAAAAAATTTGTGTACATTTCCGTAGGCTACTTGAGCTAGGAATCAACTTTTGAGGATTCAAAAATATGTGCACATTTCCTTAGGCTACTTGGGTATTTGTGTTTATGTGCTGGTGAAAGCAATGGCTTTCTCTTCTTTTCATAGGTACTGGTGCATGGGAGAGTGCACTCACAAACACATTATCTCCAGGAGACCGGATTGTGTCCTTCCTCATTGGTCAGTTCAGTCTGCTCTGGATTGACCAGCAGCAACGTCTCAAGTTCAATGTTGATGTTATCAAAAGCGAATGGGGCCAGGGTGCCAACCTAGAGGTTCTGGAAGCAAAACTTGCTGAAGACCGAGGCCATACTATCAAGGCCATTTGCATTGTTCACAATGAGACTGCAACTGGAGTTACCAATAACTTGGCAAAAGTAAGGCAACTACTTGGTAAGTTTATCAGCTCTGCTAAGAGATTAGTAAGAACAAATTGCTTATTCCTTCTGGTTCAACTGTTAATGGACCTGTATGGAAGCTAATTCTTATGTGCATTCACATTTCTTCTTGTTAAGTATACGAGATAGAGTTTAGATAGGAGATAAAGAACCAGGGAAGAGAAATGGAACCAAAGGAAAGAAAATATATATGATTTTGGGACGAGCTGGGAAATCAATAATCTGAACAACATCAACTTTATTGGAATTATAATAACTAAATCTATTCATAGAACAAAAAAATAATAAAAACAAATAAATTTGAAATAATTCTAAGAGATAAATATTTTATTAGATTCAGACTCAAATATTGAAACTAAAACATATCCTAATAAATAAGACTACACTTGTAATTCCTAATATTCTAATAGTCTTGTTTTACATTGTAAATCTTTGTTTGCAAAAGTTTGCATGTCATGGGCCATAATTGATTGCCATATATTTTAGCAAGTTTTGGAGGCATTCGTTCATTTGCTCTATGAGATCTAGTAGTTAGGTATATAGATGGAAGTCCTTAGGGTAAAATGCACAAGTTTCCCATATTGCTGATATTGATTTTTCACCCTCCTGCATTATGATGCATGGAACAATTAGCCCTTGGCTGGCAAACTTATTGATTAAGCATCTTTTAATGTGCTCTAACTTCGAGCATGTAATTAGTTTTCCTTAATAACTGCCTCAACATCATGGTTTGGGTCTCATATTCTATTGAACTCTCAGATGACTATAGGCATCCGGCACTGTTGCTTGTTGATGGGGTGTCTTCCATTTGTGCTCTTGATTTCCGCATGGATGAATGGGGGGTAGATGTGGCTTTAACCGGCTCTCAGAAAGCTCTTTCTCTTCCCACCGGGATTGGTATTGTGTGTGCTAGCCCCAAAGCTATAGAGGCCTCTAAATCTGCGAAATCGCTGAGAGTCTTCTTCGACTGGAATGACTACTTGAAGTTCTACAAATTCGGAACATATTGGCCCTACACCCCCTCCATCCAGTTATTGTATGGGCTGAGGGCAGCTCTTGATCTCATTTTCGAGGAAGGACTCGACAATATCATTGCCAGGCATAGCCGTTTGGGCAAAGCAACAAGGTAAAAAAAATGTATTTTTTTGGCCTATATAGTCACTGAATTTGAATAGTGTAGAAGGTACTTTGTAATTTAATGTTTTTGTTTCTTAAACAAATAATTTATCGTAACTTTGCAACGCAGGCTTGCTGTTGAGGCATGGGGCTTGAAGAACTGCACCCAAAAGGAGGAATGGTACAGTGACACAGTGACTGCTGTTCTTGTTCCTCCTTACATTGACAGTACAGAGATTGTTAAAAGAGCATGGAAGAGATACAATATGAGCTTAGGACTTGGCCTTAACAGGGTAGCTGGGAAAGTTTTCAGAATAGGGCATCTTGGCAACCTGAATGAGGTACTCTAGAAAACTCATTAGTTTCTCATTTGAATGAACAAACTTTAGTTTGAAAACACAAAAAACAAAAGCAAATATTATCCTTCTGCCTACTGTTATAGATTTGTCTTTAGCACTCATTGTTTGTGTCCCTCTTAGAGCTATAATTTGCAATGGGATCAGATATCTTCCCTTGATGTCGCTTGTTCTATGCATTTGCTGTTTTGGTATGGAAACAGAGTAGAAGGCATAATTATTGGGAGAATTCTATAGTAGGGCATTGAAAAGTTACCCAACTGATAGACCAAAGTTTTGAACAATTAAGTCACGTCAGAATTATATCAAAGTATGGCAATTTAATGGAACTTAATAGAGATCTAACGGTAAAATATTGGTATCTTTTCACTCTCTATCACAAAATTCCCCTCCTCCTCCTCTTCATTATTATTATTATTAAGTCAATAGATTATTCAAACACGGCTGAGGGCGTGAGCAAAAGACATTGTTCTGATCACCTACAATTAAGAACTTCCGAGTGTTACATGCCTAAATATTAACTGCAAGTCAAAGTTATTGTCTTTGAAACTGAAAACCATGATTGTGACCTTTGGAAAAATTCCTATCCTTCTAGTCCTAGCCATTGTGGATCTGCTTTCTAGTTCATATAATACTATTCTTTAAGCAACCACCAATATTTTGTCTTTTTCCAATGCCTGTCAGGCTGATGATTATCGTCAATATTGAAATCAAGAAAAGTATAATCTCTAGAGGTTTATCCGATCAGTATCTGTCACGAAAAAGATAATTCATAAGGTTCATTATATTTCAAAGGTCATATTGGTAATTTCAACTAATGATTGGCTTTCCTTGTCTTGACCAGCTGCAATTGCTGGGATGCCTTGCTGGTGTGGAAATGATTCTCAAGGATGTGGGGTACCCAGTTAAGCTAGGGAGTGGAGTGGCAGCTGCTTCTGCATTCTTGCAGAATAACATCCCTCTCATCCCATCAAGGGTTTGATCAATATCTCCAAAAATCATACGATAATCCATTTCTTTCCTTCTCCATCATTTGCTTCATCAAAACTCTTGAAAATAATGCGCATAATCTCTTGCCCTTTCCTTCTCTCTCTCTCTCTTTCTCAACTGCACTCTGTTGAGGCTTTTGCCCAGTCTCCCTACTTTTTTATTAATTAATACGTGGACTCCTGAGTTGTTTTGTATCTTTGTAATTAGTATTTTCCAAAATTCAAATTTAATGAACTTCCATGATTTTGGGTGGAATAGATAATGGATATTGTCTGGAGAAGAAACCAAAGAAAAGTAGAAGAACGTATTGGAAGAGAAAACTCTTCGGTCAATTATTACTTTGTGCGCAGGGCACAAACAACGGCTTACAGCTGGTTTTCTTTAATAAGATATTAACATCCCATCACCCAGTTTCGCATCAGCCTCTAGCAATAGGTAATGAGAATGACATCTCACACATTCATTATTAATCTCGCTTTTTTGAATTAATATTACTAACAGCAATTTGATTATCAAATTCGACAATAAGATTTTTCCTCTTAAAGATGACGGTTAATTTACTTTTTTTTTCTGGTAAAAAATGCTTCTTAAATTAATTGAACGGCCTTCATGAAATTGAGGAGCCAAAGAGTATTGTTTATTTCTATATAATTAGATATAAAATAAAATTTATAGTGTGTTTAATAAACATAATTAGAGCTAACTTTTTGACGTAAAACATTATAAATAAAAACTTTATATTGTAACAACTTTTTGTTTTTACAGTAACATATAAGGAAGACTTTAACGGGGTGTTTAGAAGGGTGGTAGGAACCGTGATTGTCATTATTTTTTCAGTTATAAACAGCGTAAAATTCTCACGTGCTATAGTAATAAATAAAAAAAAAATTACTATAATATAAAGTTGTCACATGCTATATTAAAAATATTTTAATCAACAGTTTCTACCACACTATCAAACACCTTCCAAGTTATCCAAAGAATGGTATTCGGCAAACACATCACTTTGCACCTATCTTCAATATTACAATAATGTGTTTAATCTTCATCTTTAAAATTAAATAATTAATTTCAACTTCCGACTAATTGTATTATACTGAGTCAAATAATTAGACTCCAAACAATGGTAAACGACCATTTTTTTTTTAAAACTTCAAATCTCAACTTCGAAGAACACGAAAGGTCGCGTGTTGGAAACCTCCTTTGTTCGACGTCAAAACCCACTCATGTCTTCCGCTTTGTGCTTTAAAAACGTGTCTCAAAATCCTAGTCAAACCCCGCGTACCCAAAACATCTTTTAATACCAAAACCGTCCCAAAATCTGCATACACATTTCTCAGTTCTTCAAACTACAATTCTGTCTCTCTCTCTCTTCTTTCCTCAAACTCAACAAAACCTTATTTTCCTCAAAACCCATTTACGATTTTCTTCCAACCAATAAACAACCGATGAAATTTTCCCGAGAAAATCATCTGGGAAACTCCGAAATCACCACCTCAGATGGCCAGGACTACTTCGATCAACTTCCCGATCCTCTTCTTCTCGAAATCTTCAACAAAATCCTGGACGCCAAGACTCTCGTCCGATGCCTCTCCGTCTCCAAGCGATTCAACTCCCTCATCCCTCAAACCGACGCCGTTTTCCTCTCTCTCCCTCGCCACAAGAAGAAGCCCACCAAGCCTTTCAAGAACTTTCTCCGTTTTCTCCACAAAATCGTCGCCAACAAACCCATAAACGACCATAACAATGTTCTTTACCATTCGCCAAACGAAGTCCTAAAGGGATTCAACGAATTGAAATCTCTGCATTTGGAGCTTCCTTGTTGTAATGGAAGAATGGGTTTGACGAGAAAAGATTCGTTACTCAAATGGAAAGCAGAATTTGGTTCTAATCTGAGAAGCTGTGTGATCCTCGGCGCAAATTCTTTGAAAAAAGGGAAGATCACGAAAAACGACAATCTAGCGAAGGAAAACGACAGCCAAAATGTCTTGTCCGACGACGAGCTCAAGCTGCGAATTGTGTGGATGATCTCATGCCTGATCGCCGCGTCCGCGAGGCATTACTTGTTGAAACGTGTCGTTTCAGATTTTCCCGCTCTCTCAAACGTTGTCGTTTCGGATGGGGATAAGAGAGGGAAGGTTATGATTGGTGGGCAGGAACTCGCTGAGTTGAGGGCTGAGTCCGAGACCGAGTCGGGGAGTGATGACTCGTCCGACGTGGCGTTGGAGTCCTCTTTGGAGAGGAGCTTGATTCCTGATTTGGGCATGAAAATGTGGTATGTTCCTAGGATGGTGTTGCCGACATGTGGTTGGGTGTTGGAGGGAGCAACACTTGTCGTGATCAGGCCCCTTGATCCTGGATTTAAGGGGAAGGGATCCGACGGTTGTGATTGTGATCTGTTAGTGGGACGTGGTGGGTTTGATGGGAATGAGGAAGAGAAGGAGAGTTTGGGTGAGGCTGTGAGAGAGATGGTCAAGATGAAGAAGACTTACGTGATGGAAATGACTTCCTTTTGACCATTGTATGTATATATCATAAAGTTGAAGGTCTTACTAGCAAAAAAATTATAGTTAATGGTCTTTTTTTTTTCCCGATTGATTCTGGTAAATTCCTCCATTTTTTTGAGTTTTATATCGTTTCTTGCTTTTTTTTAGCAGTGTATTTAATTTATTCTTATTAATTGAGAACGCAAGTTCAATGTTTCTCTTTCAATGTTGATATACTTGTCTGTTGTCTGTTTTCCCCTTGTCGCTGTTGCATGCGCACGGAGAGCAATTTGTAGGTTTTATTTGTGTGCTAAGCTTTTATTATCATGTTGTAATGTTTTAATTTATTTAATATTAAAGATCTAGTCAGTTGTTAGTTAATTCAAAACTAATACAAATAGTATTGCTTTTTAAATAATAAGGATCACCCAGGAAAAAAAATAGAATAGAAAAATATTTTTAAAAAAGTATATTTCAATTCGAACATATAGGGGAAAAATCTATTTAAACGAAGTATATTAAAAAGAATTATCTTCTCACATGACCTCTAGACTAAAAGAAAATAAAAGGAACTAAAAAATAAAGCATTAAAACATAAAAGTAATTATGTTAATAAAAGTAAATTGAGGGAAAGACACATTTTAAAATTATGATAAGAGGAGCAAATTACAGAAAATGCATTTGTTGAAAAATAATAGTTAAAAGGATGGTGTCAAACTGTGGTATGTTTTTTTAAATTTTTTTAACAATAATCGTACATTTATTATTTTAGCCATTATTTTATCTGATTTTAAATGAAAAAATAAAGATCAAGTCAAATCCTTCCCTCTCTCCACTTTTTCCACTTCTCTCTCTTTAACCTTTCTCCCCTCCATCTCTCTCACTCTCTCTCCTTTATCTCCACCGACGGACCTTTTTAAAATTTGACCTTCAATGAGGCATTTTTTCAAGCCACTAACCTCCAATTTAAAAGTTTGAAATTGGTCCCTTTCGTGAAAATTTTGTCATGTCCAAAATACCCTCATAAAAAATAAATAAAGTTAGAAAATAAAATCAATATAAAAAGAAAAACACAAAAATAAAACAAAAACAAAAAAGTAAAATATAATTTCATCCTCAAAAAAAAAAAAAAAAAAAAAAAGCCCTCACAAAAGAAAACGCACCCAACCTCCCCCTCCCTCCTTCGCTCCGTCGTGCCCATCGTTCTGCCTCCCCCATCATTGCCGACACCCCCCATCGACATACATTGGTTTTGACGCCCATCTTCGTCTACATCTCCGTATTGTTTCCGACTTTGGAGAGAGATCAAGCTTCAAAAGCTTGAGAAATCAAGCTCCAAATTGGTATTTTAAATCTCAAACTCTTTTCTTTACTTTAAATTGTTGTTTAAAAGTTGGGCATTTATATTTTTGTGTGTTATTTGAAAATTCAACAAATTTTGTGCCATTTCGGCCCTTTTCGAGCTGTGAGAATTGAAAAATTGAGGAAGAATGGTGAATGAACAACTTTGTTCTGACTGTTCCAACTGGTTAGACCGGCTGAAAATTTTGGACCGATTGGAATGGACAGAAATTTTTAGAAAATTAATTGCTCTTTGGAATTTCTGACCATTCCAATCGCTCACTATCAAAACCGGTTGGAACAATTTTCTTCCTTTTTTTTTTTTTTTGCATTTTTTTATGTTTATTAAGATATATATTTTTTATACAGGAAAAGGGTTGAGAATGTCTTATATTATCATTATGGTGGGGGGTGGAAGAAGAAAGAAGACAGGTCACTTGAATGGTGCTCGAGCAATGACCACTTGAAAACATCATATTATTAAATGATCGAGAGAGAGTTAAAATTTATGAGATTCTTGGCAAAATATTTGAAAGGCTTCCCATGGATCGAAGGAATACAGATTCAAAACCGAGTTACATTCCTTTGTCTTTAACAACTTTATGTCCTAAACTCATCTTGGATGATTTTGACACTAAGTGTCATCTTTTGGATCGTTATATTATAACGCAACATAGAAGTATGCTATATATTGAGCTCATAAATAAGGACAAATGTGGTGAAGGAAATGACAAGGGGGCCTTTAAGTTAAGGAAGTTGCAGAAGTTGAGGTAACTTGGGGAAATCAACAGCTTGACAATGAAAATGATGGAATCATATGA
The DNA here is from genome assembly GCA_025403435.1 of Artocarpus heterophyllus. Taxonomy (NCBI): domain Eukaryota; kingdom Viridiplantae; phylum Streptophyta; class Magnoliopsida; order Rosales; family Moraceae; genus Artocarpus; species Artocarpus heterophyllus. The sequence goes on from JAJQZP010000062.1 coordinate 102,304, forward strand.
GTACTTCAAAGTTGACACGGAGGCACCAAGGGCTTATAATGTTGTGTCTGCACTGGACTGTGAAGGTGACCTTTTAGACAAGCCTACATTAGGGAAGTACAACGCCTTCGCGCCACACCATGATTTTTCCATTTTTGGATGCTTGCCCCAAATGTAGTTCATCACTACTTCATCCAAAACGCTTTATTTGCTTCGAAATTGATTTTGACTAGTTGGCAAAATATCTCATCCAAGAGGACAATGTCTTAGTTGAGAACATTGGAGTACTTGTGTTGCCACTGTGTTATGCCGTACACGGCTTCTTCTAAGTTCTTCACAAAGTTAACTAGCATTAAAAATCTTGTTTTAAGGAAAATAATATACAACGGAAATGTAATATTCATTAGGGAATAATTACCTCAGTTGAAAGCCACGTCCCAGGTTTCATAAATTGATAGAAGAATGCCCAAGGTCGCTCCAAAAGAGCACCATAATGGTATGGCTTATCGGTTGAATTATAGTAGTTCATGAATGATGTCTTCATTTCCTCATTGTTTCTCAAAGGATCGAATTCTCCTATTGATCCTTTTTTGAATTGTACCCTTTTGTATCCTTTTTCATATATGTGCGATGAGGAACAAACTAGGTGTAGTGACTAGAAAAATCTAAAAATTATCTAAAAATTAACAAATATGATTAATTAAGGATTTTTTCATAATTATTCCAATAAGTACTTGAGAAAGTACAAGTATAGAATTTGTTAAGACACAAATTTAAAGGTTTTAATAGCTAAAGACCTTAGAAATAAATAATGTCATGAATGCACAAATTTATGTGCTTTATTTATGAAACATGTAATACATGTGATGTTATGATAGTACACTTAAATGATTCAAAATAATTATTTCATGTGCTAAACTAATAGCTTATGATTCAATACTTTCATTTATCAGCCAAAGTTGTGATATTTATAAAAATCTCAATTAGAATGTTTAAATTGAGATTATCTGACAAAAAGTGAAATTTTTGACTTATTATGATTATATAGAAAATCCTATATGATATGAGTTTAGTAAGAGAAAACTAGATCAATAGTGATCATCAGCTTAATACCATAATTCAGGATATAGTGAGCATAAAGTTTAAATATGCAAGATAGATGTTGATTCTTATTAAGATCACAAGGCATGACAAGGATCATTGGAAATTCGAGAATTCTAATGTTTTATACGTGTGTAGTTAGTTATTATACACATTAATAATTACGTAAGGTTTATTATTATTGTTGTAATAATAATAACAATAATAGCAGTTGTCATAATAATAATGAAAAAAAAAAAAGAAGAGCGTTGATGGAGTCCACAAGCATTGATCTATAGGTAAGATGTGGACCCATAAATGACTCTTTACGAGGAACAGTTTGAGTTATACCATAAAGCTTGAAATAGTGTTAAGTTTATAATTGGAACTAAATTGTCTTACAAATAGTCAATTTAATTTATGAAACTGTTATAAATTAGGACTATTATTTTTTTATGATAAAATTTGAAGCTTATAACATGAAAATTTATAATGAAAAAATATATGTTTTAGTTAACATTTAAAGTTTTAAAAGTTACAATATATATATATATATATATATATATATATATATATTTATATTGAACAAAGCTTAGCATCTGGATTTAATTGACTTATAGATAGTCGATTTAATCTATGGGAAAATTTGTATAATTTATGGCTATTATTTTATGATAAAATTATAAGTTTATAATTTATTCTCATGTTAAGTTAAATATAAACATATATAGCTGTTAAAAGAAGAAGATTTACAATGAAAATATAATATATATGTATATATATATATGTATATTGTTAATTATTAATTTATGTTTTTGAAATTTTAGAGATTACGAAATGTTATTTTGATCAAGAAATTAAAATTTTAAGTTTTGATCTAAGTTCTTAAATACAAAATATTATTTTTAGCAAAAAAATACATATATGGTTAAATTATGAATTAGTAATTTTAAAGACAACATTGTCAATGTTTATGATGTCAGAATAATCCATACAGTATGGATAAATTTTATGAAAATAATTTTATGACAGTATAGAGATGTTTATATGGCAATGGTACAGCAAGAAAATTAGAATTTATGTAAGTATTTTAAAGAACAAGAATATTACAGTTTTAAAAAGTATAGTTATGTTTATGAGAATTTCAAGCTTATAGATCAAATTTGATATGCTTAACACTACATAGTTTAGACTATGGGGCCCCATTGTCTACAAATACATAGACAAAAAAAAAAACTCAGCCAATAGAAATCAGCCACACTTTCTCTCTTCTTTTCCTCTCTACTTTCTCTCTCCTCAAACTTAGTCCAGTAATCCGGCCTCTGTTTTTGACACTTCCCCACCATCGAAAAGATCTTGACAAGTTGGTTCCAACAACATGCTATGCCGACCACGACTCTGCGGAAGTAGCTTGTACGTGCTAGTTGAAACTGTAGAAACACGTCATTTTTTTGACGTGATTTCTCCGTCGTCCGACCACCGTTTGACAAGATCTTGGTGTCAACGGACTCAAATCGAAGAGACGAAGAGAATGACATTGATATTATGGTATGATTCTCGCCAGAAGAGCCTCGACAGAATCCTTCTGGGCCTTCGTCGGAACTGCCTTTTTTGGTGACAATATGGCACACCACCGATATCAAATCATTCAAAGCGAGGCAAGGATCAAAATGCCTCCACTAATTTCAGCCAAGGACAGTTGCACGATGGAGTTCGACACCACCCATCGTTGTCGCCGTGAGGGAGCCCAATCGTGGCATTCCTAGTGGTGGTGAGTCATATTGACTGCGCTGTTAACTTCAGAGCATCATGTAGATGCTTACCCAGTCCTCAATTGCGTGAAATGGCCATAGATCTTCGGAGATCAAAGACTGTCATCTAGCACCGCTGTGGAGCTCTTGGAACCGCTATTCAACTTCATGTTGAGGCATGCCATTGAGGGGGAAACACTCAGAGGATGCCAGGGAAGGAAAGCCCCAACTCAATTACACGATAGTTTCGCTAGAAAGCCATGATCGGAGTCCTAATTTTGATGCTAATGCAGAGCTTCGATATGCATATTTAGAGGCCAAATTAAGCCAAATTGACATTGCCATTAGACTCAAAAGGGTTGATTTAGTGGGGGTTAGGTCCGAGCTCGTCCGCCAATGGAGTCCGATCTATGCCAATCAACGCCGGTCAACGTCAATCAATCGCTGGTCAACGCTGACCTCATATTTTTGTGATCCGAACCTTCGATTGACAATCCAAGACAGCCTCCCAACTCATTTCGATGCTCCAAATGTGATGGTGTGCTCCGTTCAAGCTAATTCCACTCCAATGAAAATCATCTGATATTGACTACACGTGGATCAACCCGACTCAGACTATAGTAACGAAGTCCAAAATGATATTTTCAATAATTATAAATCTCCATGAAGCATTCCCAGCCATCCACGGTCACTTAAGGACCACTATCGAGGATGCTTTGCAGATTATAGATACAGCAAGATGCAGTTGGACTCGCTTAGCTTAGAGTCTAGGTAAGTAGGAATCGAGTCTACAGTATGAATAGTTTTAAAATAAATTATTTTAAATACTTTCATAAAAATTTATGAAAATGAATGATTAGTGATTTGTTACACTGTCTTATGTTATGATTTATTCTGTTATGTTATGTCATGACATGATATGCTGTAATGATGTTATGATAAATGTGTGATGTATGTAATATTTAAATTATATTGTTTAGTCACTCTCAAGTTAAGTATGTTTACGATTTATGATTTATGATTTATGTAATTGTGATACTATGTAGTAATAAGTCATACTGCATATATACAATAAAACAAGTGAAACTTATAAGACAAGTTAAGGGTGTCGTACCAACCTCTAGACCCACAAGGAGGCTTAAATATAAGTTATGATCTTGGTGTAGTTAGAGACCTCGCGAACCCTAACTTCCCAAGAATTGCACGCAATTGGTACTATCACTCGGGCCAAAAGTAACAAAATAAGTTATAGCTTAAATAATTAAGCATAAAACAATTTGATAAGCAAGCATAAAATGTTCGTGCATATTTTTATTTCATGATTTTTAATTATGTTTTATGAGACTAATTTCCTACTTGTTGAGCGAAAGCCTATTTGAGTATGTTCATGCTGTAGGTAAGAAAACCTGTCAATAACATTTGATGGGTAGTGGTGAGCGGTGGACAAATGGTAGAGATGGGAATGGATACCGCCCACACAATGTAATATTTTTGCGTTATTAGTTTACGAATTTATGCATGTTTTTATTTTATGAAAATCATGTACATATAAATAAGTAAATCAATTACGTAATTATGTTTTAAAAACAAGGATTGTGATTACGTAACCTTGGTCTATAGAATTTTAATGTCTTAGAAATGTTGCAATAGATAATGCAACAAATACATGAAAATATTCAAGTAAGGAAAATTATATGATTATTTATAATTGAAAATGCTTATATGAGTTTTACGTTAAATTAAGAAATGAGTTTTATGAATATGTTTTATGAATTTATTATGACAATATAAAAGAATATCTTTAAGAAATTAGTATGTTAAATTTAAAAGTTTAAGTTATAAGAAATTATATTTCGTTTAGTTTTAAAAGATTAAGTTTTAATAAAGCATTATGTTAGTTTAAAAATAATAAATTATAAGTAAAATATATAGATAATTATTAAGAAAGTTTTAAAGAGCATTCAATATGATTTTATTCCATCATTTAATTTAATTTTTTTAAAATAGTTTTATTTAAATTAAGAAATGTTTTAAAGGTAATAGTTTTTCAATAAATATTCTTATGTTTAAAAGAAAAGTTTCAAGAAAATTATTATAGTTATGTTTTAAGAAATTAATGTTAGGAGTTATATAAAGGATAAAGTTTTTAGAAATTATGATTATATTAAAACGTAATAATTATTATTTCGTGATTATCACTTTTGAGAAATTAATGTTGTTATGTTAGATTACAAAATTAAGTTTTGAGAAATGATTAATATTTCTTTCAAGGTTATATGTTGAGAATTTTTATCATCAAGATTTCATTTAAAAAAATTATTCCAAAATTTCTATACTTTATGATAAGTTAAGTTTAAGTTTACGAACATGTTTAAGTAATGGTCACGTAGTTAGGGTTGTTACACTCATGATAGTTAGAAGATTAAATGATACGCTCATCTATTAGTATACTTTAGAATGTTTGGATTATATTTAGAAAAAATTAACGATTTATCTTTTTTTTTGGTGAATTTCTAAGTTATTTGGGCATTTGGTTATGTTCATTTTAGAGGTATTTATATTTTTATACACTCTATTTTAAGTTAATTTAAAACCTACACTTATGGTTTTAAATCTCATCGAATTTATGTCTTCAGATTTGATTTAATACATAAATTTATACATTTCCTAATCAATAGTCAATTTTGATGAAAAAATTGCCTAAAATACTTTCAAATTGAAAAATAAGAGAACTTTACAAATTTCAAAAAAAACTTTATACTAAGGTTTTTGACTTCAAAAATGTGTAATATACTCTAAAAGAAATAGGTGTTTTGTATGTATTTGTTTTTGTTTTCTCTTTATTTTTTGAAAATTTTAATTTTTTTGTAGTTTACTTAATTATTTTAAAGGTTAAAATCAACTATTGACTGAAGTAAGATATAAATTTGTATATTAAAGTTAATCTAAAGGTATAAATTCGGTGAGATCTAAAACCGAAAGTATAATGTTTGAATAAACCTAACATACATAGTATAAAAAGATAAATAACCCTTATCTTTATAATTACCTTTTAGGAGTCTAAACAGAGATTGTACTTGTATTTTTACTGCAGACTTTAATTAATGAATGAATTACCTCACTCCATGTTTTTCTCTCTAATAAGCAACAAGAAATAGAGAGAAAATTGCACACAAGATTTACATGGAAAAACCCTAATGAAGGGTGAAAAAATCACGGGCAAAGGAGAAGTAATTCACTAATCACAAAAGAAAATTACAACAGTGTTTAGAGCGCTCAAATACAGAAATTCACTCACTCAATCACTCACAAACTCACAAGACTGAGCTCTCTTATCATTCTCAATACTATGATCTCTATGAAAATTTGTGACTCACTCTATAATGTACTATGGAGAATATGATGTATTTATATGTATAGGGACTCAAACCCTAACCCAAAATAACCAAAAAATACGTAAAAACGTAAAATATACTATTAAGCCGCATTGGAGCGCCGTGGCGCTGGTTTCTGGATTGGAGCGCCACGGCGCTGCTTTCAAGCGCCGCGGCGCTGGATTGTAGCGCCGCGGCCATACTTTCAAGCGCCGCGGCACTGCCTTACTGCCAAAGATTTTGGGTCACAAAATAACAATCTCTACCTTGACACAAAATCTACCATAAAGAACTCCAACATGTGATTAACCAAATTCTCCACCTCTTCCACAAAGCCCCAACAGGCAACTAACCGGCACGAGCATGAACTCCAACCAAGTTCAAGCAATGCTCAAATTTAGCTGTAGGTAACGACTTAGTCATCATATCGACAGGATTATCATGTGTACTGATTTTGCTCACAACAATATCACCACGAGCAACAATATCTCAAACAAAGTGATAGCGAATGTCAATGTGCTTTGTTCTTTCATGAAACATTTGATCTTTAGTGAGAAAAATAGCACTATGACTGTCACACATCACCACAGAAGTCTTCAAATCTTCACTGAGTTCTCCAAATAGGCTCTTCAACCAAATAGCTTCTTTGAAAGCCTCTGTAATAGCCATATATTCAGCCTCAGTAGTAGAGAAAGCAACAGTAGCCTGCCAGGTAGCCTTCCAACTGATAGCACAACCACCAACTATAAACACATACCCAGTAAGTGACCTCCTCTTATCCAAGTCTCCAGCATAATCAGAATCAACATATCCCACAACACCATCTCTAGTCCTCCCAAAGTGCAAACAAACGTCAGTAGTACCACACAAGTATCTGAGAATCCATTGCACCGCTTTCCAGTGCTCTTTACCTAGATTAGCCATGTACCTACTAACTGCATATGATAAATCTGGACGAGAACATACCATAGCATACATGAGGGAACCTACTGCACTAGAGTATGGAACACGTGACATGTACTCAATCTCATCATCTGACTGTGGAGCTAACGCAGCTGAAAGTCTGAAATGTGCTGCTAACGGAGTGCTCACTGGTTTTGCTTTCTGCATGTTGAACCTGAGCAATACTTTTTCAATATAGCATTTCTGACTTAGATAAAGCTTACTTGCCTTTCTATTTCTCAAAATCTCCATGCCGAGAATCTTCTTGGTAGCTCCCAAGTCCTTCATCTCAAACTCTCTACTGAGTTAAGCCTTTAACTTCTTAATCTCTCCTTTATCTTTAGCAGCAATCAACATATCATCAACATATAAGAGCAAATAAACAAAGGACCCATCATCACCCTTATTGAAGTAGACACAACTATCATAGCTACTCCTCTTAAACTCATGAGCGATCATAAATGAGTCAAACCTCTTATACCACTGCCTAGGAGACTGTTTCAAACTATAAAGAGACTTTTTCAACGAGCAAACATAGTCTTCTTCACCTGTAATAATGAAACTCTCGGGTTGCTGCATGTAAATGTCTTCCTCGAGCTCTCCATACAAAAACACAGTCTTCATATCTAACTGCTCAAGCTCAAGATCATAAGTGGCCACAATACCAAGCAAGGCTTGAATTGAGCTATGCTTAACTACAGGAGAAAATACATCTGTAAAGTCAACACCTGGAACCTGACTGTATCCTTTTGCAACCAGTCTAGCCTTGTACCTAGCATCTTCAACTCCTGGTGTGCCTTCTTTTCTTTTAAATACCCATTTGCAGCGAACAACTTTCTTCCCTTTGGGTAACTTCACCAAATCCCATGTGCCATTCTTATGTAGGGATTCCATCTCCTCCTGCATAGCAATCATCCACTTGCCAGAGTCAATTGAATTAACCGCCTCTGAATAGGTAGAAGGTTCTTCACCAGACTCAATACCTTCTGCCACTGATAAAGCATAAGCCACCAAGTCAGCCTCAGCATATCTCTATGGAGGCCTAACATCTCTCCTCGGCCTATCCTTAGCAATAGAGTACTGTGGTGGTGGCGGTGATGGCGATTGGGAAGCACTATCGTCTTGACTCTCTGAACTTGACTGATAAAGCATAAGCCACCAAGTTGGCCTCAGCATATCTCTATGGAGGCCTAACATCTCTCCTCGGCCTATCCTTAGCAATAGAGTACTGTGGTGGGTGCGGTGATGGCGATTGGGAAGCACTATCGCCTTGACTCTCTGAACTTGACTGGGAAGTAGAATCGGATGATGTACTTGTCTCTATTTGAAAATCCACCTGTTTGCTAAATCTATCCTGATCAACATCACTAGACCCTGTAGTAGATGTCCCACGTAACATGGAAGTCTCATCAAACACAACATCTCTACTGATAATAACTTTCTTGGTTTCTGGGCACCATAACTTATAGCCTTTAACACCAGGCTTGTAACCAAGAAATATACACTTCATGGATCTAGGCTCCAATTTTCCATTGTCAACATGAGCATAAGTAGGACAACAAAAAATTCTTAAATTTGAGTAATCTGCAGGTTCTCCTGACCACATCTCTTGTGGTGTCTTCTTGTTAATAGCGATGGAAGGAGAACGATTGACCAAATAGCAAGCTGTAGAAGCGGCTTCAGCCCAAAATGACTTACGTAGTCCAGCATTAGAGAGTATGCAGCGCACTTTCTCCATCAACGTCTTGTTCATTCTCTCGGCCACACCATTTTGCTGCGGAGTACGTCGGACTGTTAAGTCCCTCAGAATTTCCTCTGATTTACAGAAGGTATTAAATTCATTCGAACAAAACTCCAAGCCATTATCAATGCGAAGACGTTTAACTGACTTACCGGTCTGCTTTTCTATCATGGTCTTCCAATCTTTGAATGTAGCAAAGACATCATTCTTCTGCTTCAAAAAGAATGTCCATAACTTTCTGGAATAGTCATCAATGATGGTAAGCATATAACTAGCACCACCATAAGAAGGAACAATAGACGGTCCCCAAAGGTCAGAATGAACATACTCCAAAATATCTTTTGTGTTGTGAATGCCTTTGCCAAATCGAACTCTCTTCTGCTTTCCAAAAACACAGTGCTCACAAAACTCCATCTTCCCTGTGCACTGTCCATTAAGGAGCCCTCGCTTACTCAGCTCTGCCATCCCAAGCTCACTCATATGCCCCAGTCGCATATGCCATACCTTAGTGAGATCATCATCAGACATAGTGGAAGTAGTAACTTTTGCATCACCAACTACTGTAGTACCCTGCGAAACATACAAACTAGTAGTCTTCTTTTGCACTTTCATCATCACAAGAGCGCCTTTACTGACTTTTAAAACTCCACCTTCGCCGGTGTACTTGTACCCTTTAGCATCAAGAGTACCTAAGGAAATTAAATTCCTCTTAAGATCGGGGACATGCCTCACATCACCTAGTGTCCTCACTATGCCATCATGCATTTTAATTCTGACGGTACCAATACCAGCAACTTTACATGGGGCGTTGTTTCCCATCAAAGCAGAGCCCTAGGAACCGTTTCATATGTTGAAAACCAGTCCCGGTTGGGACACATATGAAACGTACATGCAGAGTCAAGAACCCAATCCTCACAGGGTTTAGAATCACCATCAGAAATTACCAAAAGCTCACCACCAGAGCCTTCTTCAACGACACTAGCCTCACCAGCATCTGGTTTCTTCCCCTTCTGATTTTCAGCCCTCTTGTTTTTATTCTGCAGCTTATAACACTCAGTTTTAATGTGCCCTTTCTTCTTGCAATAGTTACAATACTTCTCCTTATTTCTGGATTTAGACCTACCTCTAATCTCAGTCCCAGAACTTCTCTCTTGGGTTCTACCTCTAACAACTAGACCCTCTCCTTGTGTTTTAGATCTAGTAACTAACTGCTTCATCTTTTCTTTAGAAAATAAAGCCTCATAAACCTCATCTAAGGTAAGAGTGTCCCAACTATACAAGATAGTATCCCTAAATGTGGCATATGATGAAGGCAGTGAACATAATAAAATTAACCCAAGGTCTTCTTCATCATACTTAACTTCCATAGCCTCCAAATCAGACACAATCTCCTTAAACACAATTAAGTGATCCTCAAGAGACGTACCTTCAGACATTCAGTGAGAGTATAGACACTGCTTTAAATGAAGTTTGCTAGTATGACTCTTGGTCATGCATAATTGCTCTAGCTTAAGCCACAAAGCAGCAGCAGTCTTCTCATTCAGTACCTCTTGTAAAATCTGATTCGACAGATGAAGGTCTATTTGGGACAGAGCCTTTCGGTCCTTATGCTCTTTTTCCTCTTTCGACCATGATGAGGGCATCTTATCGAAACCCAATAGCGCATCATCAAGGTCCATCTGCGCCAGAACAGCCCGCATCTTCACTTGCCATAGAGAAAACCTCGTTGTGCGATCCAACAGCGGAATATCAAATTTCATGGTTGCCATTGCAAATCAAAGCTAAAGCTCTGATACCACTTGTTAGAAATAAAAGCAATAAGCAACAAGAAACAGAGAGAAAATTGCATACAAGATTTACGTGAAAAAACCTTAATGAAGGGTGAAAAAACCACGGAAAGAGGAGAAGCAATTCACTAATCACAAAAGGAAATTACAACGGTGTTTAGAGCGCTCAAATACAGAAATTCACTCACTCAATCACTCACAAACTCACAAGACTGAGCTCTCTGTATCACTCTCAACACTATGATCTCTATGAAAATTTGTGACTCTCTAATGTGACTCACTCTATAATGTACTATAGAGAATATGATGTATTTATATGTATAGAGACTCAAACCCTAATCCAAAATAACCCAAAAACGCGTAAAAATGCAAAATACACTATTAGGCCGCATTGGAGCGCCGCGGCGCTAGTTTTCAGATTGGAGCGCCGCGGCACTGCTTTCAAGCGTCGCGGCGCTGCCTTACTGCCAAAGATTTTGGGTCACAATTTGTTATTTTGTGACCCAAATCTTTGGCAGTAAGGCAGCGTCACGTGCTTGAAAGCAGGGCCGCGGCGCTACAATCCAGCTCCGCGGCGCTACAATCCAGCGCCGCGGCGCTCCAATCCAGAAACTAGCGCCGCGACGCTAGAAAAGCAACGTCGCGGCACTCCAATGCGGCCTAATAGTGTATTTTGCGTTTTTACGCGTTTTTGGGTTATTTTGGGTTAGGGTTTGAGTCCCCATATATATAAATACATCATATTCTCCATAGTACATTATAGAGTGAGTCACATTAGAGAGTCACAAATTTTCATAGAGATCATAGTGTTGAGAGTGATACAGAGAGCTCAGTCTTGTGAGTTTGTGAGTGATTGAGTGAGTGAATTTCTGTATTTGAGCGCTCTAAACACCGTTGTAATTTCCTTTTGTGATTAGTGAATTGCTTCTCCTCTGCCCGTGGTTTTTTCACCCTTCATTAGGGTTTTTTCACGTAAATCTTGTGTGCAATTTTCTCTCTATTTCTCGTTGCTTATTGTTTTTATTTCTAACAAGTGGTATCAGAGCTTTAGCTTTGATTTGCAATGGCAATCATGAAATTTGATATTCTGCTGCTGGATCGCACAACGAGGTTTTCTCTATGGCAAGTGAAGATGCGGGTTGTTCTGGCGCATATGGACCTTGATGATGCGCTATTGATGGGAAACAACGCCCCATGCAAAGTTGCTGGTATTGGTACCGTCAGAATTAAAATGCATGATGGCATAGTGAGGACACTAAGTCATGTAAGGCATGTCCCTGATCAAAAGAGGAATTTAATTTCCTTAGGTACTCTTGATGCTAAAGGGTACAAGTACACCGATGAAGGTGGAGTTCTAAAAGTCAGTAAAGGCGCTCTTGTGATGATGAAAGTGCAGAAGAAGACTGCTAGTTTGTATGTTTTGCAAGGAACTACAGTTGTTGGTGATGCAAAAGTTACTACATCCACTATGTCTGATAGTGATCTCACTAAGTTATGGCATATACGACTAGGGCATATAAGTGAGCTTGGGATGACAGAGTTGAGTAAGCGAGGGCTTCTTAATGGATAGTGCATAGGCAAGATGGAGTTCTGTGAGCACTATGTTTTTAGAAAGCATGAGAGAGTTCGATTTGGCAAAGGCATTCACAACACAAAAGATATTTTGGAGTATGTTCATTCTGACCTTTGGGGACCGTCTACTGTTCCTTCTTATGGTGGTGCTAGTTATATGCTTACCATCATTGACGACTATTCCAGAAAGTTATGGACATTCTTTTTAAAGCAGAAGAATGATGTCTTTGCTATATTTAAAGATTGGAATACCATGATAGAAAAGCAGACCGAAAAGCCAGTTAAACGTCTCCGTACTGATAACGACTTGAAGTTTTGTTCAAATGAATTTAATACCTTCTGTAAATCAGAGGGAATTCTGAGGGACTTAACAGTCCGACGTCCTCCACAGCAAAATGGTGTGGCCGAGAGAATAAACAAGACGTTGATGGAGAAAGTGCGCTGCATACTCTCTAATGTTGGGCTACCTCTGTCATTTTGGGCCGAAGCCGCTGCTACAGCTTGCTATTTGGTCAATCGCTCTCCTTCCATAGCTATTGACAAGAAGATCCCGCAAGAGATGTGGTCAGGAGAACCTGCAGATTACTCAAATTTAAGAATTTTTGGCTATCCTGCTTATGCTCATGTTGACAATAGAAAATTGGAGCCTAGATCCATGAAGTGTATATTTCTTGGTTACAAGCTTGGTGTTAAAGGCTATAAGTTATGGTGTCCAAAAACCAAGAAAGTTATTATCAGTAGAGATGTCGTGTTTGATGAGACTTCCATGTTACGTGGGACATCTACTACAGGGTCTAGTGATGTTGATCAGGATAGATCTAGCAAACATGAGGAGTTTTAAATAGAGGCAAGTACATCATCCGATTCTACTTCTCAATCAAGTTCAGAGAGTCAAGGCGATAGTGCTTCCCCATCGCTATCACCGCCGCCACCACAGTACTCTATTGCTAAGGATAGGCTGAGGAGAGATATTAGGCCTCCACAGAGATATGCTGAGGCCGACTTGGTGGCTTATGCTTTATCGGTGGTAGAAGGTATTGAGTCTGGTGAAGAACCTTCTACCTATTCAGAGGTGGTAAATTCAGTTGACTCTAGCAAGTGGATGATTGCTATGTAGGAGGAGATGGAATCTCTACATAATAATGGCACATGGGACTTGGTGAAGTTACCCAAAGGGAACAAAGCTGTTCGCTGCAAATAGTTATTTAAAAGAAAAGAAGGTACACCGGGAGCTGAAGATGCTAGGTACAAGGCTAGACTGGTTGCAAAAGGATACAGTCAGGTTCCAGGTGTTGACTTTATAGATGTTTTTTCTCCTGTGGTTAAGCATAGCTCAATTCGAGCCTTGCTCGATATTGTGGCCACTTATGATCTTGAGAGAAGACTACATTTTTGCATGGAGAGCTCGAGGAAGACATTTACATGCAACAACCCGAGGGTTTCATTGTTACAAGTAAAGAAGACTATGTTTGCTCGTTGAAAAAGTCTCTTTATAGTTTGAAACAGTCTCCTAGGCAGTCGTATAAGAGGTTTGACTCATTTATGATCGCTCATGATTTTAAGAGGAGTAGCTATGATAGCTGTGTCTACTTCAAGAAGGGTGATGATGGGTCCTTTGTTTATTTGCTCTTATATGTTGATGATATGTTGATTGTTGCTAAAGATAAAGGAGAGATTAAGAAGTTAAAGGCTCAACTCAGTAGAGAGTTTGAAATGAAGGACTTGGGAGCTGCCAAGAAGATTCTCGGCATGGAGATTTTGAGAAATAGAAAGGCAGGTAAGCTTTGTCTAAATCAGAAAGGCTATATTGAAAAAGTTTTGCACAGGTTCAACATGCAGAAAGCAAAACCAGTGAGCACTCTGTTAGCAACACATTTTAGACTTTTAGCTGCGTTAGCTCCACAATCAGATGATGAGATTGATTGCATGTCACGTGTTCCATACTCTAGTGCAGTAGGTTCCCTCATGTATGCTATGGTATGTTCTCGTCTAGATTTATCATATGCAATTAGTGCAGTTAGTTGATACATGGCAAATCCAGGTAAAGAGCACTGGAAAGCGGTGCAATGGATTCTCAGATACTTGCGTGGTACTACTGACGTTTGTTTGCACTTTGGGAGGACTAGAGATGGTGTTGTGGGATATGTTGATTCTAATATGCTGGAGACTTGGATAAGAGGAGGTCACTTACTGGGTATGTGTTTACAGTTGGTGGTTGTGCTATCAGTTGGAAGGCTACCTTGTAGACTACTGTTGCTTTCTCTACTACTGAGGCTGAATATATGGCTATTACAGAGGATTTCAAAGAAGCAATTTGGTTGAAGGGCCTATTTGGAGAACTCAGTGAAGATTTGAAGACTTCTGTGGTGATGTGTGACAGCCAGAGTGTTATTTTTCTCACTAAAGATCAAATGTTTTCATGAAAGAACAAAGCACATTGACATTCGTTATCACTTTGTTCACGATATTGTTGCTCGTGGTGATATTGTTGTGAGAAAAATCAGTACACATGATAATCCTGCCGATATGATGACTAAGTTGTTATCTACAGCTAAGTTTAAGCATTGCTTGAACTTGGTTGGAGTTCATGCTCGTGCCGGTTAGTTGCCCGTTGGGGCTTTGTGGAAGAGGTGGAGAATTCGTTTAATCACATGTTGGAGTTCTTTATGGTGGATTTTGTGTCAAGGTGGAGATTGTTATTTTGTGACCCAAAACCTTTGGCAATAAGGCAGTGCCGCAGTGCTTGAAAGTAGGGCCGCGACGCTACAATCCAGCTCTGCGGTGCTTGAAAGTAGCACCGTGGCGCTCCAATCCAGAAACTAGCGCCGCAGCGCTCCAATGCGGCTTAATAGTGTATTTTGTGTTTTTACGCTTTTTTGGGTTATTTTGGGTTAGGGTTTGAGTCCCCATACATATAAATACATCATATTCTCCATAGTACATTATAGAGTGAGTCACATTAGAGAGTCACAAATTTTCATAGAGATCATAGTGTTGAGAGTAATACAGAGAGCTCAGTCTTGTGAGTTTGTGAGTGATTGAGTGAGTGAATTTCTGTATTTGAGCGCTCTAAACACTGTTATAATTTCCTTTTGTGATTAGTGAATTGCTTCTCCTCTACCTATGGTTTTTTCACCCTTCATTAGGGTTTTTCCACGTAAATCTTGTGTGCAATTTTCTCTCTATTTCTTGTTGCTTATTGCTTTGATTTCTAACATCCTTCTATCATCGATATTTCTCTTTTTATTCTTTTTCTTTGTCATTTCACTTTCTTCCTATAAGTCCTACATCAATGTGCAGCAAACTTAAACCGTCAGTGAATGTATACGAAACCAAATATGAAAAATTCCCTGTTGTGAAGATTTTAGCCTCCAAGCCTGCAAAACAAAATCAATAGAGCAAGCAGAGAACCGAACAAAGAAGAAAATCTATGAAATCACAAGCAATCGCAAAAGATGAGAGTCAAAGAATTTACTTGGTTCGGATTGACAAGAACAATCCTACATCCAAGGTGGGCTTTTAACACCCGAGTCCAATCCACTATCGAGATCTTTTACACCCTCAGAACTCACAGCAAGAATGCAAAAGCAGTGTATACAAGTGAATTTCTCAGGAACTAACACTAGCCAAAGTCCTAGTACAATCCCAGAATTCAATCATAATTCTCTTTTACTCTTATTGCTCTCTTACAATAGGATGTGAAATCTGAAAATAAGCCAAGTACAAGATACAAAACTAAAATAAAGACACCTAATTATATTACAATGAGAAACAACAGATTTATGACAGCTGTTGAAGGTAGTTGAGTCTGTTAAACTGAGATATAGTCTTGGTGTAACAACCTCAAGTTTAAATAACTAAATCTAATCCTGTACTTGAATCAATTTGAGACACAGCTTTCTACACCCATACTGATAGCAACCAAAGAGCAACCACTATGATGATGGCCCGATCTAAAGTCAATTTTGCTCTTATTGATTTCTCGCTCTTCAATCAATACGATCTTCCCTCATTCTCTCTAGATGTTCCTTCTTGTTCTCATGGAGATGACGAGTATGGCGACTTAAAACATGTTCTGCCCTGATAATGTGGAAATTTTGGCCGCCACCACATGCTATAGTTACACACAAGAGAGAATGTCCAATGAAATCTCCCCGAAGTCTAATCAAGTGGTACATTTTAACCTGTAAAGTTAAGTAGTTGTCAATTAAGTCTACTGATATTTCGCCTTACAAATTATACAATGAACAACATTAAAAAAAGAAGAGGATGAAGACATCACAATCCAATTGTAAACTTGGATCAAGTTTGTTTTTGTGCAGCAAATATCAGCCAAAATGCAATTATCTTGGCACTACATTTGCCTCAAGCATTCAAAATATGGCTCAAATTCAATAAATTTAGAAATATTTGCACTATTGTTGTAACACTAGCCGATTTTCATGTAACGGATAACATTATCTTAGTGACGACGTTGAGTATTTTTCCATATTGATTCATGATATTATGGTTACTAATCATTTATTCTAAGTGTTATGACAGGTGACGATCACGTGAAATCGATGTGCTCAAGTGTTCATGTTATTTACATTGTATGTTTATTTATGATTCATTAATGATTTAAATGCTATGATGTATTCTTAAATGTAAGGACAGTTCGGCAGGCTGAACCTTCAGGTTCGGCAAGCCGAATTGCCTCTCAACAATCGGCAGGCCGATGGAAATCATGGGTAGGCTGGACTTCACAGAATCGGCAGGCCGAAGTGAGATATCGGCAAGCCAATGACAGCTGACGAGCAGTCAACAGAAGTCTTCTAAAATTTTGACGATGATGATTGGATGTGTTTGGACAATGATTGTTGATTGATTGGCATATTTTTGGGTTAATTTCCTCATTTAAGGAAATAAAACCTTTGACTTTTGATTGATTAGAATTATTTTAGATGGTTTCTTATTTTTAGAAGTTGAAATATAGTAAGTGAAGCTAATGAGTTGACTCTCCCTCAATTCTCTCCACTTCCCACGTGATTTGACCTCAATCTCAGTCAGAAAATTCTGATATTTTGGGGAGACTATCATTTCTTTATGCCATTCTCATTTTTCACGTACATGTTTTTTTTTCTCTCTCTATTTTCTCAGAAACATTCCCTCTTTTTCCTCATGTTTTCTCCTCTCCTTCTTCTCCTTATTTTCCTGAGAATATTTGGATGAAATATTGAAATTTCTTTGGCGATAATTCAAGGAGGTTGAGAAAGAATTTGTTAAAGGTAAGAACCCTTTTTCGGTATTTCTGAAATGCATTTCTCCTCTTAATCCGACTGCCATAACTTTGTCTAGGAATTTTATTTTGCTCTAAAATTTTAGTATGATGATCATATATGTGTTATGTAATGTTCCTCCAAGTCTCATGTTATTTTGTTTTTTCTACATTAAGATATGAATTTTCTACCCTCTGCCACTTACAGTAAAAATGTTGTTGTTTTATTATGTTGCTCAAAAATGTAGTTTTAGGTCAAGGGGCAAATGTGCTTTGATTTTTACGAAATTTGGCAAATATGTTCATGTATATGTTATGTTACGGACTGGAAAGTTTGGTGATGATTTGATGAGTATTTTATGTGTTATGGAATTTTCATTAAGACTAGGTTTAGAAACTGCTTTTTCAGTAAATTGTTGGACTCCTTGTTTTGTGATGTTTTTGTGTGATTAAATGATTTTATTTGTTGATGGGAGTTTTGTGGTACTGTATTTAGATGATAAGAGTTTATCATAAAAATTTTGGAAGCTAAGTAATTTTGTTTTAATTGTTTGAAAATGTTTACTAAAGATTACTCACCGCTTATCAAACCTGAAGTTAGATTTACTACTGATTTCAAATGTGTAATTTGACCTACTCTGATTTTTGTTGAAGCCAATTTTTGGATATGTTAGAGTTCTATATGTCTATTATATGTGTTAATTTTTGTAGATTTTTCTATGATGTCAAAATGTAATAAACAGACTTGAGTTTAAAGTTGTTCACTGCATATCTGTTGCTGGCAGATTTAGTGTTATGAAATATGTGAATTATTTATATTGTTTAATGAAATTTATATGACTAATGAAAAATCATGATAATATGTTTATGTATTAACTTTGTCCTTGTCCAATGTGGTGCTCAAATTATGTGTGAATGTTGAGTTATTAAGTTTTTAATTCATGGAGGTCATTAATGCATGTTGTGTTGACAGTTTAATTCTAATATTTCATAAATTGATGTTTTCAAGAGAGGAAAGGATATGTGATGAAATATGTTATTGGAAGAGGTTATGAAGTGTTGATGATTACATGGTTTCTTGAAAATATATGTTATTTGCCATTTTTTTTAATGAA
The DNA here is from genome assembly GCA_025403435.1 of Artocarpus heterophyllus. Lineage (NCBI taxonomy): Eukaryota > Viridiplantae > Streptophyta > Magnoliopsida > Rosales > Moraceae > Artocarpus > Artocarpus heterophyllus. The sequence continues at coordinate 120,902 of JAJQZP010000062.1, forward strand.
TGTATGACATGAACACAATATGAAGTAAGCACATAAAGACCGTGGCGTCGTCACCGACAAAATTAAGGTTAAATAAGCTAGCTAAAAAGGTAAGTATATTCTCACCTGCAACATGATATGTTTTATAAAGGTTTGAAATTATGTTCATAATGATATCTATGATGATTTTATGATAATTTAATTTAAAGATTTCTTATGAAATATTTTTTATGTTCAAAAGTTATGCATGTATGATGATGATGTATTTTAAAGCATGAAAGTTATATATGAATATATATGTATCACCTAAATAAATGTTGCACACCAATGTTATGTTATGATGTCATATTTAGTTTAGGATTAGCTACCCTTCTCCTCTCATGACGGCGCGCCTACAATGATGATTATGGTGCAACACTTGTGCCCTTAAGATAAAATGAAATAAGTTTTAATTTGATCAAAGTTATAAAAGATATGTGCCTTATGAAATTTGTGCCTAGTGCACTATTATGTTGATGATGATGATGATGATGATGATAATATTTATAAAATGTTTTAAGTTGTGAGAAATGAAATGTACTTACTAAGCATTAGCTTATTTAGTTTTATATCATGTTACAGATAAAGGTAAGAAGGTTTTGGACTAGGCGGAAGGCGTGGAAAGACGTGTGAGCTAAGGACGATGAATTGCAAACAGAAGAATGCCAAGGAAGGAAGTTTTTAATGATTAAACCATGTTTTATAATTTGAACATGTTTATTTGATGAGTTTTAAAGAATTCATGAACTATGTTTTATTATTTTATCTTATTATTTAAAGTATATGATCTTCCGCATATTTAAGTATTGAAACTTGTCTTTAAATTAATTTTTTCTAAAGTTTTTAACTCGCTCGGCCTGCCGACCATTGCTGGTGGTATGCCGATGTGATGTTTAGCTTGTCGATCCTATTATTTCGGCCTGCCGAACTTAGAGATTTTTAAAAATCACGTTTTAGCAAAGCCTCAGGTGGCCTGTCGGTGGATGAGTTCCGACCTGCCGAAGTCTCGAGTTCGGCTTGCCGAACAGTGAGTGCAGTTGTTTTAAAATGTTGTGATGTATCAATTTAAATTATGATTTTAGTATTTGGTATATTTATTTTACCAGAGAATATTTATGAACAAGTAAATAATTATTATTATTGTTATCATTATTATGGATTAAGTTATTGGAAGTAAAAAAATACATATATATATGCATGAATCCTGGTATGTTTTTCCCAAATAAAGTTCCAATTAAGTTTTGTACAAATAGTTTCTCTTAAATAAAAGTACGAATGAATGAATGTAACGACATCTATGACGTTCGTAAGGGGGCGTTACAATTGTCACATTCATTAATGGCTGTAATGTTACTTTCTAAAATTTGAGTGAAGATTTTCTTCCTAACAGGACACACAAGGTATTTTTGAAGACCATGCCACCAACGGAAAGGCAATATCTTAAGCCGCTGGATTTAGACAAAATTTAAACGAACAGCAAATTTTTTCCAAATGCAGTGTGAAATATATACAGGTGGATTTGTTAATCTGTTGAATTTTTTTTATTGGATGTTTTACCGCTTCCTGCTAGATGATCTATGCTTTAATCTCTATTATTCTCCCATTTGTTTTTGCAATATCGCCTCTTGTTTGATGAGGTTTAATTAAGAGGGATTTGTAAAAGTAACTTTTTGAGAAAAAAATTTTTGGTCAATGACCCTTTTTTTGGGTCAGTTTTTGACACAAAAAAAAGCTTTTTAGACATCAAAACAGTTTCAGTTTTTTTTTTCATCCTATTGAGGTTCTTTATTTTGTTAGAGTTATTTTTCTTATTTTTTTGAAAAAAACTAAGACAGTTTACCTACACAGAAAAACGTGTTTTTTGGTTTTAAAAAAAAGTCATTTCCTCAATTCAAAATTTTTTTTTACCCTTTCTTCAAATTCTTCCTTTAATTTTCATCTTTCTCTCTTTTAAATTATAATGAATTTTTAATGAACTAGGAATTAAATGTTATTTAAAGACGCCTAGTAGTAGTGTTTTTCACTGACGCTATTTGTTGACTGTTTTCGCTACCAAGTGGAAGTCATACATGACTACTTAAGGGCCAAAAGTATGAAAGAAATTTCTTCTAGTAATTTAAACATAAAAAGAATGTGAACAAAAAGGTTTCATACCAATCTTTTTGAAAAGTGCTGTATGTAAATGTGGAGGAGCTACATTCTAGCTTCTGCAGGCAAAGGATCCGCAACCCGCTCTCCGAAATTCTGGACATTCTGTAACAAAACATAATCAAAGATGAAGTAAGATCTGATGCAATATTTAACTCAGGTCCCTGCCTTGTTTAAGAACTGAGAAAACTAACGTTCTCTAGTCATTTTTATTCATGTAAAGTTGAAGAATGGAGCAAAAAAGTGCTGGATTATTCTTAAGAAAGTATCGCTTAGTTTCAGATATATAAGAGATTGTTCAATGGAATTTGTCCATATCCAGTGCTCTATGTTAATTGCATTTATAAGGATGTTCAGGAAAGAAACAAGCTTGTTGTATCAATGCATACCTTTTCAGACTTCATTGAAAAATTCTTGCAGTGTAGTAATTGGATCATCTTCCCAAATCCTTCGAACCGTTGAATTAATATCACCCTCCCAAATCTGTTCTCCTGAAGTAGAATGATATTCAATGCTATCCATATACTGTTCTCCCGTTCGTCTCCAGATATAAACATTCCTTATCCCCAAAATGATTCGATTTAGCATTTGGGTGGTTATAATCCCACGAGAGAAAATCTGCATACTGGGGCATTGACTAAGAATGAGTTTATCCAAAATTGGGAATCTCATTGTAGCAGTTCCAGAGTAGAAGCTCACAAGATTTGGTAAATCATGAAGTACTAAAATCCTCAATCTACTGAAGGCAATCTCATCTTCTGTTTCATCCCTACTTAATACTATTTCTCTCAATTCTTTGCAATCCTCAATGCTCATTCTTGTTAGCTGAACTAAGCATTTGACAGTTGAGGAGGCTAACAAATTTATCAATCCTCGGCAACTTGATACTCTCAGATCTTTCAAATTTGCGAAAGCCTGTAAGCATGGCACTAACCGCATTAAGCTCGGGCAATTGCGCACTTCAATAGCTTCTGTAGTTTTAAAGGCCTTGCCTGACTTTGCATTTTCTAGATTCTCAAGCAAATACCTCAAGTTACGAAGATCCGACAGTTCCAGTACTTTTAAACGTGGAAGTGGGCTATCAGATTCTTCTGAAGCATCGGCTTCTTGTTGTTGGCATATTTGCTCCACAGAATCACCAGTCAAAGAAAGACGTTCAAGCTTTTGAAATTGTTGAATGAACTTGAATGGGAAAACAGCTGATTTTTCATCGTCGTAAGTCAGAGTCAGATCTTTCAGAATGCAAAAGGGCGCTGCTGAGGATTGACGATGCCATACCTCATTCACGACTTCTCTACCATCCATGACCAGGTATTCCAGATTAGGAAACAATACCTACAAAACAATCATTACCAAGATTTTAAGGAAAGTGCTCACGAAGAGAACAACACAATCACTGTTGCTTTTTTCTGTTAAAAGTCATATTTATGCAAAATTACGGGTATTAGTGAAAAGCATTAATGGTAACTAATTTATTTAAAAATCACGTGGCAATGTAGACTTTGTTACGGAGTTTTTTTATGTTTTATTTTTTTTCTCATGATGTCATATAACAACGTCAGTAATTGATGACTGCTAAAATGAGAAAAGTAATTGCCAATATCAATAATTGAGGATAGCAACCTAAAAATAAATAAATAAATAATTGAGCATAGCAGAATTACCAAAAAGAAAATCCCTTAGGAAAGAAATATATAAAAAAAATTCATTTTGTGTCGCAAATAAAAAGCAACTCCATGATTATGAAAATGTTTGCACCAATAAGGTTCAGTTTTAACACAAAGAAATCATTTCCCCTTTTCTTTGGCATAATAACTGCAATCTAATTTGTATCCAAAAGGTAAAAATTCTTTAAATAATGTATTTTACCTTATTTACAAACGGGTTGTTTTCTATTTTATTCCCTGCATTCACAGTTTATCAATAAATATATATTGGATGTTCTCAAGATTTGTACCATTGAAATTCAACAAATTTAAAATTCGTAACTCTTTTTATTTAAAGTTAATTTTGACCCTTGATTTGACAAATTTAACCTTTTGTAGTTTATAGATGATCTTGTATCCAAAAGTGAATTAAGCATATCGTTCAAAAAAATGTAAAAAATATATTTTCGAACTAAGTTGCAAACGAATTGTTAACTAGGATTTCGTAACAAGTTTATCAATAAGTTAAAAAAAGGTAAGTTCAACAATTCAGATGTCAAAGTCTACTATTGACATAGAAAAATGGCACAAATTTAATTTGAAGTTTAAATTTGAGGTATAATTTAAGAACATTCAAAATACAAGTTACTTTTTTGAATATAAACTCAAAAGGCAAAGGTATAAAATCATCAATATAGTTTCATACTCAATGATAACTCGTTGATGAATATAAAATATATAACAAAAAACAGAGCATGATAATCATCAAATAAAATATAATGTAGATTGAATATAAAGTAGAAATATATTTACAAGCATAACAAACTAAAACGAGAAAATTACCTTTTCACTAAAGAGTGATTGATTAGAAGTGGATTTGAGTCGAGGACAATTTTGGATCCTCAGAGATGACAATGTCGGAAATTCAATAAAATCTCCAACGCAAAATTTCTCAAGTTTTGGAAGATCCTGAAGCCTAAGAGATTTTAACTTGGGGAAAGAAATCTTCTCCAGTCTTCCTTCTAGTCCTTCCTCTGTTATTAATACCTCCTCCATGATCCCACATCCATTTATGTATAGGTCCTCAAGATGCACAAGGCTTCTCGCCATTGAAAAAGGCAAGAGATGCTTTACACCATGGCAGTTATTCACAGACAAGCGTGTTAAGTTCTGCAAACTATGAAAAGTTGTTGGAAGTTGGTCCGAGCATAAGACATTAAATTTCATGCTGGTTAGTGTCAATTTCTTCAAGCCAGGGAAAGCAACCTGCAAATAAGATTTTTATTAATTACAGTCCTACATGAAAATCGTAATATTCTAGATTAAGATATTACAAGAACCCAAAAAAAAAAAAGTATTCTCCAATTCATTGTAATTTTGTTAATAAAGAGAAAATAATAATATTATCTCCTGCTTTGTTTCCATATATAAAACAAAACCTTCTGTAACATTACGATCCTATTAACAATAAAAATAATTTCATAGTACATACGTGTGTGTGTGTTACTTTTTTATGATGATTAAAAAATAGTTAAAATTCGTTTTATATAATTTTCCCCTACCCATTAGGGAACTTTGCATCTAGGATGGTCCCAAACTTTTTGACCTTTGACACTTGTGTCCTCGTCTTGAAAATTTGACAACCGGGTCACAAACTTTCTTTTCCACTCAAGTCCGATCATTTTGAAAATGTTGATAACTAGATTCCCAAACTTTCATTACAAAAAATTGACCGAATCATAGAATTCCATCAAAATCAGCATAATGAATGCAAACATAGGATTTTTAGAAAATTAATATGTTATATGTTTTAGTTATTTGGTAGGATGGATATTTGATAGGGAAAAAAATGTTGTGAGAGATTCAAGATCCTCTATGTATGAGATCCTAATTAATTTCGATCCCTCTAATTAGAGCAGATAATCACATTTTTCTTGCATTTGTCTTATATAGAAAATCATGAGAGATTATTCTTCCTTTTCACTTCTTTCAAAAAAGAAAAGTTATTTACCCTTCTCTCTTTCTAATTTTTTCCTCCTCCTGAGACAAAACCACAATGACTGAATACTTTGATAGATTGTTTTACCTTTTCATAATAAAGTTATTATCATAATTTTTTTTAAAAAAAAAGAAGAAAAAAACATAATATCCAGGGACCTAGTTGTCCTAACTTCCAAAAGAGGGACCTAAGTGTCAAATAAATGTGAGTTTGCAGGTCCAGTTATCATAATTTTTCATGGGACCAAAACGCTAAGAAAATGAGTTAAGTAACTAAATTCTCAAAATTTTAAGAATAAGAACCCTAGTGCCAAATCTCAAAAATTGTGGATCCCGTGTGCAAAAAACTACTTATTAAAAAAAATATTTTTTATGAAGTAATTGAATTTTGTTAATCAAGGTCAGAGATAGGGTAATTCTAATTTTATTTTTAAGAAGCTGGAAAAATTTTGGCACCTTGCCTATGAATATCAATTTCTTGACTCAAAATGGTAATGAGTTAATGTTAATGATGTCAATTGCCAATATCTATAATTGTGGATAGCAACCAAAAAATAAATAAATAAATAATTGAGCATAGCAGAATTACCAAAAAAAAATCCCTTAAGAAAGAAATATATATATAAAAAAAAAAATCATTTTGTGTCGCAAATAAAAAACAACTCCTTGATTATGGAAAATGTTTGCATTACTAATCTTCAGTTTTCACTCAAAGAAATCATTTCTCCTTATGTTTGGCATCTATAACTGCAATCTAATTTTTATCCAAAAGGAAAAAATCTTTAAATAATGTCTTTGACCTTATTTATAAACGGGTTGTTGTCTATTTTATGCTCTGCTTTTTGTGTTTTTCAATAAATATATATTGGAGGTTCTCAAGATTTGTACCATTGAAATTCAACTCATATAAAATTGGCAACTCTTTTTAGTCAAAGTTAATTTGATTTGACAATTTAACTTTTTGTAGTTTATAGATGATATTGTATAAAAAATGAATTAAGCATATCGTTCAAAATAAAGAGTAAAAATTATATTTTCGAACTAAGTTGCAAACGATATTGTTAATTAGGATTTTGTAACAAGTTTATCAACAAGCTAAAAAAAGGTAAGTTCACCAATTCAGATGTCAAAGTCTACTATTGATATAGAAAAATAGGCACAAATTTAATTTGAATTTATAAATTTGAGGTATAGTAACATTCAAAATACAAGTTACTTTTTTGAATATAAACTCAAAAGGCAAAGGTGTAAAATCATCAATATAGTTTCATACTCAATGATAACTCGTTCATGACTATAAAATATATAACAAAACCAGAGCATGATAATCATCAAATAAAAATATAATATAGAAATATATTTACAAGCGTAAGAAGCTAAAACAAGAAAATTACCTTTTCACTAAAGAGAGATTGATTAGCCGTGGATTTGATTTCTTTAGATGTGGAATCAATGATGAACGTGCTCAGTCGAGGACAATTTTCGATCCTCAGAGATGACAATGTCGGAAATTCAATAGAATCTCCAACGCAAAACTTCTCAAGTTTTGGAAGATCCTGAAGCCTAAGATAATTTAACTTGGGGAAAGAAATCTTCTCCAGTCTTCCTTCTACTCCTTCCTCTGTTATTAATACCTCTTCCATGATCCAACATCCACGTATATCTAGCCACTCAAGATGCACAAGGCTTCTCGCCATTGAAAAAGGTAAGAGATGCTTTAGACCATTGCAGTTATTCACAGACAAGCTTGTTAAGTTCTGAAAACTATGAAAAGTTGTAAATTTCATGCTGGTTAATGTCAATTCCTTCAAGCCAGGGAAAGCAACCTGCAAATACGGTTTTAATTAATTACAGTTTGAGCACATAGCTACATGAACACTTCAGAAAATTCTAGTATTCTAGAATAAGATATTAAAAGAACCAAAAAAAAATTCTGCAATTTATTGCAATTTAGTTTATAAAAAGAAAATAATAATATTATCTCCTATTTTGTATCCATATATAAAACAAAACGTTCCGTCATTTCACGATTCTATTACTTTTTCAATAACAATAAAAATAATTTCATAGTGCCTACGTAGTGTATGTTACTTTTTATGATGATAAAGAAATAAATAAATTATTTAATTTTTCCCTACCTACAGCTTAATTATTAGGGAACTTTGCATCTAGGATGGTCCCAAACTTTTTGACCTTTGACACTTGTGTCCTCATCTTGAAAATTTTGACAACCAGGTCCCAAACTTTTTTTTCCACTTTAAGTCCGATCATTTTGAAAATGTTGAAAACTAGATTCCCAAACACTCATTAAAATAAAATTAACAGAATCATGGAATCTCATGAAAATCAACATAATGAATGCGAACTTAGGATTTGTTGAATATTCATATGTTTAATGTTTTAGTTATTTGGTAGGATGGATATTTGATAGGGAAAAAAAAAATGTTGTTAGAGATTCAAGATCCTCTATATATGAGATCCAAATTAATTTCGATCCCTCTAATTAGAGCAGATAATCACATTTTTCTTGCATTTGTCTTAAATAGAAAATCATGAGAGATTATTCTTCCTTTTGCACTCCTTTCAAAAAAGAGAAGTTATTTACCTCTCTCTCTTTCTAATTTTTTTCACCTCCAACTGAGACAAGACCACAATGACCGAATACTTTGATAGATTGTTTTACCTCTTCATAATAAAGTTATTACCATAATTCAAAAAAAAAAAAAAGAAGAAGAAGACATAATATCCAGGTACCTAGTTGTCCTAATTTCCAAAAGAGGGACCTAAGTGTCAAGTAAATGTGAGTTTGCAGGTCCAGTTATCATAATTTTTTATGGGACTAAAACGCTGAGACAATGAGTTAAGGACCTAAATTCTCAAAATTTTAAAAATAAGAACCCTAGTGCCAAATCTCAAAAATTGTGGATCCCTTGTGCAAAAAACTAATTATTAAAGAAATATTTTTTATGAAGTAATTAAATTTTATTAATCAAGGTCAAAGATAGGGTAATTCTAATTTTATTTTTAAGAAGCAGGAAAAATTTTGGCACCTTGCCTATGAATATCAATTTCTCGACTCAAAGGGGTAATGACTTAATTTTAATGATATTAATTGCCAATATCTATAATTGAGGATAGGAAACAATAAATTAAAAAATAAATAATTGAGCATAGCAAAATTACCCAAAAAAAAATCCCTTAAGCAAGAAATATATTAAAAAAATTCATTTTGTGTCGCAAATAAAAAACAACTCCTTGATTATGGAAAATGTTTGCATTACTAATCTTCAGTTTTAACTCAAAGAAATCAATTTTCCTTATGTTTGGCATCTATAACTGCAATCTAATTTTTATACAAAAGGAAAAATTCTTTAAATAATGTAGTTGACCTTATTTATAAACGGGTTGTTTTCTATTTTATGCTCTGCTTTTTGTGTTTTTCAATAAATATATATTGGAGGTTCTCAAGATTTGTACCATTAAAATTCAACTCATATAAAATTAGCAACTCTTTTTAGTTAATTTGATTTGACAATTTAACTTTTTGTAGTTTATAGATGATATTGTATAAAAAATGAATTAAGCATATCGTTCAAAATAAAGAGTAAAAATTATATTTTCGAACTAAGTTGCAAACGATATTGTTAATTAGGATTTTGTAACAAGTTTATCAATAAGCTAAAAAAAGGCAAGTTCACCAATTCAGATGTCAAAGTCTACTGTTGATATAGAAAAATAGGCACAAATTTAATTTGAATTTTAAATTTGAGGTATAGTTTTAAGAACATTCAAAATACAAGTTACTTTTTTGAATATAAACTCAAAAGGCAAAGGTGTAAAATCATCAATATAGTTTCATACTCAATGATAACTCGTTCATGAATATAAAATATATAACAAACTAGAGCATGATAATCATCAAATAAAATATAATATAGAAATATATTTACAAGCGTAAGAAACTAAAACAAGAAAATTACCTTTTCACTAAAGAGAGATTGATTAGCCGTGGATTTGATTTCTTTAGATGTGGAATCAATGATGAACGTGCTCAGTCGAGGACAATTTTTGATAGTCAGATATGACAATGCCAGAAATTCAATAGAATCTCCAACGCAAAACTTCTCAAGTTTTGGAAGATCCTTAAGCCTAAGATAATTTAACTTGGGGAAAGAAATCTTCTCCAGTCTTCCTTCTACTCCTTCCTCTGTTATTAATACCTCTTCCATGATCCCACATCCACGTATATCTAGCCACTCAAGATGCACAAGGCTTCTCGCCATTGAAAAAGGTAAGAGATGCTTTAGACCATTGCAGTTATGCACAGACAAGCTTGTTAAGTTCTGCAAACTATGAAAAGTTGTTGGAAGTTGGTCCGAGTATAAGACATTAAATTTCATACTGGTTAATGTCAATTTCTTCAAGCCAGGAAAAGCAACCTGCAAATACAGTTTTAATTAATGACAGTCCTGAGCACACACCTACATAAACACTTCAAAAAATCGTAATATACTAGATTAAGACATTACAAGAACCAAAAAAACATTCTTCAATTCATTGTAATTTTGTTTATAAAGAGAAAATGATAATATTAGCTCCTATTTTGTTTCCATATATAAAACAAAACGTTCTGTAATATTATGATTCTGTTAGTTTTACAATAACAATAAAAATAATTTCATACTACATACGTAGTGCATCTTACATTTTTATGATGATATAAAAATAGTTAAAATTCGTTTTATATAATTTTTCCCGACCTACAGCTTAATTATTAGGGAACTTTGCATCTAGGTAGTCCCAAACTTTGCATTTTACACTTGTGTCCACATCTTAAAAATTTTGACAACCAGGTCCCAAACTCTCTTTTCCTAGCACTTAAGTCCGATCATTTTGAAAATGTTGATAACTAGATTCCCAAACTTTCATTAAAAAAATAACCGAATCATAGAATCTCATCAAAATCAACATAATGAATGCGAAATTAAGATTTTTAGAATATTAATATATTTAATGTTTTAGTTATTTGGCAAGATGGATATTTAATAGGGAAAAAAAATGTTGCGAGAGATTCAAGATCCTCTATGTATGAGATCCTAATTGATTTTAATCCCTATAATTAAAGCAGATAATCAAATTTCTTTCATTTGTCTTATATATAAAATCATGAGAGATTATTCTTCCATTTCACTCCTTTCAAAAAGAAGAGTTATTTACCTCTCTCTCTTTCTATTTTGTTTTCTCCTCCTACTGAGACAAAACCATAATGACTGAATACTTTGATAGATTGTTTTACCTTTTCATAATCAAGTAGTTATCATAATTTTTTTTTTAAAAAAAAAAGAAGAAAAAAAAATACCTAGGGATCCAGTTGTCCTAATTTCCAAAATAGGGACCTAAGTGTCAAATAAATGTGAATTTGTAGGTCCAGTTATCATAATTTTTTATGGGACCAAAACGCTAAGAAAATGAGTTAATGAACTAAATTCTCAAAATTTTAAAAATAAGAACCCAAGTGCCAAATCTCAAAAATTTTGTGGATGCCGTGTGCAAAAAAACTAATTATTAAAAAAATATTTTTTATGAAGTAATTAAATTCTATTAATCAAGGTCAAAGATAGGGTAATTCTAATTTTATTTTAAGAAGCTGGAAAAATTTTGGCACCTTGCCTACGAATATCAATTTCTTGACTCAAAATGAAAATGAGTTAATTTTAAATGAATGCAATGTATTTTTACCTTTTCGCTAAATAAAGGCAAGGGAGAATCCGATGATGAAGTATCAGTGGTCTCTGACTCAGACCGAAAGAATTGAGTGTACTCTGGTAAATCTTCTAGAGTCAAGCTGCGCAATTGAGGACACACACTCTTATCTATGGCGTTGTTGGTCTCTTCGTCTGTGCCTTGAGTAAAAATCTCTTTCATCGTCTTGCATTCAATCACTTCAATTTCCTCAAACTGTCCGGCGATAGAAGATGAGAAGAGATTCTTCAATCTGTCGCATTTTCTTATTGAAATAGATCTTAATTTCCCAAATGACTCCTTTGTGAGTTTTCCGTAATATATCTGCTCCAGATTCATCAGTTCAACGAGACACAACCACTCTAAGTTCGGAAACGCACTACAAGGTTGAATGCTGCTCGAATCGATGACATATCGAATTTCGTCATTATCATGGAACTCAAAACTCTTCAGTTGATGGAAGCCCTCAGGATTCAGTTCATAAACAATATTGTTCAAACCCTTCAATCCACGCAAGTACAACACTTCGGATCTTTTCATTATCATTTCTAGCCCAAACTTTTCTAATAGATTTCTTCTGGAGAGTTCGAGATACAAACTATTTAAGTTAAGGAACTTTGATTTTACCAGAGATGGATTACACTTTGTTCCTCCTATAAACAGCTCATACCTCTTCAATTTTTCGCCAAATAAACCTTTTGGCAAAACGTTGGCGTTCTGAATTCTTAAATATAGAGTGGTTAGCTGCGGCAAATTTTTCAACTCAACAAGACTTGCATTGATGCTTTCTCCGTTGGCTCCTTTATCCTCCCATTCTATGGTGACTCCTCTCATATTCAGCTCTTCCAATCTTATCAAACTGGAGATGACACCGGGTTGAATCACTTTAAGGCGTTCACAATATTCCAAATTGAGCAATTGTAGATGAATCAATTGTCCGATATGTTTCGGCAATTCTTCAAAAGTGGACCAGGAAAGATCAAGAATCTTTAAATGTTTTAGCTCACTGATTAAACTTATGTTTCCCGTACAACTACACAAGAACAACGCTTGGAGATTTTGAGGCAGACGGAAGGATGTGGGAAGCAAGTCTACATTGACTCTATTTAAACGCAGCACTTTGAGCTCCTTTTTCTCTTCAAAATATTGCTCTGGAATTGCAAGACGGACTTGACTTCTGTTAAACATAAGCAATAGCTTGAGTTGAGGGCAGTACAATCTGTCTGGGAGGTTGTTTGTATCTTGACGAACACACATGGAAATTGCAGTGGAGTCTGTAAGTCTTTTCTTTGAAAAAAAATCGTCAAACTTGTCAACATTTGGAACATTGTACATTTGCCTATCTTCAGACGCAATTGAAATCATAACATCACGAATAACATCATGCATTTTCACTGCACCATCATAATCGCCATCTAACAGTAAACAACGGTCTTTCAACTTGTTAACCAATGAGTCCACCCGATTTCTTGCCTCCTCTAATGCATAGACTTCTCGAAACAAGCCCAAGCCAACACCATATATCATTAACTCCTTGATGTTTACATTGGCATCTTCCTCATGTAAACTACAAAGCAACAACAAGGACTTCGCTTCCTCGTCACTTTCTAAAAAATTGTAACTCAACTTTATGCTTGCATACACTTTGTGATGCATTGCTTCTATGTTTGTTAGGATACTCCTTTTCAATTGTAGCAAAGCATCTTCCCAAATCGACAAGCTTTTATTCTTCAATGCATGTGCAACTGTTGTTATAGCAATTGGCAAGCCTGCACATTCCTTGACAATTTCTTCTACCAAAGGTTGGAAATCAACACTTTCACTAGAAACTCCTGCATTCTTTTTAAACAAATTCATTGCATCAATCTTCGACAGCACTTTAATTTCAATATTCCTTTCAGCATCCATAAGATCTTGTAAAACATTTCGGAATCTGGAGGTCAATAATATTTTGCAACCTTTGTGATGATTGTCAAGATCAATTCCAACAGCTGACAAGTCAAGTTCATTCCAAATGTCATCTAGAATAACAAGGATCTTCTGTTCTTGACTTAATCTATCCCGCAACTTCGCTGCTCTTGCAATTGTGCTTTTGATCTCATGGAAATCTTTTAGACCTACCTGTTCAGCGATAGCTTCTTGAATTTTTTCCACATCTGGAGTTTGGGATACAACTGTGAACGCTACTTCATCAAACAAGTTATCTTCCTTGGCTATTTTGGCAACTTCTTGTGCAAGCATAGTTTTGCCAACGCCACCCATGCCATACATCCCAATCTTCCTAACATTAGAATTAAGAGCCTCTCTGATTTCCCTCAGAGTTTGAACCCTTGACTCGAAGACCTCGTAACCTTTGTTTACAACAAAATTATGAATGCGAGGAGGGTAAGAAACCCTGTCAAATTTTTCAGCCTTGTTGATCTCACTTATAACATCTTGCACCTTCTTTTTTGCTTTCCTGCTTAGTTGATGTTGTGACACCAAATTAAAAAATGGCCCATTACTTGAACATCTTGTCTTTGCATGGTCTTCATTTTGCAGAAAGCTCTCAGACTCATCTTCGATTCTGTCTACTTCTTTTAGCCAGTTTTCAACATCAGCTTCAATTACTTCACCATTTCTTTTAGCCTCCTCTATGCGACGCTGCAACCTATCTCTAGTGCACCCCAACTTTTCAATTTGACTTCTAAGGTCATCTACATTGCTGTTGTAGTAAAATAGATAACCTAGTTGGCGGCAAACTGGTTTGACTGTATACTCTACAACCTTCGCAACAATTGAAGTAGCAATTGCACTGAGAAATTCCATGCCTTCTACTTTACTCTTCTTTTGCTATTCCACTTATTCTTCTTGCCTCTTTGATCTGATCTATCTTCTTATTTCTTTCTTTTGGCCTGTTGGGACTTTAGATCCATAACAAAAACCCACATTAATGAGCAAGAAGAAGGAAGTAACTTCAATGAGATCTAGTAAAATGGATAAAAAACTAAAAGATATAAGAACCACAACTCTAAGCTTGGGCACTGCTCTATATTTACCTGAAGTTAGCGTACCAAAGGTGGTTAAAACTAATCACGAATATTCTAATGAAAGCTGTAATTACAATACAATTGAAACAGAATCTATCAAGCTAATCTAATCTAATAACATAACTATTAGTTCATGAATCTTATACCAGCTCAACTTATTGCAGGTAAAACCACAAGATTAAAGTTTTTGACTGTTTGCTATACTTTTATACCCGACATAAATTCGATTCTTTATCAGATTGGAGTTTTTTTTATTGTCTTCTACGTCGGAGTTAAGTCCAATTTAAAGACTAATATATTAAATAAATGTGTATTATAGGCTATCAAATAAAGTTAGCCCAATTAAAGTGTTCAATTTGGGTTTTCAGCTTTTAATGCATAATTAAGAGTGGACCTCCCATGTGTAAAGACCAAAATATAATTGTTGATTTTATGATAGGCTAAATTGGTAGTTAAGGATAACTGACAAGTACAGTTATGTAAAACGATTGTGATCCCCAAGTCAGTACGTACATTTATTTCTGGTACCCATCTTTAGAGAGCTTACAGAGAAAACACAAAGACTTTCTCTAAAGGAGGGTTTACGTACTAGATGTAAAAGATCCTCAACCTCCAGACTCAAGAATCACATTTTAATTTATGAATTCAAATTAGCTTTCACATTTTGTTAATTCTCTCGGTGATTTAACATGAACGATCAAAGTTTGATGATAGTTTTCATCTCCTAAGATTAAGTTTTACAACAAGTGGAATTAAGAGCCTCTTCAATTAAATAATTGGGAATCAATTTACTTTTTAGATGTGATTCTTATAGGAATTCTCAAATTTAACAATCTATGGTTTCGAATTGTTGAATTTGAGGACAATTTTAGAGATTTTTTGTTTAAACTTTTCTAAGCATACTTTTTTTTGGCTTATCTTCAAACCCAATTTAGAAAGAAAGGTGGCCGGTGGCAACCTTTACCGCCACTAGCACAAGGAATCCGGGCACGGCCGTTGGGTCATGCCGGTAATGACAGGCCACAGCAAAGTGAGGAAGAGCGGTGACCAAGGCTGCTGCCTAAGGAAGAAACATAAAACAAGGGGGAGGGGGTCATTGTTATGGCCGGCAACAGGCACTGCCACTGCCAGCATCAGCTTCCCCTGGCTGCGGCCGTTGGGCTGTGCCAAAGAAGGACAGTCGCGGCCATATGGCTGTGACATTTAAGTTGGCTGCCACTTGGCCGCCTAGTTATCCTATGGTCAAAACCCCTAGGGTTTGAAGCAGTATCTAGGTTGTGGCCTAGAGCTACAAAGTTATTCACACGAGCTCAATTGGGCCCGTGACTGAAAGAAAAGCTACAAGCTAAGCCCACAACAATAAAAAAAAGGGGTCTATATGGCTGAGATATTACTACATTGAGATATTACTTACAAGTTAATATTTCTATCCAAACATTAACAACTAATGGACTGTCCGATATCTTGAGATAGAGTTACTTTTATTTAGATTTATTACTGTTATTTTAGATTCTTATGTGAGCTTGTTTTTGTTTGTTATATTGTTCTCTGATTTAGCTATTAGTTTGCTTGAAACATTACTGCCAATGTCAATTCCATTCCCAAGCTAAATGGCACCAACTTCAAATCATGGCAAGAGAACCTCCTCATAGTTTGAGGAGTCATGGATCTCAACTTTGCATAAAAGGTTCCTTCTCTTGCATCTCTTATAGATAAAAGCTCCTCTGATGAAAAAAGGGACATGAAAAGATGAAAAAAGTCAAATCGCATATATATGATAATCATGAACAAGACCATTTTGGAAGCATTCAGAGGCACAATATCAGAAACTATAAAAATAGCTCAAGAGTTCCTTGAAGATATTAAGAAAAGATTTGTTAAGAATAAAAAGGCTGAAACTTGTACACTTTTGGCAAGTCTCATCTCAGTGAGATACAAAGGCAAAAGAAACATCAGGAAGTACATCATGGAGATGTCTCATTTTACTTCAAAGTTGAGAGCACTTAAGCTTGGCCTCTCTAACGACTTGCTTGTGTATTCGGTTCTCATATCTCTTCCCACATAATTTAGTCAATTCAAAATTAGCTGCAACTGCCAAAAGAAGGCTTGGTCTCTTAATGAATTCATCTCACATTATGTGCAAGAAGAGAAAAGATTGAAGCAGAAGAAAACAAAAAGTGCTCATTTGGCTAGTACTTCCAAAGACAAAGGGAAGAAAAGGAAGAAGGATAAGCAAGCTGTAGTTACGACACCTCAAAAGAAACAACAAAAGAAACTAAATGAACTGGAAGGTACTGGTTGTTTATTTTGTGGAGCTGAAGGGTATAAGAAAAAGCACTACACTAGCTACCACACTTGGCGTGCTAAAAAAGGTATGCTTCTTAATTTAGTTTATTCTAAGATTAATTTAACTTCAGTATCTGCACACTCACGGTGGATAGATTGTGATTCAATAACTCACATTAATGTGTCCATACAGGGTTGTCTGAGTTACCGAGAGCTAATGTTGAAAGATACATTTATGTGGGTGATGGCACGACGATTCAAGTTGAGACAATAGAAAAATTTAGATTATTGTTAAAGACTGAATTTTATTTGGATCTTAATGAGATATTTATTGTACGTCATTTACATGAAATTTGATTTCTATTTCTGTTTTGGACAAATCTGGCTATTCTTGTTCATTGGGAATGAAAAATTTAGTTTCCTTTATGATTCAAAATTGGTTGGTTCTGGTTCTTTGTCAAGTTACAATAATCTTTATTTAATTGATACAATTGTTTCATTTAGTGAATCCTTATAATTAAGTACACGAGGTTTGAAGAGAAAATTAATCAGTGAAAATTTGGCTCCATTATTGCACAAGAGATTAGGTTATATCTCCAGACAGAGAATAGAGAGACTTATGTTAGACAATTCTAAATCCCTTAGATTTTACAAATTTTGATGTTTGTGTTAACTGTATAAAGGGAAAACCTACCAATAAAATGAGATTTGAAGCCAACAAGTCTTTGGATGTCTTAGAATTTAATGCACGGATATTTGTGGGTCATTCCTATGGTTTCTTGGAATGGTCAACGATATTTTATAACGTTCATAGATAATTTTTCTAGATATGACTGCGAATATCTCATTCATAAATAGTCATAGTCATTGGATGTGTTCAAAAATTATAAGGTTAAAGTTGAGAACCAACTTAACAAAAGGATCAAAGGTGTCAGATCTGATTGTGGTAGTAAGTACTATGACAAATATGATGGTTCAGATGAAGATCCAGAACCGTTTGCTAAATTCCTAGATGAATGCGGTATCATCCTATAGTATA
This sequence comes from Artocarpus heterophyllus, assembly GCA_025403435.1. NCBI lineage: Eukaryota > Viridiplantae > Streptophyta > Magnoliopsida > Rosales > Moraceae > Artocarpus > Artocarpus heterophyllus. Next base: position 138,808 of record JAJQZP010000062.1, read on the forward strand.
CTATGCTGGGTTCACCCACTATAAATGATGTTGCTGAAAGATAAAACAGAATGCTTAAGGACATAGTGAGGAGTATAATTTCTCATTCTACCTTACCAGAATCACTCTGGAGAAAAGTGCTTAAGACTACAGCATATATCCTTAATAGGTTCCAACTAAAGTGACTGCCAAAACCCCTTGCGTATTTTAGACAGGTAAAAAGCCTAGTTTAAAGCACTTATATGTTTAGAGTTTTCCAGATGAGACAAGGCCTTAGAGGCCCAATGAAAGAAAAATGGACTCAAGGACGATGAGTTGCTATTTTATAAAATAATCTGAAAGAGCCAAGGATTCTAGTGTTATGATCCCATGACTAAGCCGATTTTTGAGACAGAAAACACCAGGTTCTTTGAGGATGTCAAGTTTATGGGGGGAGATAAGGTTAGAGACTTTTTCTTTGAAGAAAAATATATTCATATTCCCACAACTGTTATTTACATTGATCAGGCTCTTATTCTTAACATTGTTCAAGAAGTAGATCCTGATCAAGACAATGTCGAAGAACCTCCATTCAAAAAATTGTTCCATAAGAACTCTACCATCTCAAGAACCTATGCCATTAAAGAGATCTACTAGAGAAAAGAAAAGTGCGGTGCCAGATGATTTTATTGTATATCTCCAAGAACATGAGTTTGACATTAGTATGGTGGAAGATGATCCAATCAACTTCTGTCAAGCTATGGCAATTTCTAAATCTCAAGAGTGGATTAATGCTATGAATGAGGAGGTAAAGTCCATGAAGGACAATGACATTTGGGATCTTGTCTTATTGCCTGAAGGAGTGTAACCTATTAGTCGCAAACAGATATTGAAGACCAAGAGGAATTCGAAAGGTGATGTTGAGAGGTACAAGGCTCGTCTTGCTGCAAAGGACTTTACACAAAAAAAAGCATCAATTATTAAGAGACTTTCTCTCCAGTTTTATTAAAAGTGCGGTGCCAGATGATTTTATTGTATATCTCCAAGAACATGAGTTTGACATTAGTATGGTGGAAGATGATCCAATCAACTTCTGTCAAGCTATGGCAATTTCTAAATCTCAAGAGTGGATTAATGCTATGAATGAGGAGGTAAAGTCCATGAAGGACAATGACATTTGGGATCTTGTCTTATTGCCTGAAGGAGTGTAACCTATTAGTCGCAAACAGATATTGAAGACCAAGAGGAATTCGAAAGGTGATGTTGAGAGGTACAAAGCTCGTCTTGCTGCAAAGGACTTTACACAAAAAAAAGCATCAATTATTAAGAGACTTTCTCTCCAGTTTTATCGAAAGACTCTTTTAGCATAAGAATGGCATTTGTGGCGCATTTTGACCTTGAGCTTTATCAGATGGATGTTAAGACTATGTTTCTCAATGGCAACATTGATGAAACAATCCATGTGGTGTAACTAGAAAACTTTGTGTCGGGAGATGCAAAGAAGATGGTTTGCAAGTTGAAGAAGTCTATCTATGGGCTTAAGCAAGCTTCTCGTCAGTGGTATTAAAAATTTCATCAGATTATGATAATGTTTGATTTTTAGATGAATGTGGTCCATGATTGTATGTACCACAAGTTTAGTGGAAGTAAGCATGTTGATGTCAAGCTCTGAACTATTGTGCACCAACACCACTTGATGCTATGCACAATAGTCAGACGGCTCCTTCTGTTCATCTAGGCCTCCCAACGGGGACCTACACAAGAAGATGGATGCCCCGGAGATTTAGAGGACACTAGTGTAATGTCGGCCAAAGGCTCTCTAACACTCAAGTCAGGTACCTATTTGACAGAGTTCAAGAGCAAAATTAGTTGGGAAAGAGCACGTTACCTTAAGCTACAGTAAATACGCTTAATTTGTAGGCTATCACTTGAATTGGGTGCTATGTGGGTTTAACCCGTGGCCTGTGTGTCACATCAAGACTTGTTAGGGGGCAGGTGAAAAGTGTCATAATCCCTACCAAAAGTTTGGCTTCCATTTGAGGGCCAGAATGAGGCCATGTGTCAACCTTTTTGTGGTGAATGGTTGCCTGGGTGCAGGCTCTGATAGTCTGACCCGAGCATATATTCTTCCCAAGGAGGTGATGCCTTGTGTCGCAGCTAGCGGGCGCTCTGAGGAGCACTTCAAGAGAAAGATCTAAGCACCTAGAGTTGCAAATTTGTCTTCTCAATGATCTTCTTAAGCACAAAAGCCAAGCTACCATAGAGGCGGTCTTCGAGATCTCGGTTGATCACACCCCTAACAATAGCCCCCAGTGTACCTGGTCGGTGCTCGGTCGGGTGTACTATACCGAGAAGGTGTGGTCGGCTATGGTTGGCCTTCGGGCTCAGTCTCAGGTAGTGGAATTTGAAGGGATAGGTGGTCAAACTTAGCAGGGCACGTGTCAGCACGTGATTGGTTGTTTCCCTGACGAGCTTAATCATTGTCTCTTCAAATTCCTTGCCTGATTTTTGGCTATAAATATAGGTTCGTTCTTTGTCGTTCTAGAGTGTTTCCTGACCACATTTTTGGCCTTCGCAGTTTTAGCTATTGAGTAAAAAACTGTAATCCGAGAACTTTTTTTATCAATCTTGAACAACCTTCAAGCTCAACAATCACATTCTAATTTATAGATTTAGGTTAATTTTTGTCTTGTTAATTCTGTTGATGATTTGAGATAAACAATTCAAGTTTAATGATAGTTTTCATCTCTTAAGATTAAGTTTTACAATATTCTATGCTATCATACCCGACAAGATACACGTCAACTTTCCATGACTGTAAACATATCATTCAGGATCAAGATCATATCAAAGTTCAAATTGTTATCTTTCCAGATATCAAGGTTGACTTTGGAACTGCATAAGAAAAATGAGAAAAGCAAAGGGAAAACGGGGACAAACACGAGAGCTGGCGAGCATCATTTTTTAACAGATCAGAAATCATCATGAGATATAATGGCGATATATAATACGCAAAAGCACGTACCTGATATCCTGTAGGATCAAATTGTAGAAAGATTGACTCTATGCAGAGGGCAAAGGCGCACGTATGTTTGCAAACCAGATTCCAAAGCTAAAACCAGACCTTTTTTTTTTACGATCTTTGAGAAATTTTAGGGAAGAAAACGAAGGAAGGAGAGAAACCTTTTTCCCCCCTCTGTTTGCTGTTGGAAATAAAAGAACAATAAAAGCTGTTTACACAAATAAAACAAAAGGAGACTGCAATTAAAAAAAAGAAAAGAAAAAAGAGCAAAGGATATGTATGCAAACTAGATTCCAAAGCTAAAACATTTTTTTTTTTTGGTGATTTATAGAAAAGAATAGAGGAACGGAGACATTTTTTTTTTTAATTTTGATCTGTTGGCAGTTGGAGGAAACAAAGCCAATAAAAGTTATTTGAACAAATAAAAGAAAAGGAGACTAGAATTAAAAGCAACGAAAACGAAGGATATGTATGCAAAGCAGATTCCAAAGCTAAAACAGTTTTTTTTTTTTGGTGATTTATAGAAAAGAAGAGAGGAACAGAAACTTTTTTTGTTTTTAAATTTTGATCTGTTGGCAGTTGCTGGAAATAGAGCTAATAAAAGTTCTTTGAACAAATAAAAGAAAAGGAGACTAGAATTAAAACCAAAGAAAACGAAGGATATGTTTGCAAAGCAGATTCCAAAGCTAAAACCTCTCTCTCTCAAGGATTTATAATCTTTGAGAAACTTTAGTAAAGAAAAAAGAAGGAAGGCAAATACACTTCTTTTTTTCTGTTGGTTTTGCTGGAAATAAGACTAACAATAAAATATGTTTACACAAATAAAACACAAGACATGAAAAGCAGCGGCTGATTTGTGTTCGCTTGGTTTGAGATCCAATTCAAGTGAGTTCTTCAGAGTTTGAGATGATATTGATGAGATATGGAAATGAACGCAAGAATAAGAGTCAACCTGCGAATAATACACGTCATTATGATGCCTAACAAAAAAAAGACAGCGACAAAACAAAGGTCCGACCACATCGGTCGGCCATTTCTTTGCGAGCTGCTAATTCGCCAATGCAACAATCACTGTACTATGTACAGTATCTTTCCCACTAATCAGGTCCTATTTCCATGTCGTTTAACTGTTTTGTCCTTGATTTATTTCCTGCTTTAAACCTTTTTCTTATTTTATCCGTCCTGGGTCCCATTTTTAATCCGGCGGAGCTTTTTTCTTATTAAACTCTGTATGTGAAGTTTCTAATTTATCCTTGGTTAACTCCTCCTCTTTCTTGTTTGGTCAGGGTTTTTCTGTCATTTCATTACACAAAAAATTGTTCGCGCTGATTCGAAATTGTTTCCGCCGGCCCCTTTCTGTCGCTTTTTTTTTTTTTTTTTTAAGGTTTGCTTTGTTTTTGCTACGGTTCTTTCTTTTTTTCCCCTTCTTCGGTTCCTTTTCCTTTAGATGTTCCTTTTCCTGTGTTTTTTTGGGTTTTGGAATTAATGGTGATAGACAGATAAAGCTTGAGTGCTTGATGAGATCATCGACTATATGAAATTCTTCCAATTCCAAGTCATAATAAAGTTTCCCCTTTTTTTATTTCGCAAATATTTTTCGAATTCCTGATCAATACTTGTTATTTTTCCTCTTCTGTTAAATTAATTACAAAAGAATTTGAGGGAATCACATGGTTGACGTTTTCTTCAAGATATGATAATTTAATATCTATTAGTATGGTAATCATGTATTAATTTTTGGGCGTTTAGGTGGGTAAAATAGGTTCTGAGTATGAGCAGCTGTTGTTCCTCTTGCTGCTGATATGTCCTCTGAGGTAAACAAAACCATTTGAACAGGCTCTGCTCGACGGTGCAGTTGCAGACGTAGAGGGGATAGAGGAAGCTCGAAGGGGGAGATGATGAAAATGGAGGAGTCTTGGTTCGTCTTCTTTTTTTCCTTCTAATTTTTTTTCCTGTGTTTTTTACCCTTTCTTTTTTCCCCTCCCTAAAGACTTTTTTTTTTTTTTTTTTTTGGGGGAGAAAGAGGACTGCTTCCTATCATGTACAGGATAATTATTTTTTGGATAAGTGTTTTCTGTATTTTTTGGGCATATTTAGTTCGAGTATTTAAATAGAGTATGTTGATGTTTACCGTTGTCCGGCGTCGGATCAACACCCACGTGCGACTGCGCACGTTCTGACCTCTTCTTAGGTTTGCCCCTGACCGGGAGTATGTACCTGCAAGAGGGGCAATTTGGAGGATAGTGGGGTTAGTCAATAGACAAGGGCTCTCCGATGCTTAAGGCAGGTATTGCTCAGCAGAGGTCGGCAACTAGTTATGTGTGAAGAAGTCTCTCCCTCTAAAACGTCATAAATGCATCATATTTATAGGCGACCAGCTGGATCGGGTGCAAGATGGGTTTGCCCATCACCCAGGTGTCACATCAAAGTGTGTTAGGCAGTAAGTGACAAGTGTCGCGTCCATCACCCAATGGATTGGACTCTATCAGACGACAGCACGTTTGTTTGGTGTTGGCCTACAAGGATGGGTAGTGACGTATCTTTATGAATGACGTGGTTCGACCCGAGCTACCGTACATCCCCGAGGTGGCAGTCTTCTTGGGGCGTGCCCTTGGATGAATGGAAGGCACCTCACGAAGAAGTATAAAGCGTTGGGTCAGACAGTAGGCTCCCTGATGTCTGCTGACCTTGGGTACCGACCACCAAAGTTAGCGTCCTCGGTGGTGGCGCCGAGCTTACCCTCAACAGAGTATTTGAAGAAAAGAGTATTTGAATAGAGTATTTAAATAAAGATTTAAATTTTTATGAAAGAAAATATTGTAACAAAATAATTCAAACCGTGATTCAAGTATCGAAACAAACAAGGCCTTTGTTTCTAATTCATTTGTGCTCGCTTTCTATCTCAAAATTTATTATTTTTTTTATCAATCACTTTTTATGTGTTCTGCTGGTAAATTTATGCTTAGTGATTGCAATTGTTGGTTGTAAAAAATAATAATAACCGTTTATTTCCATAATTCTTTAAATTTATTAGTCTTAAATTTAAATTTAAATATTAAAAATATTTTAGATATGTATTTATTATTTTTTAAATTTAAATCATTTAAGCATCAAGAATTTAAATTTTTAAAGTTTTAATTTCTTTTAAATTTCTTATACTCGAATATCTCTGTTATAATAATCTCTTCAAATCCAAATTGTAATTTTATTTTATACTTAGATTAAAATTTAAATACATATTTAAATATCAATTCAAATAATAATTTAAATTATTAACTTAAATTTTAATTTAAAATATACTAACTTAAATTAAATCATTAATTTAAATTTATTTATTAAATATACCTTAAAATTATTTCTTTGTTTTCGTACATCAAAAAAAAAATTGTATTCTACGTATTCGGTTCCTCTTTTATTTTGTTGCTGGTTACCCATTGCTATTTTGGTAGCTCCCATGGCACCGATTATATTCTAACAATTATTCGGAGAATAAAATAAAAAAAATTGAGGAAAAGACACATGTGATGTGCCAGTGATACTGCATAATGCCATGAAGCATGAGGAGATTATTAAACAAATGTAAAGAAAGGGAGGGTTTGTCTAAAGCGACAAGACGTTGTTGATAAGATCATAAATGGGTCGTGAGGCGTAGGGGTGAACAACGGACAGGTTTGCAGTGTTTGGATAGGTGCGGGTCGATTTTTTTAAGTGGCAGGTTGGCGATTAACCAACCCACAAACCGCCCATTGAGTGGCGGGCGGTTTCGGTTTGGGGGCGGGCGAGTGAGGGCGGGTTGGGCGGGTTGAGTCTACACTAATGTACAATATAATTTTTTAAGCTCTTTTTTATTAAAAAAAAGTGAAGAAAATTTGTAGAAAATATAAGACGATAATGTATGAAGCATTCTCAACAACAACCAAGTTTGACGCCTAAAAGACAATAACCATATTCACAACAAATTAAGAAACATAATCATTCATTGCAACAAGAAACATCAACTATATATGAAGCGATGAACAAAGTAAGAATTCTTGTTCTTCCATAAAACCTGCTCATTGGGTTCGAAAATAACAGGATACTACAGATGAAATGATAACAAAGTCAAATGTTCTTTTTCTTTTTAAAGAATGAGGAGTGAGAGAGGTTTAGATTAAGATTTTTTTTTTTTTTTTAAGAATTAGGCGGGCGGGTTCGGGTTGAACCCGCCCCCTAAAATTTAAAACCGTACCCGCCTGCCAATATATGTAGGCAGACGGGTTGCATAGTCTTTTTTTTGGGGCGGGTGGCCGACGATTGCGGAGCGGTTTTTATGCACCCTAGTGAGGCCATCTGGTTCTATGAGTCCACTTTAATATTTTATTTATTCTCTTTATCGCAAAAAAAAAAAAAAAAAAAAAAAAGAAAAGAAAAATCTACGCCAAATAATTTAGCCCTCAGAGTAACGTCCTTTTCTTGTCCCCTATATGGCCGTACATCACAAGTTGTCAAGCAGATAGAAAAGATCATCACTACTTTAATCACCGCTTGGACCCTTGGATCGCTGCACTGCACTGCCTTTTTTTACAAGTCTTCCACTTTTTTCGGAATTTTCCTAAAGAGACAAATAATGATAGAAATACGTGTTCCCATTAGCCACAGATGCATTAACCATGTGAACTACAATATGACACGTTCAATCACGCCCGTGACTCAGCAGAGTACACCGGCCCTACTGCTCCCTTTATTGACTGCCTCCAGCTTATATCAAAGTGTAGGGGATGTTTAAAAAAATAACAGAAATTAATAGTGAGAATTTTTTTAATTGTAGTATATGAAAGTTTTATATTATAATATATTTTTTATTATATTAATAGTTGTTGACTGTTGGTGTCTTTGGACAATTCCACCCTGCATTGGTCTCCACCTTCTACCCTATCGCCTCTTTTCTTTAGCCTATTCCAAGGAAGGCGGTCCCCTTGGTCCCTAAGCCTGTCGAAGATTGATGCTTGGGAACTTTGTGGGGATTGGTCGTGACCCTTTCAAGGACCGATTTGGCCTTCCCAGACAAATCTATTGTTTTCAGATATGCCCTCTAAAGTCTAATGTATGATGTGCGTGGAGTCTGCTTCATTCATTCTAGGAGTCACTCCTCTGCCCTGCTCGACCACCTGCCCGGTCTTCCTAGGTAAGAGGAAGGAAAGCAGAGGGCAATTGTTGTTGAGCTTGTTGTTGCACCATTTTCTGTGTAAGTAGGCGAACCGCGATGGTCAGCTCGCACATCAAATCTTGTGCGGCCTGTCCTGCTCTGGCCTTGTTGCCCTAGCCGCCTAACTAGGACCTTGCCGCGCGGGGCCTGCCTTGAGGTTTGTTTTGGTTCTAGTTTTAGGCATTACTTGGCCCCTCTTGTCGGGTATCCTTATCCTGAGTATTTCCTCTAATAGCCATGCTATAATTATTGGTGGATGTGGCTCTTAAATAAAAATGCTGGAAAGGTGTGGGGCCCTTACAGCGTCAAAATGTTAGTATCGAGCTCTAAACTACTGTGCACCAACACCACATACGGCTGCACATGGTGGTTAGACAACTCCTCCTACTCATCTCGGCCTTCTAAGATGGACCTGCATAGGAAGAGGGATGCCTTGAAGATTTAGGGGTTCATAGGTGTTGTGCTGGCCAAAGGCTTTTCGACACTCAAGTCAAGTACCTGTTCGATAGAGTTCGAGAGTGAAGTTAGTTAGAAAAGAGCACGTTACCTTAAGCTATAGTAAATGAGCTCAATTTATAGGCTACCACTTGAACTGGGTGCTAGGTAAGTTTGACCTGTGACCCATGTGTCACATCAAGACCTGTTAGGGGACAAGGGACAAGTGTCATGATACCTATCGAAAGTTTGGCCTCCATCTAAGGATTAGAATAAGGCCATATGTAGACCTTTTGTAGTAAGTCATTGCCTAGATGCAAGCTCTAATAGTCCGACTTGAGCATATGTTCTTCCCAAGGAGACGATGCCTTATGTCACAGCCAGCAGGGGCTCTAAGGAGCACCTTGAAAGAAAGAACCAAGCACATGAAGTTGCAAATTTGTCTTATCAATGATCTTCTCGAGCACGGTGGACGAGTTGCCATAGAGGCGGTCCTCGGGGACTCTACCAATCATACCCCAACAAAGCATATTTTTTTGGTTTTATATTCGATGACATTTTACTTGTCAACAACGATATAGGTTTATTGCATGAAGCCAAGAGATTTCTAGCTAAGAATTTTGAGATGAAAGATCTTTATGGCTCCTCTTTTGTTTTAGGCGTACATATACACCGGGATCGCCCTTGGGATATTTTTAGATTATCATAAAAAGGTTATATCAAAAAGGTTTTCAAGAGATAATGGCATGTAGAATTGCAAATCAAGTGATACCCTTGTGGCTAATAGAGACAAGTTTAGTTACAATCGATGCCCTAAGAATGATTTTGAGATTCAAAAAACGTTGAAGATTCCTTATGCGTCGGCATTAGGGAGTTTGATATATGCTCAGGTTTGTACGCGTATGGATATTACATACGTTACCAGAATGTTAGGCAGATATTTAAGCAATCCAGGAGTAGACTATTGAAAAGAAGCCAAACAGGTCTTGCAGTACTTACAAAGAAGAAAAGACTACATGCTCACATATCGAAGGTCGGATCAACATGGGATCGTTTGGTACATTGACTCAGATTATGTTAGATGCCAAGATAGTATGAAATCTTCGTTGGGCTATATCGACCTTTTAGTTGGGAGTGCTGTCTCTTGGAAGAATACTAATCAGTCTCTTATAGCCTCTTCTACCATGGTGGGAGAGTTTATTGCGTGCTATGAAGCGTCCAGTCATGCAATATTGCTGCAGAGTTTTGTCATGGGGCTATGCATAGTGGATGGTATTGAAAGACCGCTCAGGTTGCTTTGTGACAATATGTCAACAGTACTGTGTTCCAACAATAACAAGAACTCGACGAAGTCGAAACATATAGACATCAAGTTCATAATTATTAAAGAAAGAGTTTATAATAGACAGTTGTCCATAGAGCACATCGGAACAAACTCCATGGTTGTAGATCCGCTTGCTAAGGGATTGCTATCCAAAGTGTTTCATGAGCACAATGTTCGTATGGTGGTCATGTCATTTGAGAATATGTAGTTTTAGTGAGTTTGTAATTTTATATGCTTTTCGATATAAACATTTTCTGTTACTTTATTTTATGAATATTTTGAGGTTCTTTTCTACAAAAATAAAGTTTTAGTTTATTTACACTCTGATTTTGGTATAGTTTAATCTCACTATGGTTTAATCTAGACCAGTTAGAAATATGTATGTTAAGATCACATTGTATGAAATTTTCATGCTACACATCTATGCTTGATCTTTATCATTAGTTGTATTAGCATATGCAATCATTGATAGGCCTAGTTACGGTATATGTAACAAAAATCGCTTTAATTCTATATTGATATGGTTAATGGACAAGATTATTATGCATATGATTTTGATAGCAGAATTCTTGAGCTTATAAGGTATAACTCACATTTATAAAAGTAAAATATATAACCAAAGTGGGAGATTGTTGAAGTTAAATCCAATTTATGAGCTAATATATTAAATAAATATGTATTATAGGCTATCAGATAAGGTTAGCCCTATTAAAGTGATCAGTTTGAGTTTTGGGCTTTATGCACATTAAGTATGGACCTTTTATGTGTAGAGATAAATATAATTACTAATTTTATGATAGACTAAATTGATAATTAAGTATAACTAACGAGTGCAGTTATATAAAACGATTGTGGTATCCAAACCAGTGCGTATGTTTTTTTTTTTTGCACCTATCTTTAGAGATATTATAGAAAACACATAGACTTTTCTAAAAAATGGCTTACGTACTAGACTTAAAAAGACTTTCAACCTTAAGGTCAGGAATCATATTCTAATTTATAGATTCAGGTTAGCTTTCGTATCTTGTTAATTGTTTCAGTGATTTGACGAGAACAATCTGGGTTTGATGATAGTTTCATCTCCTAAGATTAAGTTTTACGATATTCTATACTATTATACCCGACAATATATATGTCAACTTTCCATGATTATAAATATATCATTCAGGAACGAGATCTTAACAAAGTTCAAATTGTTATCTTTCCAGATATCAAGGTTGACTGTAGAACTGCATAAAAAAAAAAAAGAAGGAAAACTGGGACAAACACGAGTGCTGGCGAGCATCATCTTGTAACAGATCAGAAATAATCATGAGATATAATGGTGATATATAATATGCAAAAGCACGTACCTGATATCCTGTGGGATCAAATTGTAGAAAGATTGACTCTATGCAGAGGGCAAAGGCGCACGTATGCTCGCAAACTAGATTCCAAAGCTAAAATCAGTCTCTTCTTTCTTTCTTTTTTTTTCCTACGATCTTTGAGAAATTTTACGGAAGAAAATGAAGGAAGGAAAAGAAACGTTTTCCCCCCTTCTGTTTGCTGTTGGAAATAAAAGAACAATAAAAGTCGTTTACACAAATAAACAAAAGGAGACTGCAATTAAAAAAAAAAAGAAAAGAAAAAGCAAAGGATATGTATGCAAACTAGATTCCAAAGCTAAAACATTTTTTTTTTTTTGGTGATTTATAGAAAAGAAGAGAGGAACAGAAACTTTTTTTTTAAAAAAAATTTGATCTGTTAGCAGTTGCCAAAAATAGAGGGAATAAAAGTTCTTTGAACAAATAAAAGAAAAGGAGACCAGAATTAAAACCAAAGAAAACAAAGGACATGTTTGCAAAGCAGATTCCAAAGCTAAACCTGTCTCTCTCTCTCTAGGGTTTATAATATTTGAGAAACTTTAGGAAAGAAAAAAGAAGAAAGGCAAATAATTTTTTTTTGTTCGGTTGGTTTTGCTGGAAATGAGAGGAACAATAAAATTTGTTTACACAAATGAAACACAAGATATGAAAAGCAGCTGCTGATTTGTGTTGGCTTGGTTTAAGATCAAATTTAAGTGAATTCTTCAGAGTTTGAGATGATATTGATGAGATATGGAAATAGAATGCAAGAATAAGAGTCAACGTGCCAATAATACACGTCATCATGATGCCTAATAAAAAAAAAAAAGACAGACAAAACAAAGGTTCGACCACATTGGTTAGCCATTTCTTTGCTAGCTGCTAAAGCGCCTATGGCACATAAAATAATAAAAATAAGAATGGGAGCTGGTAAGTTTAATTATTTATTTATTTATTTTTTGTCTTTCACAGAGTAATGTACAAGTTGTTCATCAAATAATTATGATATTAATAAAGCCGCAAGCAACAAATGCACGCGTATACAACAAATAAGATAAATCAACATGCATTTCCAACCGCCTTGAATTAAATTAAGAAAAAATTAACACTAAATAAAATAAGTAATGGGAAGCAATTTTTCTCTGAAACGGCTTGATTCTTAATACTACTAAAGGAGAGGAAAGTAAACCCATTTATCGTGACTCAAAACAGTGTACAAATAGCAGTGTTTTCTTTCTTTTGCCCTTTAATGGTTAGTTTATTTTTTAGTCGGTCCTGGTTTTTTTTTTTCATTTTAACGTTACTTACATATTTCATACAATTTCAAAAATCTCTCTTTGCCGACAATTTACGGCCCCGCTCTGTTTTGTTTTTTATGATAAGGAAAGAGGTTAGGTGGCCATTTTTGTTTGAAACAAATTTTGCCCCTTGTGTGTGATAGTGACAACATAACAGCTAATTACATCTCAAACCTAAGTACTCGCGTTTATAATTTAGCGTTTTTCCAATTATGCCCATAGTGGTAGTTTTCTGTAGGTGTTCTTTTGGTCATTTAAGAGAAAAAAGGTTTAAGTGACATTATTGCCGTTTACTGTATTACAGCTGTCCACTTTTCTCGGATTTAACTTCCTCCTCCTCTTCTTCGTCGTCCGTCTCTTCGTTTGCGGGTTTCTTGCTCTCTACTCATATTTTTTCCTTCCTCTTTTTCTTCTTTTTTTCTCCCTTTCATTTACTTCTTCTTTGTTCTGTTTTTTTACCCATTTATGGAGCATCTATTTTCCTTTTTATTTTGCAGTTGGTGTGAGATAATTGTGTCGGTGTGATTCTTTGCCAAAAAATGTTCAATCAAGAGAGAGAGAGACATGGACAGAGAGAAACATGAAAAATTAACACTAATTGTTAAAAGAAAGAGATCATAATAGATAATTGCCTATAAAGTACATATAATTGCATATTCACTTACTAAGGATTACTACCCAAAGTGTTTTATGAACACAATACATGTATAGTGATCATGTCATTTAAGGATATACAGTTTTAATAAAAATTTGTAATTTTAGATTTTTTTTTATATAGACACATTTTTTGTTATTTTACTTTATAGATATTTTGAGGTTTTTTTTAATATTATATTTCATGAAATTTTAATACTACACATCCATGTTTGGTCTTTATCATTAGTTGTATTAGTATATATGATCATTAATAAGTCTAGATACGACATATATAATGAAAATCGATTTGATCCTATATTGATATACTTAATGGACAAAATTATTAATATGCATATGATTTTAATACCAGAGTTCTTGAGCTCATAAGATATAATTTATATTTATAAAAGTAAAATATATAACTCAAGTGTGATATTGTTGGAGTTAAATCTAATATATGGTCTAATAAATTAAATAAATCTATATTATAGATTATTAGACAAGATTAACCCTATTAAACTAATCAATTTAAGTTTTAGATTTTAATACATCATTAAGTTTGAATTTCTTATATATAAAGGCTAAAATATAATTACTAGCTTTATAATCAATTAAATTAATTATTAAGTATAACTGACAAGTGTAATAAAAAATAGTTGTATTCTCCAAGTTAAATTGTACTTTTTTTGTTTGGTATCTATTTTTGAAGAGATTATAGAAAAAACACAAAGACTTTCTCTCACGGAGCCTTAAGTATTACTCCTTGTTTGGCATTATGGTGAGAACCACGGTTCCCACCACAAACTCAGTTATAAACAATGTAAAGCTTTCACATGCTACAGTAACAATTTAAAAAATTGTTACAGTGTAAAGCTTTCACATGTTACAGTAAAAGTGGTTCCCACCACCGGTTCCCACCACCTTCCAAACACCCCTTTAGACTTATAATATTTTCCACCTTCAAGCTCAGTAATCACATTCTAATTTATAAATTTAGGTTAATTTTCATGTGTTGTTAATTATCTTAATAATTTGAGATAAACAATTTAAGTTTAATGATAGTTTTCATCTCCTAAGATTAAGTTTTACGATATTCTATGCTATCATACCCGACAACATACACGTCAACTTTCCATGACTGTAAACATATCACTCAGGATCAAGATCATATCAAAGTTCAAATTGTTATCCTTCCAGATATCAAGGTTGACTTTGGAACTGCATAAGAAAAATGAGAAAAAAAAAGGGAAAACCGGGACAAACACAATAGAGCTGGCGAGCATCATTTTTTAACAGATCAGAAATCATCATGAGATATAATGGCGATATATAATATGCAAAAGCACGTACCTGATATCCTGCAGGATCAAATTGTAGAAAGATTGACTCAATGCAGAGAGCAAAGGCGCACGTATGTTCGCAAACTAGATTCCAAAGCGAAAACCAGTCTCTTCTTTTTTTTTTTTTTTCAACGATCTTTGAGAAATTTTAGGGCAGAAAACGAAGGAAGGAAAGAAACGTTTTTCCCCCTCTGTTTGCTGTTGGAAATAAAAGAACAATAAAAGTCGTTTACACAAATAAAACAAAAGCAGACTGCAATTAAAAAAAAAAAGAGCAAAGAATATGTATGCAAACTAGATTCCAAAGCTAAAACAGTTTTTTTTTTTTTTTGGTGACTTATAGAAAAGAACAGAGGAACGGAGACTTTTTTTTTTTTTTAATTTTGATCTGTTGGCAGTTGCAGGAAACAAAGAAATAAAAGTTTTTTGAACAAATAAAAGAAAAGGAGACTAGAATTAAAAGCAAAGAAAACGAAGGATATGTATGCAAAGCAGACTCCAAAGCTAAAACAGTTTTTTTTTTTTTGGTGATTTATAGAAAAGAAGAGAGGAACAGAAACTTTTTTTGTTTTTAAATTTTGATCTGTTGGCAGTCGCTGGAAATAGAGGGAATAAAAGTTTTTTGAACAAACAAAAGAAAAGGAGACTAGAATTAAAAGCAAAGAAAACGAAGGATATGTATGCAAAGCAGATTCCAAAACTAAAACAGTTTTTTTTTTTTTTTTTGGTGATTTATAGAAAAGAAGAGAGGAACAGAAACTTTTTTTTTTCTTTTTCTAAATTTTGATCTGTTGGCAGTTGCTGGAAATAGAGGGAATAAAAGTTTTTGAACAAATAAAAGAAAAAAAGACTAGAATTAAAACCAAAGAAAACGAAGGATATATATGCAAAGCAGATTCCAAAGCTAAAACCTCTCTCTCTCAAAGATTTATAATCTTTGAGAAACTTTAGGAAAGAATAAAGAAGGAAGGCAAATAAACTTTTTTTTTTTTTCTGTTGGTTTTGCTGGAAATAAGAGGAACAATAAAATATGTTTACACAAATAAAACACAAGGACATGAAAAGCAGTGGCTGATTTGTGTTCGCTTGGTTTGAGATCCAATTCAAGTGAGTTCTTCAGAGTTTGAGATGATAGTGATGAGATATGGAAATGAAGGCAAGAATAAGAGTCAACGTGCGAATAATACACGTCATTCTGATGCCTAACAAAAAAAAAAGACAGCGACAAAAGAAAGGTCCGACCACCTCGATTAGGCTTTAATGCTTGATGAGATCATCGACTATGTGAATTTCTTCCAATTCCAAGTCATAATAAAGTTTCCCCTTTTTGTCATTCGCAAATATTTTTCTAATTCCTGATCAATACTTGTTATTTTTTCCTCCTGTTAAATTAATTACAAAAGAATTTGAGGGAATCACATGGTCGACGTTTTCTTCAAGATATGATTATTTAATATCTATTAGTTTACCAATCATGTATTAATATTTGGGCTTTTTTTTTTTCTTTTGGTGGGTAAAACATGTTCTAAGTATGAGCAGCTGTTGTTGCTCTTGCTGCTGATATGTCCTCTGAGGTAAACAAAACCATTTGAACAGGTGCTGCTCGACGGTGCAGTTGCAGACGTAGAGGGGATGGAGGAAGCTCGAAGGGGGAGGTGATGAAAATGGAGGAGCCTTGGTTCGTCTTCTTTTTTTCTTTCTAATTACTTTTCCTGTGTTTTTTATCCTTTCTTTTTTCCTCTCCCTAAAGACTACTTTTTTTTTTTCTTTTTGGAGAAAAAGGACTGCTTCTTATCATGTATGGGATAATTATTTTCTGGATAAGTGTTTTCTGTAGAGAAAAGCCCTTTAATTTTTACCAGGTGTTTGAAAAGTAACAAAATTTATAATTTTTATTATTATTAATTAAAAATAGTATAAAATTTTTATATATTATAATAATAATAATAAAAAAATTATTATAGTATAAAATTTTTACATATTACAGTAAATATAATTTTAACTAATAGTTCTTGTTATTTTTTTAGTGTATTGTGTGGGACATTTTTTTGTTACTAATTCGTTTGTGCTCGCTTTTTACCTCAAAATTTATTTATTTATTTTTCATAAATCACTTTTTGTGTTCAGCTGGTAAACTTTATGCTTAGCGAGTGCAATTGCTGGTTGTAAAAAAAATAATATTAATAATAAAAGAAACTTGCTAAGCAAAATCATCCGCCGAGATCAACTGAAAACTATATTATAGCCTTTTGATTAGCCTCACGTGAGTCCACCTACCAGGTATTACAACTATATCTTCGTTTTCGTCCATCCCAAAAAAAAAAAAAAATGTGTTCTACGTATTTGGTTCCTCTTTTATTTTGTTGATGGTGTTGTCACACCTTGTGCTATTTTGGCAGCTCCCATAGCACCGATTATCTTCTAACAATTATTATTGAAAATAAAATAAACTAAAATTGAAGAAAAGTCACATGTGATGTGCCAGTGATATTGCATAATGCCATAAAGCATGCGGAGAATATTAAACAAATGTAAAGAAGGGCGGGTTTGTGTAAAGCTACAAGACGTTGTTGATAAGATCATAAATGGGTCGTGATGCGATCTGGTTCTATGAGTCCACTTTAATATTTTATTTATTCTCTTTATTGCCAAAAAAAGAAAAGAAAAGAAAAATCTATGCCAAATAATTTAATCCTCAGAGTAACGTCCTTTTCTTGTCCCCTATATGGCCGTACATCACAAGTTGTCAAGCAGATAGAAAAGATCATCACTACTTTAATCACCGCTTGGACCCTTGGATCGTTGTACTGCGCTGCCTTTTTTTTACAAGTCTTCCACTTTTTTCGTAATTTTCCTAAAGAGACAAATAATGATGGAAATACTTGTTCCCATTAGCCACAGATGCATTAACCATGTGAAGTGCAATATGACACGTTCAATTACGCCCGTGACTCAGCAGAGTACGCCGGCCTTACTGCACCCTTTATTGACTGCCTCCAGCTTATATCAAAGTTTAGGGGGTGTTTAAAAAAAATATAGGAATTAATAGTAAAATTTATTTTATTATAGTATATAAAAATTTTACATTATAATATATTTTTTATTATTATTATAATACATAAAAATTTTATATTATTTATAATTAAAATTATAATAAAAATTAAATGATTCTTACTATTATCAAACACACCCTTAATTTCTCATAACGATTCGTCTATCTCCAGCATCGTGTCCTTGAACTTTTTTAAAAATGTAACGTGATACATATATTTATTACAAGAAAAGTGAAATGATTCGGTGTGGAGTCATTTTTGGCATCTTTCAAATTTTTTAAGAGCCCGGGCAAACAGTTGATGTCAGAAACTACTTTATTTAACATACACTACTTTTATGTTTAGTTGATCTTTGTTTAGTCAAGAAAATACGAGTGTACTATGTTGTTAATTATGACAAAACAATTGAATTTTAAAATGTTTGCATTCGCATCAATCTCTTACCGACCATGAACCTTCTCCAATATTTGTCACTCCGCCCTAAAAAAGTTGTCTAAATTTCTACTAATCGTCCTTTTCTTCCCTTTCTTTTTTGGCATAGTCTGTGGTGAAAAAAAAAAGTGTACCCACCCAAGCCTGTCATGGATCATCTTTATTGCACCAATAATGAAGAAAGTGATGCCCCATAAGCCTTCAACACGTTAATATTTCACGTCTTAGTCAAATGTCTTTGGATTCAAACTTATCACCTTAGCAATATTACAAATTCACAAACTATCAACCTGTCTTTTCTCAAGATTTTATTTTATTTTTTGGCTAAAAACACTGGATGGTTTTCTTGGCCCACTGTCCATCACGTTAGCAGTCATTGATGTAATTGTACCCATTACATTGTACATAATTGTATATAGCAATGAAATTCCTTTGCTCAAACTATCTGAGCTATTCCGCAAACGGATTACCTTCTCTTCCTGTACTACTCTACATGTTCGTTTCTCTCACTATTTCTATTTATTTATAAGCTTTTGAAGCCAAAATGGCGGAAAACATATATTGCAAGACTAAAATAACGGGTAAAGAGTTCTATTACCAGAATTCTTCTAAACAAAGGTGATGTATTTCAAATATTAGTTCGCAAATGCTTGGAACTAATAATATGTTTGAACATTCCTATTTATGCGTTTTTCACCTTGTGCATCTTAATATTTCTTTGCGGAAACCATGAAATCCTCTTGACCCAATTATATTTCAGATCCCCGTTGTTGTTGATGTTGTCGTCGTCGTCGTCTAAAGACTCTAAAAATTACATACTATTTGTTACATACATTTTTCTCCCCTTGATTGAAAAAATTAATGTGAACAGATTTGAAGTATAAATGCCTCATAATATATAACTTGGAAGTCATTGGTGAAGTCCAAGCAATCAACAATAGCATCAGCGTACAAAGAGTTAAACCAATCAATGAACATGAGCCTCGGATGGTCACAGCGTAGAAAGAGTTGGACCGGTCGATACATATCGATAGAATATGTTATTCATTAATATGCATCCCTTATTTTGGAGTTAATATTTATTTTTTCTCTTTGTAAAATTGTTTTAACATATTATTTTATAACATTATCAACAAATATTATGAATATTGAAACCTGCTATAATTTTAATTTTGCTTTTCATAGATTGACAATAATTATAACGATTGAAAAGAAGAATTAATCAAATTTGTATTATATTTAATTTTAATTTTATCTCTAAATCTTTCCTATAAAATTGATATGTATATATGTGTGCATGTACGTGTATATAAATTAGCTTTAATACTGTAACGATCTTTATTTTCTCAACCGTACCACATAAATTTACTTATAAGCTATACACACACACTAACTAAAATGTTGTATGATGTTAGAATTTATATAATTTGTCTAAATATTGTTATGAATATTTCTATCTTATTTAAACTTAACTTTGCCTACAATTTGTCATGATATGAATACATTTCATAATTTTAATAAGAACTTAGTATTAAATTTAATATACATAATTTCATTATTGTACTAACTAATTTTATTATATTATTGATAAATTTTATTAATCTTTATTGAATCTTACTATGATTTAATTATTTCTTTTATTTGTTTTTAAATTAATAATAATTAATACAATCAAAAATAAAGATTAATCAAGCTCAAACAATATTTAATTTTGATTTTGTTTTTAGTTTTTTTCTACAAACCCTTTTTTAATAGTTAAACAATAAGTCCAACAGAATATAAATTAAATAGTCATTAAGCAAAAAAGATACAATGAATAAAACATTCTTAATATATATGATAAAATATATTACACATATAAGTTAAATAACAAAATTAAAACATCGGATCTCATAATCTGAACACATTATCAAACCTTAAGCAGGATGCATTTCGAGAGTAATAAATACTCTGTAATATCAGCCATCCCAATATTAACACTAATGAATCTTAAAGTTTGAAGAACAGCATGTTACAAAACACAAAAAATAATAATAATAATAATAAACATAAAATAAAAGTCAACATCACATAAACAAAAAAGGTTATTCAAAACACAGAACCGTAAACTTTAAACATACTGTAAATAAAACCAAAAAATTACAAATGGAGATGCAAATCCAATGACTGCTTCTTACCATCTTTATCCCAATCCAGCTTGAAAGTAATAGTGTCAGACTTTAGATAAACAACAAACATTCTGTCTAGCAATTCTTCAGCAGTTGAAGCAGCAACAAAAATTTGTCTTCACCTATGTTGTATAAAATTCTCTTCCACAGCATGATCTAAAAACTTCAACAAACTATTATAAAAACTGCTAACATTTAAAAGCCCTAATGGTTTCGAATGAATACCCAACAGTTTCCCACTAATAGCTACAAACATTTCTTCAAGAGTTCTTATGCCACTAGGTAAAACTATAAACCATCAACCATATTAATCATCGCTTCTATACGTTCACAAATGCAGCCAACTTTTTTCTCTACACCTATAGTATTACCATAAATGTTGACCTGAGAAAGAACTTTAGGTTTAGTCCCCAATACTTAAGCCGTAACACCCGCCAAATTTTTGTATAATGGATAAGTAATGACGTTAAGTAATTTCCTTATTGATATGTGATATATTGTTACTAATTATTTTTATTTTTATTTTAAGTATTATGACAGATGACGGCCACGTGGAATTGATGTGCTCAAGTGTTCAAGTGTTCATGTCATTTATGTAGTGTGTTTAACTTTTTATTAAATGTTTTTATATGGCAGGCCGAACCTGCAAGTTCGGCAGGCCAAATTGTCCCTCTCAGAACGGTAGGCCGATGGAATTTCATCGGTAGGCTGGACCTCATGCCTTTGGCAGGCTGAACTGAGCAGTCGGCAGGCCAAAGATTGCTGACGAGCAGTCAGCAGAAATCTCTACTAAAATTTATGACAAGGATGATTATGTGATTGGATATGATTGGATGATTAATTGTAATTGATTAGCATATATTTTGGCCTTTTTCTTTAATTATGGTAAAGAAATGTTTGACTTTTAGATTGATTAGATTATTTTGATATGGTTTCCTATTTTTGAAAGTTGATATATGGTAAGTGGTCCCTAATTAAATTGACTTCCCTTATTTCGCTCCATTCTCACATGAAATTACACTAAATTTAATTAGAAAAATTCTGACATAATAGAGAGTATTGACCCCCTTTTTCATTATCCTCATTCACGTTAATTCTCTCTCTCTCTATTTTCTTAGAAACACTCTCTTTCTTTCCTCATGTTTTTCTCCTCTCCTTCTTCTCCTTATTTTCCTAAGAATATTTGGATGAAATATTGAGATTTTCGTTGGAGTGAATCCAAAGAAAACTTGCGAAGAAATGGTTTTAAGGTAAGAACTCATTTTTTTCGATAATGTATTTCTCCTTCTGCCATAACTTTGCCTAGGAAATTTCTTTTACTTTGAAATTTTAGTATGATGTTCATATATGTGTTATGTGATGTTCCTCCAAATTTCACGTTAATTGAATTTTTCTATGTTAAGTTATGAATTTTCTTCTCTCTGCTACTCATGGAAATTACTGCTAATTGGTCATGTTGCATGAAAATGTAGTTTTTGTTTATAGGGCAAATGTGCTTTGATTTTTATGAAATTTGGCAAATATGTTCACGCATATGTTAAGTTATGGACTGGAAAGTTTGGTGATGATTATCTTATGTGATATGAAATTTTCATTAAGACTAGGTTATGAGACTGCTTTGTCAGTAAATTGTTAGACTCCTTGTTGTGTGATGTTTTTGTATGATTAAATGATTTTATTTTATAACAAGAATTTTTGAGGTAATGTATTTGTATGTTACTATGATGTCATATGAATTTTGAGGTCTAAATAAATTTTTTTAATTGTTTGAGAATAATTATCGCATGTAATTCACTTACCGAATTGTTTATAGTTGTTTTTGCCTCTGAATTCAAACACACGTTTTGGATTGTATGGAATATATTTAAAGGTGATTTTTGGATATGTTATAGGTCTTAGTGTCTATTGCATGCAGGATTTCTATGGAATTATTTTGGGATGTAAATAATTTATTATGTGAATATTAGTAGGGACTGCTCACTGTGTTATTATTGCTGGCAGATTTTGTATTGTATGATATGTGATTTATTTAAATTGTTAAATGAAATTTTTATGACTAATGAAAAATCATGATATTATGTTTATATGTCTCCCTGCCAAGTTTGGTGCTCAAATTTAATGTGAATTTTAAGTTATTGAGCTTTGATTTCATAGAGGTCAGGAAACATTGTGTTGATAGTTTTATTTTAATGTTTTATGGTTAATGAAACTTATTATGAATTAATGTTTTTGAGAGATGAATGTATGTGGGATATATTTCGGTAATGGATGATTCCTTGAATGATAATTTTATTCTTAAATGAATGTATGACATGAACGCATTAAGGACCGAGCACATCAAGACTGCGGCGACGTCACCTACAAATTAAGGTTAAGTAAGCTGCACAAGTAAGTACATTCTCACCTGCAACATGATGAAATTTACAAAAGTTTGAAAATCAATGCTTATGATGGTTTTATGATGAATTCTCATGATGATAATGCATGATGTATTATTATGAAATTTTCAATGTAAAGAAGTTTATGCATGTTTTGATGATGATGTTTTCTAAAGTATAAAAGTGTGTGTATATATATGTATCACCTAAATAAGTGTTGCTCACCCCATGTTATGTTATGCTTATGTTTATGATGTCATGATTAGATTAGGACTAGCTACCCTTCTCTTCTCATGACGGCGCGCCTAAAATGATGATTATGATGTAACACTTGGGCCCTTAAGATAAAATGAATAAAGTTTTTATTTTGAATAATATAATGAAAGATATGTTCTATATGAAATTGTGTTTAGTGCACCATTATGATGATGCATACGATGCGGATGTTCTTAAATTGTTTTATTTTTGTGAGAAATGAAATGTACTTACTAAGCTTTAGCTTATTTTAGTTTTATATCATGTTGCAGATAAGGGTAAAAAAGTTATGGACTAGGTGGAGGGCAAGGGAAAGCGTGTGAACTATGCACGATGGATTGAAAACAGAACATGCCAAAGAAGTTTCAAAAGTCATAGACTATGTTTTGTTTTATTAAGTATGTTTAATCATTTAGTATGTTTATTTGAATAGCCATGAAGATTTGAAATATGTCTCTTAAACCTTATTTTATTATTAATTGTCCTCTGCATTTTGAAAATATTGGGACTTGTTTTAAATTAAGAATTTTTGTTTTAAAACAGCAGTTTGGCCTGCCTAACAATGTTGGTTGGCCTACCGAACTTAGCAAATTTTAAAACCCTGTTTTGCAGAGCCTTGGACGGCTTGCTGGTGGTTGAAGTTCGGTCTGCTGGTTAGGTTCGGCCTACTGAAGTCTGAAGTTTGGCCTGCCGAACTTAGAGAGCAGATTTGTAAATGTTGTGCCGCTTTCACTTTAAATTATGGTTTTATTATTTGGATTGTTTAACTATTTAAAGAATGTTTATAAGCATGCAATTTATTAATTAAAAAAAGTATGCATGGATTTTGGGTATGTTTCCAAATTTATGTTTCATTCAAATATTTTTCTTATACAATGATTAAAAAAATGAACGTAATAACATCTATGACGTCTGTAAAGGGGCGTTACATAAGCACCATTAGATTGCGCCGTTGTCGAAACAACCCCCAGCAACCCTAAACTACCTCCCCCATAAACTAAATTAATCTTTCTACATGCTAAACTTGCCCTAAATGCTCAGCTGCTTCTAAGTAAACTTTACCCTTTCTAAAACTAGAACCACAAAAAGCACTGACAATTTCAATTTTTTTAGATAAAAAAGAAGAAGACATATTTGTCTCTTTTTTTTTAAGTGTTTTGTAAGAGCTTTTAACTTTTGAGTCCACTTAGCCGAAACTCTTTAAATCCTAAATGACGTTTTAAAGGAAATTAATATGCATACAACCAACAAAAACTAGGCAAAATAAAATTAAAAACGACAAAACACTATTAAAAATTTAACAAACAAAACACAAATATCAAAATGTCTAAATAAGACTTCAATAATTTCAAATAAACTAAAATACATCACATGATTAATCTGAATACATAATATTTTTTTAAAAATAAAACTTTTAAAATTTGAGAAAAATATGCAATTTTTGAAATTGTCAAACAAATCTACGTAAGTCTGATAAAAGACAAATTTAAGACCGTAGACTTTTTGATTATTTTGACCTCTATCCATAAAACCACAAAAATTGTTGTTTCATCGATCTTAGTCTTCTATTCGATTAAAAACTTAGCACTACCCTTTTTCTAATCACGGCTCATATTTTATGGCCTCGTGCTCAAGCATCCAGAACTCCTTCTCCTTCATTGGTGTTACCCTCAGCATGTAAACGCCAACAAAAAAGAACCTCTGGGGCCCTCCAAAGCAACATTTCCATGGGAGAAAAATCTCCTCCTTGTTACGGTAGTAGAAAACCCTCTCTTGGCAAAAAAACACCATCATCGATTTTGGGTTGCTTAAGGAGTCCTCACTCTCCTCCACTAGTTCTAATTCAGTACTTTTCCATTTTGTACTCATGCAATTACTAATTTTGTGGCCTACCTCTGATTGTTACTCATGGTTTCAATTTTCCTACGCTCATTATCTTCTTACTTGCTCATTTGATATGCTTTATTATCTCCCTCTTTGTTCCTCTGCTCACTGTGTATTGTGAATCCATTCATAATGGAATATAGTCTGTGCACTTTTGTTTTTAAACTTTGCTCTCTAATGGTTTGTTCCTATGCTCACTGTGTTTTGTGAATCCATTCACAATGGTACTATAGTCTATGCACCTTTTTGTGCTCGTTGCTCTCTAATATTTGTTCCTCTGCTCACTGTGTTTTGTGCTTCCATGCACAATAGAGTATAGTCTATGCACTACTTTGTGCTCGTTGCTCTCTAATATGTGGTTAATGTTGAATATCTGTGGTGTTTGTCGTTCACTTCTCCCTTATTGTCGTTTTGTTACCACAAATGTAATCACTGCATGCTATCATTTCTGGTATGTTGCTGTAAACATGAAAGTGCACTTCTCCTTTACTATCGTTATGTTACTACAAATGTGTGGGACTTCAATTCCTAAATTCTGTCATATTTAATGTTGGTGCTTTGTGCATGCTGTCGTTGATGGTATGTTGCTGTAAACACTTTGTGTTCAGTTCTGGTACTTTGTCGTTTTGTTACTACAAATGTGTGGGACTTCAATTCCCAAATTCTGTCTTTTTTAATGTTGGTCCTCTGTGCATGCTGTCGTTTCTGGTATGTTGCTGTAAACACTGTTTGTTCAATTCTGGTACTCTATCGTTTTGTTACTACAAATGTATGGGACTTCAATTCTTAAATTCTGTCGTTTTTAATGTTGCTAATATGTGCATGTTGTCGTTTCTAATATGTTGCTGTAAACACTTTTTGTTCAGTTCTCCCTTACTGTCGTTTTGTTTCTACAAATGTGTGGGACCTCAATTCCCAAATTGTGTCTTTTTAATGTTGCTAATATGTGCATGTTGTCGTTTCTAATATGTTGCTGTAAACACTTTTTGTTCACTAGCCCTTACTATTGTTTTGTTACTACAAATGTGTTAGACTTCAACTCCCAAAGTTTGTCATTTTTAATGTTGGTCCTCTGTGCATGCTGTCGTTTTTGTTAATTGTCATTTCTACTATCCTTCTCAATTCTGTTTTGCAGCAGTTCATTAAAGTCGTGCCATGTTTACTTGTCGTAGCCTAATTTCTATTTCATATCTGTGTTTTTTCCCCATCTCATTGTTGAAGATGTTCCAAGGCCGAACCAAAGTTCATTACTTAATTGATCATTTCCACCTTGACAACACATAACTAGCTGGTTCCCAACAGGCCTAAAGTCTCATTTGTTGCCTTCACCGATCATCCCACATTCGTTGGACCAAAGCATCCCTATATTTTTGCATCATCTCTCCACCTCGGCGTTCATATGTAGATGCATGGTCATCAGGAATTTCGTTGATATGATTACGACCATCATTGTCGAACTCGATGTTCCCTTCCTATAACACCAACACTAGAACAGTATCGTTGTCAAAGTGGTGTAGAAGGCTATCATCTTCGCCATGAAACTCATCATTGGTGTCCTCCTTTTTGGTGCATATGTCGATGAAATTATGGACCACCACACAAGCAATTGGAATCAGCACTTGCTTTTCTATTGTGTAGCTGCTCATTTGCTTTAAAATTTTGAAGCGCGCATTCTACACACCAAATGTTCTTTCAATGCAATGCCTTAGCGATGAATGTTTGAAGTTAAAATGCTCCTCCGGTGAATTAAAACCAATGCTGCGTTTCATATATTTTGGCAAATGTTTAGTGGTTCGTCAGTACGGTGTAAGCATATAGTTTCAAGTTGCATATTCAAAATCTGCTAAATAGTACTTCCCTACAAACAATAATACAACAAATATGTTGCATAAAAATAATGTATGCATAAAATCACAATATTGTGATTCGGATGACTTACAACAATACCTTCTGTGGAATTGGAAATGCATGATGTTATATCGCATCTTGCAACACATGTGAATCGTGTGCGGATCCCTCCCATCCAAACAACATGTACGTAAACTGCATATCGAATGAGCATGCTGCTAAGACATTAAACGACAAGGTCCCCTTTTGATTTCAATATTTTGCTTGATCAGATGATGGCGATACACGTGGAACATGTGTACCATCAATTGCACCTACACATGATTGAAGAAAATGAGGATTAGTATGATTACTATTTTTTGTTATACTACATATGCTTTTTAAAAAGTAAACATGCTTACATTGAAGTAATTTGAATACTTCTCTCGATTGTCTCCAATAAGCTTTGGTGTTTTGTTGTAGTTTGGGGATATAATGAGTCGATATCGTAAGGAACTTTACCTTCGAGAAGCATTAAGATATTGTTTCCCCCGAGTGTTGCCAATGATCTTGTGCTTCTCGATTCGATAATGGCATGGCACACAATATGTAGAAATATCATGAGTTACCTCGTTAGAAGACCACAAGGTTGTGTGTTCTTCTAAGATCTGATTCAAGGCTACAAATTAGTTGCGTGTCATTCTCACTTTGCTGTACAACGGTCTTTCATGACCATTAAGAAATTCCACCACTTCATTTTTCCTGTTAACATTGACGTGTGCATAAGGCATCTTTGTGGCCTATTAGCCCGCGGGCGTTGCTCAAGGTAAGCAACAACGAGCGCAAGCAATCATCGTCATCTATACCTAGTCTGCCTTCACCATTATTCCAGGCCGTAGAGATACAAAATCTTACATCCATCATGTACAACTATTTCTGAAAAAAAAAAAAAAAAAAAAAAAAAGACATGCATTTAACATTATCACTTAAAATGCCACAACAATGTGCTAAATAATACAGCAACAATTATCAAATGTCAATAGTCCAACAAACAGCAAATCATCCAGCTTACAAAGAGTCGAAACAACTACAGTCACCAATGCATAAATAAATGAGAAAATTAAACAATATCTCATAACATGATACAGAGAATGAAAATTAACTAAAGCCGGTTACTACACATGAAAAACTACTTGGACTTATACTTTTCGATTAACAGTCTATATCATTCTCTAAAAACATTGTCTGCAATCTAATGTCGCCTTTAAGTACCATTTGCAGCCTCAGTTTCTCATGGCCCATGTATCCCATTTGTGTAAGAATGTGGATGCACTGGGCAAACTAAGCATTAGGCTTCGTTTTTGAATCCACAATAGCCTATGCAATTATCTTCAGCCAATTCTCCCCCTTGTTAATTTCCTTTATCTTCCTCTTGCCCTTGCCAACACTTTATGAGCTTAAACTAGTTCCTCTGGTGCCATTAGAAGAGGTTGCATGCAAGCGATTCAGTCGACTCCTAACATCATTCATCACATCATCAATGTGGTGTTCTTCTTGCGCAAGAGTGTCTGTATGGTTATCATCCTTAGAAAAGTGCTTAGCTACCGATGCATGCGATGAAGCAGTACCAAATGCCAGCAAACCTAAAGCTATATAACAAGCAAAAATAGAATCCAATGTCCTGAAAGATGGATATCTATCTTTACTGATGTACTTAGCCATTCTTGGATTACTCTAGACGAAAAAAGTTAAAAAAATAAATTAAATTAACTTTTTCAGATGTTTGTGAAATAATTATCCACATGCAAACATAGCATAATCTATGTACCTTAATTAGTTCAAGACGATACTCCATAGAGAAATCAAACTCACCACTCTCAAACCCCTAACCTTATCGCACCATCTAAACTCTTAGAAAATGCCCATTCTTTTCGAGTTTCTCTTTCTTTTGTTTAATTTGGATTGACGTTACAAGATAATTGAAATATGTTATCAAGTAGGCTGCCCAAGCCTTACACAGTTTCTTATTAAGTTACATTCTCCACTTTGTTTAACATGGTCCTGAAAGAGTCCGTTTAACCAGGTCCTGAAAGAGTCCAATCAGTGATTCAGTCCTCTTCATAGTCTAAGCAATAGAATCCTGCTTGGTCCTAGGGTTTTTTTTTTTTTTTTATATGATAACCAATTATTTTGTAGGTATAGTGAATTAAAATATATTACTTTAATGTAACAAGTGACATGTAAAGAAAAAACAATTTCACAGGCTTAGAAGCATAAGTATGAGCAAGCATCATTTGTGCTAGTTCAAATCCTCTCAATACCAAATGCTACCATGGTGAACATTATTGGTCATATACTGTAGATAAACACAAGAAACAAGACTTAAGAAATGACACAAAGAAGACCTACTTATAGACCAACTGTACATCGGCAACATAGTGCCCAGGGACACAAACACAAGCAGCAAACAATATAACTCAAAAATGCCAACAATCATCACAGCCTGTTACCGTTACCTACAATGTATTAGAAACCTTCTTTGTGGCAGCCATGCGTTCAAAGCAGATCATTTCACTTTTTCACGAAAGAATCCAGAATCATGACAAATTACAAATATTCCTAAAGCTAAATATTTTGGTCTAATTTTTTTAAGATTTTAATATTTTTTTAGAAAAATATGGTACAACATGTATCAACGGCTAGGTAAAAAAATTGATAAAAATTAATTGACAACATCATTAATAAAATCATCCTAAATATTTATAATTAAAATATTAATTACTTATTTCATGATATATAGTAAATAGAAAACATAAAAAAATTCACAAATATTCAATTTCTGGTTCTAACTACAAAAATATCTAAACATTAGTTTTAACTACAAATAGTTCACACCACAAATTTTAAAACATTGTGAAACACTAGCTACAACTTCAATTTTGATTCTAACCTATAAAGTTGGTTCTAACCATAAAAATAATTACAACTAATAGTTCATACCACCTCGTCAAACACCACCTAAGATAAAATTAACACTAAACTAAAGGGGCATTTGGACAAATAACTTTAAGAAAAAGTCATTTTGGACAAATGATCTTTTTTTTGGGGCAGTTTTTTGAACATGAAAACTGCTCAAGTTTTTTTTCTTTCCACTCTGTTGAGGTTCCTCTACTCGTTATAGTTATTTTCGTCTTTTTTCTTAAAAAGCTAGGATAGTTTACCTGCATAAAAAAGTATATTTTTTGTGTAAAAAAAAGTCATTTCTTCAATGAGGAATTTTTTTTTTGCCCTTTTTTCAAATTCTTCCCTAAATAAAATAAGCAATGGGAAGCAATTTTTCTCTAAAACGGCCAAATTCTAAGTACTACTAAAGAAGAGGAAAGTAAACCTGTTCATCGTGGCTCAGAAATGCTATACAAATAGCAGTGTTTTCTTTCTTTTGCCCTTTAATGGTTAGTTTATTTTTGTTTTTGGTGCTTTTTTTTTTTGGTCATTTTAACGTTACTTACATACGTCATCTAATTTCAAATATTTCCCATTGCCAGCATTTTACAGTGCGGCTCTATTTTGTTCTTTTGGATAAAGAAAGAGGTTAGGTGGCCATTTTTGTTTGAAACATAACAACTAATCACATGTGAAACTAAGTACTGGAGTTTATTATTTACTGTTTTTTCAATTATGTCCATGGTGGTTACTTTTTGTAATTGTTTTTTTGGTCATTTAAGACCCAAAAAGGATTTAATTAGCCCTTTACTTTATTATAGCCATTCTCTTTTTTCATATTTCTCCTTCTCCTCCTCCCTTTCTTCTTTTGACTTTCGAGGATCGTTTGACATTATTTTTAAAATAAATAAAAATAATTTTTTTAAAAAATAAATTTTATTTAAAAATTACATTAAAACTATTTTTAAAATTTTTATCTTAAAAAAATGTCATAACATTTTAAAAAATTTTAAGAACAAACCAATCAGGCTTTTGTTTTTGGGTTTCTTGCTTTCTTCAGGGTTTTTTTTTCCTTCCTCTTTTTCTTCTTTTTTTCTCTTTCTCCTTTTTTTCTTCTTTTTCCATCTTCTTTGTTCTGTTTTTTTACCCATTTTATTGAGCATCCGTTTTGCTTTTTATTTTGCAGTAGGTGTGAGAAAATTGTGTCGGTATGATTCTTTGCCAAAAAACGTTCAATCGAGAGAGAGAAAGAGAGAGACATGGACAGAGAAAGAGGTTATCTGTTTTGCTTCAGCTCGGTGGGATGAAGGATTTGTGTCATTGTAGAGAGGAAACACAGCTAATCTCATCCATTATTTCCCTACTCAGGTTTGTCAAAAAAGTTTTCCCATTCTTAAATAATTTTATTTACTTTAACTTTGTAACGAGGAGAGATTTCTGCTAACAAGGGGTGCGGTGGTTTTAGATTTAGAAAAAACGACTTAATATCAAAAAACTTTTTCTTATATCTTTCTTTCAGTTCAAAGATTTGGTATTAAAGATGCAGTCGGTGGAGAAAAAGTGGTTGGGTGAGTTGGACTTTGGTGCATGAAACTTTGAATCCAATTTTCTCCTTTGTCATTTTCTAGAATTGGACCTCCTCTATACAGTAATGATCTTTTTAAGGACGGGAGACTTGAATGGTGTGAGGCTACAAACATAGAAACCTGACATTCCCGGCATGATTTACTGACTTCATAACTGAACAAAAGGGGGAGAGGATTTGGTTCCCTCACAAACTACTTTTTTCCGACACACAATCCATAGAGAAAAAGAAAAAAAAAGAAAGATTCTTTTCTTCTTTTTTTACTTTTAAATATGCATATCCTTATGAGAGAGTCATATATTATTTGTTTTGATCCTCTGATGAGATTATATCTTGCTTTTGTTGATTCTTTGCAGCTTTATTCACAGCCAGGCCTGCAGCTACTCTGGAAATGTTCCATTCATGGCCAATGAGATACCAGCAAACCCCAAGAGCTAACTGATACATAAGTTGTGACTTCCTGAAATGAAGGCAGTGTTATTGGCCGTTGGGTCAAGGTGTTTCGGCTAGTTCATTTCATTCAAGAATAATATGATTCAATGCTCTTATCTCAAACAGTTGTCTAGCAGGTAAAATCAGCATGTTCCAAGTCAATTGTCAAAGCTTTTTTCTCAAACTTTCTCAAAGTTATTCTATGATATGGTGCATCATGATACATAATTATGGTGTTTTACAGAGGAGGATTTGGAGGACAAATTAAATTTACTGGATTTAGGAATGGAGATATAGACCTCTCCAAGTCTTTATGGACATACCAGGTACGTTATAAAGTCAAGGTTTTTTTTGCTTTCTTGCTCTTAAAGTATATATTATCATTAATATGCATATTGGTAATAGTATAACTGGTTCTAGGCTTTTTAAAGGCTTGTGTTTTTAGGTGAACTTTCTATAAATTTTTCATGACATAATATGTTTTTTAGGATCGTTTGATATTATTTCTGACATTTTATATTTATACCGCTACTCATATTATTCATTTCTTCCTTCACTTGGCTACTGTCAATGTAGATTCAGGTTGACTCTGTTTTTTGTTTCAGTTTATTGTTTCTTCGAGTTTTTTTTTTTGGGCAGGTTGTTGTTCCAGTTTTGGAATTTTAAAAAATGTTTGTTGTTATTATAATTAATCGGATATTTGATTCATATTTATGATATTGGTGATCTGTTTATATTGAGAGTGTTTTCTTTTAAACTCATAGTTTATATTCTTTTCTGTAAATTAATTTAATAAATACTCTATTAATATTGAATCTTTTTATGTTTGGTATTATCTGTTATTGAATCTTTTTTACGAAATTAATTTTCAAGTTCTCTTTATCCTATAATCTTTCTATAATAATTTAGGCTCCACCTCTAGATCATCTGTAATCGTTTTGTTAAGTTTTTTGGCAATGATTGAACAATATTATTTCCTGACTGTCTCTGTTACATAGTTTTTTTGTGGAAATTTTAGATCAATGTCCGAATCCGTAATGGCATTGTGATCTATGATTTTACACCACGAAGATATTGTATTCATGCATTAGTCACTAAAATCAAATTTTATCAACATCAAGAAGATTTGTAAATATTTTAATAGAGACTGATTTCAATAGTAAAAAACCTAACCAGGTCTATTCTTGCCTTTCTTTTAACTAACCCCCCGACTTTTTTTTTTAATCTTTTCTAACAACTTTTTTTAAAAAATAATTCCCAGTTTCCACAAATTATTTGCTAGTCTTTGTATTGTTTTGTGCTACTATGGAATAGGTTGATGTAAATCCTTTTTCTCTTCCTTTTTGAGAATCCAAGGTTCTATCTTTAATTTTCTTCATTATTATATTATATAAATATGACTGTATAGCTTGATTTGAAGGAAAAATTAGCATAGGGACAATTGAGATAATAATCCGAAATTCACACTTACTATTTAAGTACTAATTGTCCCCACTTATAACTAAAAAAGTAACTTCATTATTTGACTCCTCCTTTTCCACTTTGTGATTTTTTCGGATAATATTTTTCTCTACATGCTATATTCTGTTTTCCTCACTTTTTTCAGTGCACTTATTTCTCCTTCAGTTCGTTTACTTCTTTGTCTTTTTTATTGTCTTCGACACATTTCTTCTGTTCTCACTTCCATAACTGATACTTTGTTGTTTAAAGCAGCTTGGACTTAAATTCCAGGTACTATTTCGTTTCCTGTGAAAATTGGATTAGTATTTATGCTATCTTATAGTATGCTTTTTGTTATTTTGTGACCCAAAACCTTTGGCAGTAAGGTAGCGCCGCGGAGCTTGCAAGCAGGGCCGCGACGCTACAATCCAACGCATGGCGCTCCAATCCGGAAACCAGCGCCGCGGTGCTAGAAAAGCAACGCCGCGACGCTCCAATGCGGCCTGATAGTGTATTTTGCGTTTTTACGCGTTTTTGAGTTATTTTAGGCTAGGGTTTGAGTCCCCATACATATAAATACATCATATTCTCCATAGTATAAAATAGAGTGAGTCACATTAGAGAGACACATTAGAGAGTTACAAAATTTCATAGAGATCATAGTGTTGAGAGTGATACAGAGAACTCAGTATTGTGAGTTTGTGAGTGATTGAATGAGTGAATTTTTGTATTTGAGTGCTCTAAACACCGTTGTAATTTTCGTTTTGTGATTAATGGATTGCTTCTCCTTTGTCCGTGGTTTTTTCACCCTTCATTAGGGTTTTTCCACGTAAATCTTGTGTATAATTTTCTCTCTATTTCTTGTTGCTTATTGCTTTGATTTCTAACAAGTGGTATTAGAGCTTTGGCTTTAATTTGCAATGGCAATCATGAAATTCGATATTCCGCTGCTGGATCGCACAACGAGGTTTTCTCTATGGCAAGTGAAGATGCGGGCTGTTCTAGCGCAGATGAACCTTGATGATGCGCTATTGGGTTTCGATAAGATGTCCTCATCATGGTCGAAGGAGGAAAAGGAGCGTAAGGACCAAAAAGCTTTGTCCCAAATACACCTTCATCTATCAAATCAGATTTTACAGGATGTACTGAAGGAGAAGACTGCTGCTGCTTTATGGCTCAAGTTGGAGCAATTATGCATGACCAAGAGTCTTATTAGCAAACTTCATTTAAAGCAGCATCTATATTCTCATCGAATGTCTAAAGGTACGTCTCTTGAGGATCACTTAACTGCGTTTAAGGAGATTGTGTCTGATTTGGAGGCTATGGAAGTTAAGTATGATGAAGAAGACCTTGGGTTAATTTTATTATGTTTATTGCCTTCATCATATGCCACATTTAAGGATACTATCTTGTATAGTCGAGACACTCTTACCCTAGATGAGGTTTATGAGGCTTTATTTTCTAAAGAAAAGATGAAACAGTTAGGTACTGGATCTGAAACACAAGGAGATGGTCTAGTTGTTAGAGGTAGAACCCAAGAGAGAAGTTCTAGGACTGAGATTAGAGGTAGGTCTAAATCCAGAAATAAGGAGAAGTAATGTAATTATTGCAAGAAGAAAAGGCACATTAAAACTGAGTGTTATAAGCTGCAGAATAAAAACAAGAGGGCTAAAAATTAGAAGGGGAAGAAACCAAATGCTGGTGAGGCTAGTGTCGTTGAAGAAGGCTCTGGTGGTGAGCTTTTGGTAATTTCTGATGGTGATTCTAAACCCTGTGAGGATTGGGTTCTTGACTCTGCATGTACGTTTCATATGTGTCCCAACTGGGACTGGTTTTCAACATATAAAACGGTTCCTAAGGGCTCTGTTTTGATGGGAAACAACACCCCATGCAAAGTTGTTGGTATTGATACTGTCAGAATTAAAATGCATGATGGCATAGTGAGGACACTAGGCGATGTGAGGCATGTCTCCGATCTTAAGAGGAATTTAATTTCCTTAGGTACTCTTGATGCTAAAGGGTACAAGTACACCGGTGAAGGTGGAGTTTTGAAAGTCAGTAAAGGCGCTCTTGTGATGATGAAAGCGCAAAAGAAGACTGCTAGTTTGTATGTTCTGCAGGGTACTACAGTAGTTGGTGATGCAAAAGTTACTACTTCCACTATGTCTGATGATGATCTCACTAAGGTATGGCATATGCGACTGGGGCATATGAGTGAGCTTGGGATGGCAAAGCTGAGTAAGTGAGGGCTCCTTAATGGACAGTGCACAGGGAAGATGGAGTTTTGTGAGCACCGTGTTTTTGGAAAGCAGAAGAGAGTTCAATTTGGCAAAGGCATTCACAACACAAAAGATATTTTGGAGTATGTTTATTCTCACCTTTGGGGACCGTCTACTGTTTCTTCTTATGGTGGTGCTAGTTATATGCTTACCATCATTGATGACTATTCCAGAAAGTTATGGACATTCTTTTTGAAGCAGAAGAATGATGTCTTTGCTACATTCAAAGATTGGAAGACCATGATAGAAAAGCAGACCGGTAAGCCAGTTAAACGTCTCCGCAGTGATAATGGCTTGGAGTTTTGTTCAAATGAATTTAATACCTTCTGTAAATCAGAGGGAATTCTGAGGGACTTAACAGTCCGACGTACTCCGCAGCAAAATGGTGTGGCCGAGAGAATGAACAAGACGTTGATGGAGAAAGTGCGCTGCATACTCTCTAATGCTGGACTACCTAAGTCATTTTGGGCTGAAGCCGCTTCTACAGCTTGCTATTTGGTCAATCATTCTCCTTCCATCGCTATTAACAAGAAGACACCACAAGAGATGTGGTCAGGAGAACCTGCAGATTACTCAAATTTAAGAATTTTCGGCTGTCCTGCTTATGCTCATGTTGACAATGAAAAATTGGAGCCTAGATCCATGAAGTGTATATTTCTTGGTTACAAGCATGGTGTTAAATGCTATAAGTTATGGTGCCCGGAAACCAAGAAAGTTATTATCAGTAGAGATGTGTTTGATGAGACTTTCATGTTACGTGTGACATCTACTACAGGATCTAGTGATGTTGATCAGGATAGATCTAGGAAATAGGTGGAGTTTCAAATAGAGACAAGTACATTATCCGATTCTACTTCCTAGTCAAGTTCAGAGAGTCAAGGCGATAGTGCTTCCCAATCGCCATCACCGCTGCCACCACAGTACTCTATTGCTAAGGATAGGCCGAGGAGAGATGTTAGGCCTCCACAGAGATATGCTGAGGCCGACTTGGTGGCTTATACTTTATTAATGGCAAAAGGTATTGAGTATGGTGAGGAACCTTCCGCCTATTTAGAGGCGGTTAATTTAGTTAACTCTGGCAAGTAGATGATTGCTATGTAGGAGGAGATGGAATCCTTACATAAGAATGGCACATGGGATTTGGTGAAGTTACCCAAAGGGAAGAAAGCTGTTCGCTGCAAATGGGTATTTAAAAGAAAAGAAGGCACACCGGGAGTTGAAGATGCTAGGTATAAGGCTAGACTGGTTGCAAAAGGATACAGTCAGGTTCTAGGTGTTGACTTTACAGATGTATTTTCTCATGTGGTTAAGCATAGCTCAATTCGAGCCTTGTTTGGTATTGTAGCCACTTATGATCTTGAGCTTGAGTAGTTAGATGTGAAGACTGTATTTTTGCATGGAGAGCTCGGGGAAGACATTTATATGCAGTAACCCAAGGGTTTTATTGTTACAGGTAAAGAAGACTATGTTTGCTCATTGAAAAAGTCTCTTTACGGTTTGAAACAATCTCCTAGGCAGTGGTATAAGAGGTTCGACTCATTTATGATCGCTCATGAGTTCAAGAGGAGTAGCTATGACAGTTGTGTCTACTTCAAGAAGGGTGATGATGGGTCCTTTGTTTATTTGCTCTTATATGTTGATGATATGTTGATTGCTGCTAAGGATAAAGGAGAGATTAAGAAGTTAAAAGCTCAACTCAGTAGAGAGTTTGAGATGAAGGACTTGGGAGCTGCCAAGAAGATTCTCGGCATGGAGATTTTGAGAAATAGAAAGGCAGGTAAGCTTTATCTGAGTCAGAAAGGCTATATTGAAAAAGTTTTGCACAGGTTCAACATGCAGAAAGCAAAACCAGTGAGCACTCCGTTAGCAGCACATTTCAGACTTTCAGCTGCGTTAGCTCCACAGTCAGATGATGAGATTGAGTACATGTCATATGTTCCATACTCTAGTGCAGTAGGTTCCCTCATGTATGCTATGGTATGGTCTCGCCCAGATTTATCATATGCAGTTAGTGCAGTGAGTAGGTACATGGCTAACCCAGGTAAAGAGCATTGGAAAGCGGTGCAATGGATCCTCAGATATTTGCGTGGTACTACTGACGTTTGTTTGCACTTTAGGAGGACTAGAGATGGTGTTGTGGGATATGTTGATTCTGATTATGCTGGAGACTTGGATAAGAGGAGGTCACTTATTGGGTTTTTGTTTACAGTTGGTGGTTGTGCTATCAGTTGGAAGGCTACCTTTGTAACGTCCCGAAATTTATTTAATATTAATGTAATGTAAATGATGAATTAGTGTGCCATAATTAAAGTTTTAACTTTAATTAGATTATTTGGTTGGATTTTGAATTTTGGTTGTTTTGTTAAACTGATGTATTCAAATGATTTCTCATTTGTTTTAAAATGATGTTTTGAGTTTTTAAAACACAACAATTTGTAAAATGTTAAAAATACTCTGTTTTACAAAACCGTGGGCGGCACATGGTTTTCGCACAGTAAAACCGCCCACCGATTTTCTCTATTTATTCCCTTTCTCTCACTCTCTCTCCTCATTCTCACGCGTCTCTCTCTCTCTTCACTCTCCCTCTCGGCAGCCTCTCCCTCTCTCTAATTTCTTCAAAAATTTTTGGTTTCCATTCGAATCCAAGCTTCTGAACAGCACGGAGGAAGCTCGGGGACGTGATTCGACAACCAAGAACGCGGATTGAAGCTTCGATTCGAGGTTAGATTCGAAATTTCTAAACTTTTTACAAAATTTTTGATTTTGTGTGTTTATGAAATCTAAGTTTGTTTTAGCTTAGAAAACCGTGGATTTGTGTTAAATGAGCTTAGAACAACTAGAATCTAAGCCTAGATTGAAGAGAAACGGATTTGATTCAAGATTTTCATTTTTCTCCTCTTTTTCTCATTTTCGGATTTTTGAGGATTTTGAGTTTAAATGTTGTTTAAATGATCCCAAACATGTTCTAGAATGTTTTTCTATCAACTATGATTGTTTTTCATGCCTGGGAATTGAGAAAAACAGGTTGGAATCCAGATTTGGATTTTTGGGGATCGAGAAACCCGAGGCTGAGATTTCTGGATCTTCCCAGTTCGGCAGGCCGAAGTTCATGTTCGGCAGGCCGGAGTGATGATCGGCAGGCCGGTGTTCTTCCGACCGGCAGGCCGAATCTGGAGAATTGTTCGGCAGGCCGAACCTTGTTTCCGGCAGGCCGAACTGTGCAGTTCGGCAGGCCGAAGCAGGGCGTCCGGCAGGCCAACCGAGGCATGGAAATTTTTGTGGATTTTACCCGATTTCACTGTTTTGAACCCAGATTTAAACCCCAACCTTATAGAATGATTTTAATGATACAAATGACACACTAGGACATCATGAAATGATTTAGTAACATAGAATGTCTCGAACTAGATATTGATCGGCTTAGTTTGTATCTAGGATTGTTCGTGGTTTCGTGGAGCTAACGTATAGCGGACCGGGATTACGGTGTGGGGTACCGGCACGAGTACTGAGGTAGGACTCCTATCCTATTTCTTTGGTAGCCTGGTTTTGAAATGATTTGGCTTTGAAAAGGATTTCTATCAAAATGTTTCAACGGTTGTTTGAAAATGGTTTTATCGGTAGTATTTTAATACACCGTGATTATGAAATGAATTTCATAATGAATGTAATTGACAATACTCGGTAATTGGGTTTGAATGATAATGATAACAAACACTAAGGCATGATGCCATATCAGAGATCGG
Organism: Artocarpus heterophyllus; assembly: GCA_025403435.1. Lineage (NCBI taxonomy): Eukaryota > Viridiplantae > Streptophyta > Magnoliopsida > Rosales > Moraceae > Artocarpus > Artocarpus heterophyllus. Next base: position 177,768 of record JAJQZP010000062.1, read on the forward strand.
GTCGTGTGACGAACGACCTTGGGGGCAGGTCCCGAAACCCAGCTGGGCCACTACGGTGGTGATATCATGGTTTGCCTAGGTAAGAGTAAATTGGTGTTTTGATTTGACGAGCAGACTGTTCTGTGTCAGAACGGTCCTACTCAATTTATTCATTTATTTATTTATTTATTCAACGTTTTATTTCTGTATACTCCTGATAATGTTTTGTTTCTTTGCATCAAATTATTTTATAAAACTAGTCCTACTGAGCCTTTCGCTCACGTTTTATTGTTTTAAATTTCCCCCCATTCTAGGTGGTTTTCCATATAGGTTTGGAGGAGATTCTTCAGACCGGACTCAGGAGCACTAGGAGAATTTATTTATATTCAGTATTATTAAATCAAGGCATGTAAGACTTAACTTTATTTGTACCTGGACTGTGATTGTATTTATGATATTGTCAGTACCATGTGTGTGCACAAGTTGTGGGTTGTGGAACCCATATTCGCGGTTTTTATTCAATTATTGTTATTTGATTAATGATTTTCAATTCTTTTATAAAAATGTGGTGGAAAATCTTCTTAAATTTTACTTAATTGGGTTCTCAAACCCCCGATTTTTAATTAAATCCGCTTTTAATTAATCTAAATATTCCGCCACGTCACCTCCCGTACTCCGGGGCGTGACAACCTTGCAGGCTATTGTTGCTTTGTCTACTACTGAGGCTGAATATATGGCTATTACAGAGGCTTTCAAAGAAGCTATTTGGTTGAAGGGCCTATTTGGAGAACTTAGTGAAGATTTGAAGACTTCTGTGGTGATGTGTGACAGTCAGAGTGTTATTTTTCTCACTAAAGATCAAATGTTTCATGAGAGGACGAAGCACATTGACGTTCGTTATCACTTTGTTCGTGATATTGTTGCTCGTGGTGATATTGTTGTGAGTAAAATCAGTACACATGATAATCCTACCGATGTGATGACTAAGTCGTTACCTACAGCTAAGTTTGAGCATTGCTTAAACTTGGTTGGAGTTCATGCTCGTGCCGGTTGGTTGCCCATTGGGGCTTTGTGGAAAAGGTGGAGAATTCGGTTAATCACATGTTGGAGTTCTTTATGGTGGATTTTGTGTCAAGGTGGAGATTGTTATTTTGTGACCCAAAATCTTTGGCAGTAAGGCAGCGTCGCGGCGCTTGAAAGCAGGGCCGCGACGCTACAATCCAGCGCTGCGGCGCTTGAAAGCAGCGCCGCGGCGCTCCAATCCGGAAACCTGCGGCCTGATAGTGTATTTTACGTTTTTACGCGTTTTTGGGTTATTTTGGGCTAGGGTTTGAGTCCCTGTATATATAAATACATTATATTCTCTATAGTACAAAATAGAGTGAGTCACATTAGAGAGACACATTTGAGAGTCACAAAATTTCATAGAGATCATAGTGTTGAGAGTGATACAAAGAACTCAGTATTGGGAGTTTGTGAGTGATTGAATGAGTGAATTTCTGTATTTGAGCGCTCTAAACACTGTTGTAATTTTCATTTTGTGATTAGTGGATTGCTTCTTCTCTACCCGTAGTTTTTTCACCATTCATTAAAGTTTTTCATGTAAATCTTGTGTGTAATTTTTTCTCTATTTTTTATTACATATTGCTTTAATTTCTAACAGTTTTTATACTTGTTCTTTGTTTATTTTTTATATATATTGTACATATTTTTTGTTATGCCCCTCACGTGGCGATGATGATCATATTTTTGTTTTGACATGTTGAGTTTTAATAATTTTTCCAAAAATTGCTGTGAATATTTTTATTTCGTTTGATCTTTTTTTCTTTTTGTTTAGGCCAGTGTCTTTTCTGTCATTCTGAATCCTTGGCAGTTGAATTGACGTTCTATTTGGTTCTTGGTCATCTTGACCAATGATTCGCATTTCACTCGCTTTCGACGTCTGGTTCCAATCCTATCGTTTAGAGTTTTCCCTTTTGTGCTTCTCTGCCATTGCTTTAAACCTTAATATTTGGGTTTTTTTTTTCTTTATTTGCAGCTCCTTCGATGTTTTTGCCCTTTAGGGTGCACTGAGTGGCTTTCTTTCGTTTTGTTTCTACCAGTGTCGTTTTGGTCTGTATTCACCTGTAGTTTTTGGGTAAATTAATATTTTTGTGTATTTTAATTGTTAAATTTTATTATTGCAAAGAGTAAATTTGTTTGTTCATGTGTAAAAGAATGAACAATTGTAAGAAATGAAAAATAATATTTTATTTTTCTTTGTGTTTATTATTTTTTTTGGTTTTATTATTTTTGTTCAATCTATTTATATTGTACATCATTACAGTCATTGTTTTAAATTATGAGATTATTCATTATTAAAAATTTATGTAATCAAGATATAAAATGAAGGGCTTACGGAATGAATTGTTACAAAGTAATATACTGCGATTTATATAAATGGAAAAAATATATTTTTCCATTTTTAGTAATTTTGACAAATATATATATATATATATACACGTAAAAAAGAGGAAATTAAACATGAAGAATTTCCTTACAAACTTGATTTGGAAAAAATTTTTCCCTGTTGTGGTTTTTAAATTTTAAAAGCGAACTAATTAAAAATTACATTTTTTAAGATTATTAATAATTTTGTTTTACTTACACGGTTTTGTTTACTGGGAAGTGTTTATAAAGGCCTTCCAAAAGACCCAACAGAGAACTAGATAAACACTAGGGAAAAAAAACTGTGCAAAAGTCAAGGAAAAAAAATGGAACAATTATTAAGTCCCCGGTAAAATCAGTGCCTTAAAAAAAAGAAGCAAGATAGGAAATTTTTATGGAAACCATTAAAGGAAATGTTAATGGCTGATTTATTAAGATATATACAATTTCATTGAAAAAAAAAAATGTAACACTTACTGACCAAAAAAAAAAAAAATTATAAAGATATTGTTGGAAAAGAAGCTTAAGGGCAAAACTAAAATCGTTTCGTAAATGAATTTAGATTAGTACTTTGAGTTGAGTTATGTAACTTGAATTATGATTTGAGTTAGTAATTTTAATTGTTATCTGAATTGACGTTTAGATATGCATTTAAGTTTTAATCTGAGTATAGAATAAAATTAAAATTTTTGTTTGGAGAGATAGTGAAAATAGTTTTTGATTTATTGACAAATTTAATAAAATATTAATGCTAATGATCTTAAAAAATGTACAATATTGATCTAAATTTATTCCTCTCTTTATTAGGAATACAATGAAAAAAGAATCATTAAATTTGGATATTAAATGAAGAAGTTATAATTTTTTCCTCAAATATAAGAGAGAGAATTTTAGCTTTTACTATAGCAAAAAATCTAAATATCAAAAGTTTTAAGGGGGTCAGAACTCTAAAAACTCGAATTCTTGATACTTAAAAGGATTCAAATTTTAGGGGAAACAAACACATATATAAAAAATTCTTCCTTGAATTTAAATTTAAATATTTTAAGTCCAAAGAATACTCCAACTAAACGCAAATGTTAAGACAAGACTAAATAATATAAGAAGACAAAAAAACACGAAACAAAATAAAAAAAATGATTACACTAAAAGATAAAGACGTCAACCCTCACCACACCAGTATAATATGAGCTAATATATACCATCTCAATTGAGACCATGTATTGCAAATTAATTATTCTTTGACATATGTTAAACATATTTATTATAATATATATAATATTAAAATATCCATCTGTAAATATACCTAAATAAATTTAAAATACACGTATTAGTATAATTTCAATACAATGTATATATAAACTATTCTTATATAACAAATAAATTTAATAAATCAATATCACTACATAAATAGACATGTTAATATAATTTTAATAAATATATTGCAACAAATACTAATTTTTTTTAACAAAATAATATTTCTCGTTGCAACGTGCGGTTATTTCCGCTCATTTATATGTATTGGAAAGAATAAACATTTCTTATACTACACTTATTCTGCTACTCATTCTATTCGTTTCTTCCTTCACTTGGCTATCGTCAACATTGATTTAGGTTGACTCTGTCGTTTGTTTTAGTTTATTGTGTCTTTGAGTTTGATTAAAATGTTTTTTGTTCTTAAAATTAATCGGATATTTGATTCATCTTTACATATTGTTAATCTGTGGTGTTTATATTGATAGTGTTTTCCTTTAAACTCATAGTTTGTGTTATTTTCTGTAAATTAATTTAATAAATGCTCTATTGATATTGAAATCTTGTTATGTTTGGTATTATCTGTTATTGAACCTTTTTTTTTTTTTACGAATTTAATTTTCAAGTTCTTGTTGTCCTATAATCTTTCTGTAATAATTTAGGCTCCATGTCAAGATCTTCTGGAATCATTTTGTTTAGTTTCTTAGCAATGATTTACAAATGTTATTTCCTCACTCTGTTTGTTACATAGTTTCTTTGTGGAAATTTTAAATCAATGTCCGAATCGGTAATGGCTTTGTGATCTATGATTTTACACAACCAAGATATTGTATTCATGCGTTAGTCACTATAAAGTCAAATTTTATCAACATCAAGAAGATTTATAAATATTTTAATAGGGACTGACTTCAATAATAGAAACTAACCAGGCACTATTTTTACCTTTCTTTTAACTAGCCCTACGACTTTTTTTTTTAAAAAATTTTTTCTAACAACTTTTTTAAAAAATAATTCCCAGCTTCCACAAATTATTTGATACTCTTTGCATTGTTTTGTACTACTATAGAATAGGGTTAATCTAAATCCTTTTTCTGTTCCTTTTTTAGAATCCTATGTTCTGGTTTTAATTTTCTTGATTGTTATATTTATATAAATATGATTGTATGTCTTGATTTGAAGGAAAAAATGGTATGGGGACAACTCAGATTTTTATAATAATCCAATATTCACACTTACTATTTAAGCACTAAATGTACCCACTCATAAGTAGCTTAATTATTTGACTCCTCCCTATCATTTTTGTTAAGTTTTTTCGTCTATAAATATTACTATAACACAATATTTCCCTCTCTACAAGTTATATTCTGTTTTCCTTGCCTTTTTCAGTTCATTTGTTTCCTTCAGTTTATTTGCTTCATTGTCTTCTTTGCTATCTTCGACACATTTCTTCTGTTCTCACTTCCATAACCGATGCTTCGGTGTTTAAAGCAGCTTGGACTTATTTCCAGGTACTATTTCGTTTACTGTGACTCCTTTTTTGTTTCAAAAATTGGATTAGTATTTATGTTATCTTATAGTATGCTTTTTATATTCGTTCTTTGTTTTTTTTATGATTATTTATATCTATTGTAGTTTGTTTTTTTTGTTATGTCCCTCATGTGGCGATGATGATCATATTTTCTTTTTGACATGTTGAGTTTTATATAATTTATCCAAAAATTGTTGTTAATATTTCTATTTCGTTTGATCTTTTTTCCTTTTTGTTTCGGCAAATGCCTTTTCAGTCATTTGGAATCCTTGGCAGCTGAATTGCGATCCATTTCGTTCTTGGATATCTGTACTAATGATTCACATTTCACTTGCTTCCGATGTCTGGTTCCAATCCTATCATTTAGAGTTTTCCCTTTTGTGCTTCTCTGCCATTTGCTTTAAACCTCACTATTTGGGGTTTTTTTTTCTCCATTTGTAGCTCCTTTGATGTTTTTGCCCTTTAGTGTGCACTTGGTGGCTTTCTATGGTTTTGTTTCTACCAGTGTTGTTTTGGTCTTTATTCACCTGGTAGTTTTTGGGAAAATTAATATTTTGCTCCAGTCATATATTTTTCCTTTTGTACATACTATAACATATACGACAAATATTATTTCTTATAACATCTTATACCTTTTTTGTAGTTGTCATTAGTATTTTTGTCTTTGCAAAAGCATTTTTCAGGTAGCTACAAAAACTTTATACAAGTATGAGCAAACTTATTTGTTATATATTGCTGAAACTGCTGAAACTATTTATATCCTGAGCCTCAAATTTTCCTATAAAAAAATATTTTATTAATATTAGTTATCTTACAAATTTTTTTCTTGTGTCCATTTTTTCTTTAACTTTTATAAGTATTCTATAAAATTACTCATATGATTTCATTTTTATTTATATTTAATTAGTGACATCATTATTATGTGTATTTTAATTGTTAAATTTTATTATTGCAAAAGGTTAATTTGTTTATCCATTTATGAAGGACTGAACAACTGTAAGAAATGAAAAATAATATTTTTTCCTTATGTACGTTATCGTTTTAATTGTATTATTTTTGTTCAATCTATTTATATTATACATCATTATAGTCATTGTTTTAACTTAGGAAATTATTCTGTGTATAAAATAATAGGCTTGCGGAATGAATTGTTACAAAGTAAAATACTGCTATTTATATAAATGGAAAAAATATATATCCTTTTTCCATTTTTAGCAACTTTTACAAACAACACACACACATATACCACGGTAAAACAATCAGGTAATATACAATTGTTACAAGTCATGCCCTAGATGTTATCAACAGCTAAAACAATCTAAAACAATCAGGTACTAAATGGTGTGTGATAACCACCGCAAAACAAATACAACATCTAAACCATGATAATATACAGTAGTAATAAATATTATTAAAATTTATTCATGCCTGTTAAAAAATTACTATGTTGATCGTTTATTATAATGTCTGTAATAGGTATAAATTGAATACATAAATCAAGGACCATACAACAGACATGATGTGCATTATATTTGGACGAGCTATGTAGGCACTTATTAAAAAAAACCATGTTCAGCATTAACAATCGACGAAGGTTTTACTGATCTGTCCATAATGCCACCAATTATTGATCAACTTAGAGGACAACGAACAAGTTTATTTTCGAGTAAGACGGGTGTCAACAGATACAATCGTCTAAATTTTTTTTAATAATATCTAGCCTCCAACGCTACCCCCATAGCTACAAGATTCTCTAATAATAGATCCTAAATCACCCGATCTAAAAAAATTAACCATTGGGTAAAATGCAATCACTGCTTTATGTTAAACCTTTTAAAAATTTATTATTAATCTTATTAAATATATGCTTTAATAATATTTTATAATTTTAGTTCCGAGGCAAAAACAACAGAACCTTCAAAAAGACATCCAAGGCTTAGGTAATATAATTATTCTTAAATTATTTAATTAACAATATATAAACCTTAACTTAACTAACTTTTTTTTATGGATTTTTCTTTTGCAGTGAAGAAGAAACAGAGAAAAAAGGAAAAGGGAAAGAATAAAAAAGCAATAACAGACTTTTAATTCCAATATCAAATAAATATATGTATATATATGTACATGTCCATGTATATAAATTATTTTTAATACTATAACAATCTCTACTTTTTAAATTGCAACACATACGTTTATTTGAAAGCTATACATATATGCATATTTAATGTGTTTTATGATGTTAGAATTTATATAGTTTGTTAAAATATTCTATCCTATTTAAATTTAAACTTCGCCTAATGTTTGTCACGACATGGATGCATTTCATTATTTTAGTAACAACTTAATATTAAATTTAATACACACAACTATATATTAATATAATAATAAGCATAATAAAAAAAACATTTGATATTGTGAAAAAAAGATTTGGATTAACTTACTCAATAATAGGTTATCTACTTATATAAAATAATACTAAAATTAAACAAATTTGAATGTTTTTAATAAAATAAAGTTCTTTATATTCAATTTCTTATCTATTCATATAGATTTTGTTATTCGTTAATATGCATCCATTATTTTAAATATATTCTATTCTTGACTTCAAATTAATATTTATTTTTCTTCTTTGCAAATTTGTTTTAACATATTATTAATAGATATACAATTAATATTTATTTTTCTTCTTTGCAAATTTGTTTTAACATATTATTAATCAATATTATGAACATTCATTGAATCCTTCTATAAACTTTGTTCCCTTTTGATAAATTAACAATTATTATAACTATTGAAAATAAGAATTAATAAAATTTAGATTATATTTAACTAGAATTTATTTCTAAATCTTTACTACAAATTATTTTTTTATATTTTTTATTTAATAAATACATTTAATTATGTTTAAAACTATTTTAAATATATATTTAGAAAAAAAGTTAGATACATTAGTTTATTTTAAAATTATCAAATATTGACAATCTTTCCCATTTAAATATATTCTATTTTTTTTGAATTAATATTCCTTCTTTCTTTTTAAATTTATTTTACTATATTATTTTATTATGTTATTGTTAAATTTTGTTAATCTTTATTAAATCTTACTACGATGTAATTCTTTTTTTTTCGCCTTTTATTAATTAACAATGATTATTATGATTAAAACTAGGGATTAATTAAGTTCAAACTATATTTAGCTTCGGTTTTATTTTTTGAATTTTTCCTCCATACTCAATCTTTTCTGCCCTCTTTATTTCATAATTACCTCAATTATATTTAAAAGTGTTTAAAATCTGTATTCACAAAAATTATTAGATATATTGATTCACTTTTAAAAGTCATAATTGGTTTATCACAATATAAATGAAATAATTATTAAATAAACATATAGTTTTTAAAAACATTGGACCTTATAATCTGAATACATTATCAAACCTTAAGTAGTATGCATTTTGAGAGTAATAAATACTCCGTAATATGAACCTTCCTAGTACTAACATTGATCAATCTAAACATTTTAAGAACATCATGCTACAAAATAAAAACTAACACATTAAACATAAAATAAACACCAACATCACATAAAAAAAATGACTATTGAAAACACAGAAAAATTAACTCTAAACATGTTGTAAATAAAACTAAAAGATCACATATGGAGATGCAAACCCAATGACTACTTCTTACTATCTTTATCTCAATCCAATTTCAAAGTTGCAGTGTCAAACTCTAGATAAATAATACACATTTTGTCTAGCAATTCTTTAGCAGTTGAAGCAGCAACAAAAATTTGCCTCCACCCCTGTTGGATAAAATTCTCTTCCACAGCATGATCTAAAAACTTCAACAAACCATCATAAAAACCAGTGACATTCAAAAGCCCTAATGGTTTCGAATGAATACCCAATAGTTTCCCACTAGCAGCTACGAACATTTCTTCAAGAGTGCCTATGCCACCAAGTAAAACTATATTAATCATGGCTTACGCTCACAAAAGCGGCAAACTTTTTTCTCTACACCTATAGTCTTACTACAAATATTACTATGAGAAAGGACTTTAGGTATAATCCACAACACTTCAGCACTATTAGATTGCGCCGCCATTGAAACAACCCCCATCAACCCTAAACTACTTCCCCATGAACTAAATTAATTTTCCTACATGCTAAAACTTGCTCTATATGCTTGGCCACTTCTAAATAAACTTTATCTTTTCTAGAACTAGAACCATAAAGACATAGACAATTTCAATTTTTCTAGACAAATAAGAGGAAGACATATTTATCTTTATTCTTTTTTTTTTGGAAGTGTTTTTTTAGGGCTTTTTAGTTTTAAGTCCACTTTGCTAAAACTCATTATGTCCCAAACTGGATCTTAAAGAAAATAAAGATACATACAGCCAACAAAAGCAAGGTAATTTTTTTTTTCAAAGATTTACTGAACAAATCTGCAAAGTTTTAGAAAAAGGACAATTAATCAAATAAACTTTTGAAAATCAAGATAAAGTTATGTGACTTTTGACATTGTCAAACAAATCTACATACATATAACAAAAGACAGATTAAATGTTGTAGCCTTTTTGACTTTAAATAACCCAAATATGCAAAACTAATATACAAGACATAATATAATAAAAAACTAAATCGATAAATCACTATTGAAGATTTGACAAACAAAACACAAAACTCGAAACGCCTAAATAAGATTCACAAAACTTTATGATTTTGAATTTTTGAACAAAACTTTATAACTGTACAAAAATACAGTTTTGACTCTAGGATTAATTTTCGAGCAGTTTTCAAAAACTGTCTATAGTAGTGGAAAAGCTGTCCAAAAACTTTCCACTAAGACAACCACTATTTTTAGCTGGTTCGGGCTATTTTTGGTCCGAATTACAATTTTAGTCGAAAACAAAAATTTTAGCTTTTGACAAGATAAGCAACTTTCGCGAAGAAAACTTTCAAATTCTACCTCTAAATACAGTCATGGATAGTTTTCTAAAGCGGTCCAAAAACTATCAAACAAAGCTGCCACTGTTTTTAAAGAGTTCATACCATTTCAAGATCGAATTATAATTTTTGTGAAATGATGATGATTTTTTTTGTGCTTGCACAAATGGACGCGATCATTGTCAAATTAGTAAAGTGTACAATTTAGTAAGATATCAAACTTATGAGAAATGTGATAATTTTTATTAATTTTACCTAACTTTATTCTAACTCTAAAATTAATTTAATTATTATGGGGGGTTCCAATTCAAAACCAAAATTAATGTAAAAATAAATTAAAAAGGAAATAAAATGTTGAAATAAATATAAATTCTAAAAATGTTGGAAATTATGATTTCACTTAAAATTAATCTGATTCTATTTAATTAAATATTTTATTGTGATATCCTTAAACTAAATTGATGGTTAAAAATCTCCATTTTTAACGTTCTCTTCCGAGTTACGCTAAAAATATCCTTAAATTACTAAGTCACTATATTCCTATGTGAATTACAAATAATAATATAGAGAGAGTTTAGAAATGACCCATGATTTTTGGATAGTATGGCGGGTCCATCATCCCACATATAGCACTCTCTAATATTACAAATATTGAATAAAATATTAAAATGTAATTTTTAAACTAAATTAAAAAATTGCAAACTTGATCCCCCGAATTCTTTTCTCCATTTACTCAGATGCAAAGCACCCAATTTATACAAAAATTTTGTCCTAAACGTTAAAAAAAAAAGTTTGTAATGAGTGGCTTCAATTTTTTCTTCCTTCCATTTCCTTTTCCTCGGTTGCTGAGAGTTGAAAATAGTTGAAAATATTAAATGATTTTCAATTTTGCATTGCGATTTTAACTTCCCACTTGCTAAGTGAAAGTTTATTTAAATATGTTCATGCTATAGTTAAGGAATCTAGTAGGAACACTTGATGGCCAATGGCTAGCGCCGAATGAATGATGAAGATAGGAAATAGATGCTGCTTACGCAAAATTGTATTTTTTGCAAATATGGTTTTTGTAAATTATGTATATACGAATAATTATGTAGTATTACGCAAGCATGTTCCAGAGACAAAGGTTGTAGTCATGCAACCTTAATTTAAAAGGGATTAAGATCTTAACAAAAAGAAAATATTGCAACAAAAAATGCAACAAATATACCTAAATTTTCTAGTAAGAAATTATAACAATATTTAGTTTTAGAAATGTTTTTTCAAGTTTTATTTTATATTAAGAAAGGTATTAAAAAAACAAACTTTTAAGAAATTATTGCACTAGTTTTAAAAGAATAAGTTTAAGAAATTACATTACGTTTTAAATTTAATCAAAATAAAATAAAAGTTCTATTTTTTTTAAAAAAATATTATACAGCAAATCTAAGTACCTTGCATTAAAATATGTTTAAGTTTAATATTATGTAGTTAAGTAACAACCATATAAGTAGGGTCGTTACATATCGTACTAACCTCTCGACATATGGGGAAGATTGTATCAAGATTAAGAATTTAGATCAGCGTGATGTTGGGGACGTTGCCAACCCTAACTTTCTGATAATCGCGTACAAGTAGTACAAACACTTGGAAACATACGAATAATAAAATATACTCATGAGAGAGCATAACTGTCTCATGCATAATTTGTTATATGTTTTTTTTAATGTTTTGTGAGAGGAAGTTCCTACTTGCCGAGCAAAAGCTCAATCCAAGTATATTTATGTTATAGGTAAGCAACCTGTTAGCAATGTTAGATGGATGGTGACACAATGACAGACCAAAGTGCTTACAGGGAATGGATACTATGTGCATTATATATTTCCGCACTTAGTTTTGTTATTTATGATATTTTAATTAAGTATTAATAATACGGTTGGAACTATATAAGTATATTTTAGAGACTGAGGTTGAAGTCATACATCCTTTGTCTGAATGACTTTCAGACTAGTGTGTTACAACATTCGTTGCAACAAATGTTGAAGTCATATTTTATTAAGTTGATTAGTAACATTATTTAATTCACTAATTTTAAATATATATACATTCTACAATTTAAGTAATGGTATTAAGTATATGGTTAAGAATATGTTTAAATAATATAATAACAACTGTTGTTAGAATTTTAATAGAAGGAGTACCAAAAAAAGGTTTACTAGGGAAGCAATTAGGGAAAATTTTTTGAAAGGAATAAATTAGTAAAATATATTTCAATGGGGTGGAATTAAAAATTTAGAATTTTAGGGAAAAAGGATAAAAAAAGGAAAATAAAAAGCACTTTTGACTCAGTTTAATACTTTAGTTTCAACTCATCAGTTCTAACTGTAAACATTGTATAGCTCTCAATAACCACGGTAAAAAGTAAAAAGTAGCTATAATATAAAGTTGTCACATGCTGCAGTTCTTAAACTTAAAACTTTAATTACAGCTGAAGTGCCAAACGACTTATAAGACGTGTATTTTTGTTGAGAGAGAGGAGAAACAGAAATTTTGGTTAAGGGAAAAAAGTATTTGAACAAGACTCTAAAATGTATATAGTTTTAAGGAACAAACCAAAAAAAAAGTCATCAAAATGAAAACAATAAAATTTTAGTCAATAAAATTTCAAGTTAGAGTATAATTTTAAAAGGTTGAAATATAATTTTTAAATATTCTACGTGCAGTATTGAAAAGAAAAAAAAAATTTAGGAAGACGGCCATGTCCCTTCGTGGGTAGCTCTGCCCATAGTTAAGATTTAGTCGATTAGATTAATAACTCTGTTCCACTGGACAATTTTGTAATTTTATATTTAAAGTTTTATGCAGCTCAGAGGAAGGGTATTATGGTAATTTTACTTGCTCTAAGTGGACCTACATTGCAAAAAAATCTGTGCGGGCACAAGGTAAAAGGCCATGATTTCGATCATTTTTAACAAAATCCCCATTTTACCGTTAGACTCCCGTTAGAATAGGTTACTCTTAATTGAGCTAAAACGCCGTTATGCGCGCTCTCTTTTTTTTTTTTAATAAAAAAAATATATTTATATCTACGCATTAATTATTGGTATCATCTCTAGCCAAGAAGATTAAAGATCCTATTTTCCTCAAAGTCAAATAGAGGAAACAAATTCAGAAACTCATTTGGGGAGTTTTTTGATCGTTAAGAATTAGAAACCAGTTTGAACTAATTAAAGAAGCAAACTTGAGATGCAAGTTTCGAGGCTCCTTCCGCCTTCTATATAATCAAACTTCCATAAAAGGCAACTTTCCATTTCTGAAATTTCTCTCAATTCTCTGTTTCTCGCTCTTCAACTTTCCAAAGAAAGGGTACTTCAAAGATAACTTGGACATGTTGGCAACTGCGTGCTGTTTCGTTTTCGACCAAGAAATGTGTTGTGGTAGTGGTATTGCTCAAGAATCAGAACGAAAACCAGTAGTAGACTTGGTTCAAGAAATGAAATTCTCAAAACCAGTCCTCAACTTTCCCAAGAAAATCAGGGGTTCTACTGGCCGGCCCCACTACCCACGGCGACAACAATACCCAGATCAAATGATGATCGCAATCACTACTTCTCATCATCATATTAATCACGACCTCTCTGTTCTTCCGCTCATGAAACTCTATCGCTTCGATGATTATCACCATGAAGATGATTATCAGAGACAAAACAGAGCAGGAAGTACTCTGGTACTATTGCTGGCTGAAGATGCCCTCGTTGGGTTGATGATCAAGAAGAAGATCATCATGATCAAAATGAAGAGAAAAAGAAGACTAGTACTTATAAGATAAGGAGGAGGAATAACAGTAAGGTGCAGGGTTCGGGACATCAAAAACAGAAAGTGATAATGCCAAGCACTTTGAAGGAAAAGATCGTTATAGAATCTGGGTGAAATTTCTGATCTGAGGCTTCTTATCCAGAAGAGCCTGTACAAGAGCGATCTAAAGAAATTTCAGAACCAGATTTTGATGCCAATTAACAACTTGAATCAGACAATTTCCTCACTGAAGAAAAGAAGAGGAAATTGGCGAGCAGAATGAAGGACGATGTCAAGCATTTCCAAGGAATCGGGTTGGATTTTTTCTAGCCAAATTTAAGAAAGTCGAAGATGACGTTGAAGAAGAGGGACTACAACAATTCCAGTTCATACTGGTTCGCAGCAGCCGAAAGGAATTAGATGGGGGCAGGCGATGGAAATAATCCATGCATTGTTCTCGTCAACCTTTCCCAACGTAACGTTTCTTCTTCTGCTTGTGCTGCTTCTTGTTGATCATCAGAGCAGTGATAGTGAGCCAAGAAGCGATGTCACTGCCTAAGCAACTCAAGCTTTCTTCTTCTTTTTCTTCTTCTTTTTTTTTTTCTTGGTTTTAAGCAAGCCAAATAGAAAGTTTTGCAGGGTGGTTAGTTGATTAATTAATTAGTTTCTATTTTATTTTTTTATTTTTAACTTCTCCATTACTAAATATGATGTTGATTGGTACATTTGAGTTTTTTTCATCAAAGAAGTATACTTTTTTCAATATGGCAATTCCCCATTTTCATATTCTTTCTCCCCAGGTGTTCATGATTTTGTAATCACAGAGTACTTCTTAAATGTTTGAATACCTCGATAAATATTCACTAATTTTGCAGCATCCAAATGAACAGCATCCGTTTTCCCCATTTTGTCTTTCTTAGAATCTGTTTTAGATTTTTGGGCAAAAAATTAAAAGAAGAAGAAGAAGACGAAGAAGAAGAAAGAGGGTCCTAAAAAAAAAAAAGAAAAGAAAAGAAAAGGAAGGAAGGAAAGACAGAGGGAAGTGCAAAGGGAAACAACAGGTAGAGAGATTTTTCCCCCTTATCATATGCATTGACTGTAACTTAAGAAAAGTTAAAAGGAAAGAAAACTGATTTTCTATTATTATTTTTTTCATTTTTGAATGTTAAAATAATGAGAAAAATGGCGTTAAATTAATGTTCACTCTCTCTTCTCTCCTTGATACTACTCTCTTTCTCTCCTCGGTGTCTTTTAAAAAGTTAAAAACATTTAAAAATATATATTCATTCTGCTTTTCAAAATTATTATTTTTATGGCATGGGTTGGCTCAAATTGCATGGCTGCATGCCTTTCTTTTTCTTACACGTACAAAATAGTATACATTATGTGCACATGGACCCACTATGGGCTATATAGGAGTGGACACTAAAATACATGATTATATTATATATAGCATTCGTCGTTATAGTTTAATTTGTTTTCCAGGTTAAGTCAATATTCTCTTAAAATGTAAACACTAATTTGATAAAACATCAATTGAAGATATATAGGAACCGCTTGGGCCCAAATTGTTGCCCTTAGGTAAAGCAATTACTTGCACCATAAGTGCCTTGTGCGGTTTGTTTGGAAAACATCATGGATTTTCTTTTAACGATTTTCTTTTTTTTCTCAGCACCCTTCACTACCAAGGCCATTAACTTCACATGAAGAATCATCAAGATCTTCGTATATGTGTGTTGAGGAACAAACTAGGAATAGTTAGAAGATTAAATTATGCGCTCATCTATTAGTATACTTTAGAATGTTTGAATTATATTTAGGAAAAATTAAGGACTTATCTAATTTTTTTGTGATTTATCTAAGTTATTTGCATATTTGGTTATGTTTATCTTTAGGGATATTTATTTTTTTATACCCTCTGTTTTAAGCTAATTTAGAACAAATACCTTTGGTTTTGAATCTCCTTAAATTTATACCTTCAAATATGATATAATACAATTTATACCTTTCCCACTTAATATTCAATTTTGACGCAAAAAATTACCTAAAACACCCTCAAATTGAAAAATAAGAGAACTTTTCAAAGTTTAAAAAATTTTATACTAAGGTTTTCGACTTTAAAAATATATAGAATACTCTCAAAAATAGGCGTTTTGCATGTTTTTGTTTTTGTTTTTTTATTTTTTGAAAATTTTAATTTTTTTCTATTTTCTTTAATTAAGAATAATTTGGTCATTTTAAAGATCAAAATCAACTATTAACTAAAGTAAGATATAAATTTGTGTATTAAATTTAATCTGAAGGTATAAATTCAATGAGAACTAAAACCTAAAGTATAATGTTTGAATAATCCTAAAATATAGGGTAAAAAAAGATAACCCTTATCTTCATAATTATCTTTTAGGAGTCTATAACTAGAGATAGTATTTGTATTTTCACTGCAGACTCTAATGAATGAATGAATGAGTTACCTCACTCCATGTTTTTCTTGTTGGGTTTGGTGCCCTAAAAGCTGTGACATTGTACATATTGTTAATAAATAATAAAATGACATTTATTATTATTTTGGTTGATTATATGTATTATGAATACATTTATAAACATCAAGAAAATTCCATGATTATTTATGTGACTATAAATTTAGCATATAAGTGTTATTTGCTTAGGGATAAAATTTATAGATAATAATCTAAATAGTCCGTAATAATTAATTAAAGTTTGGGATCTTTAATTAAAAATTACAAGTACGGTCCAATCTCATCTAAAATGAAATAGTCATTATCTGGACTATTAATGTAGAGACATTGGGTTGGAGGTACTTTATATAATGAGATTATATAGGACTGGATCAGATAAATTATGAATCTCTAATACTCATCCGTTACAAATAGAGTATTTAAATTTATCACTATGATGATCATATATTTGACAGTCTTAATCCTGAGTATTTATTAGACTCCTATTTATTACATTATGTTTTTTGACTTGCATGGTAAGATTTGTCTAAGCACAGATTATAACTTAGCATCTTGGAAACATAAAGTAATAAATGACTGGGAATAATATTATACAGATATGGAATCCATTCCTTCCCTATGGAAGTTAGAAAAATAGTTCTCTTGAGTGATAATTCAAGGTTTGAACAGTAGAGCGCTCGTTCATAATAAGATTATGAATTAATTGTTCATTAGAGAATTATTGGAACTCAAGGATAAAGATGTAATAAGAGAGGTGAACGGAAATTGAACCTAGCTCTTATTATGAACTATTTATGGAGGACTGACTTATATGTAATGATTATATCAATGGATTACTCGTTGATTTTCTTTGAGTAATTTCACTGTAATCTCAAGAGTTCAGTTTCAGGTTTTTAGTGGAGTAACACTGAAACTAATAAATTTGGCACATTAATTAAAGAGTTTGATTAAATATCAAATTTATTGGAGCTTGGGTTATAGGTCCATACGTCCCCAATACCACCTCTGTAACACTATATTGGATTTTTGCATAGAATGAATCATACATGTTTAATTCAGAATTTTTGAATTCTGAATTAATTTTTCACACTTGAATTATTAACGTGACACAGAAAAATGTTCTCTGTGACACATAATGTAATGTGATAAATGTTATCACATTTAACTGAGCATTAGTTAATTAATTGATTATTGTTAAAATCCATTCTTAAATAAATGTGATTTATTTTTTAATTGAGTTTTATATATATATATATGGTTTTGAACAAAATCTTTTTATATATATATAAGATTTTATAATATATTAATATATATATATATTAATATAATATTATAAAAAAAAGGGAAAGCCGTGAAACTGTTTCACGCTTTCCACACTTACTATCTATATATATATATATATATATACAAACCGAATTTGATTCGGTCAAAGTCAAAAAAAAAAGGGCAAGTTTTTTTATTCACGGCAGCATATGTGTGTGGAATCCGAATAAAGGATTCGGGTAACAAGGAAAACAGAAAAGAAAAGAAGAAAAAGGAAAGGAAAAGAAAAGGGAAAGAAAAATTACTAATGGCTCAGTTATAAAAAGGGAGAGATAACATTTATCTCAGTAATTTTTATTCACATAATTTTTAGAGAGAAAAACTGAGAGTTCTTCTCTAAAGGAAAAGGTCTGCTATCTTATGTGTTGAGTACATAGCAGATTCAGAAAAGTGTGAGGAAAATTCATTCTTGCAGTTTGACGCCCACTCGTCTTTCCATTGGTGTGGAGGCCTGGTTTGGAAGATTGTGGTGTCAAAGAGGAAAGCTAGGATACCCTGATAGTCTTCAAAAGATTAGTAAAAATTCCTAAAGCTTTCTGTAATTAAAATTATATATCTATTCCCGATGAACAAAGTTTTCAGAAAATTTTTGTTTGTCAACGATCCGTTCCTTCCACTTCATTTCATGTTTTAATTACAACAAATGGTATCAGAGCGAGGTTATAGCATATATAATTTCAATTAAACATGATGTTATTTTGATGATATCGTGTTTTTGATGCATGTTTGTGGGCACTTTGCATCTTTGTTAATTTTTATTCATGTGATGAATGGTTGTTTAATGAAAGGATTTTTGGTCGTTAATTATATGGTCCTTTTGGATTAATAATTTTATTTTCAGTTTGATTATATCAATCTGTGTAAACCCATAAACGGGTATAGGCTTTTTATAATTTATTATTATTATTTTTTCTTCTCTCCTCTCTTTCACTTGCTACACGTGGAGCGATGAAGAAAAATATATCCATTGGATTTTTTGGCCCAGTTGAGAACTGTGGGCCTATCAGATTTCAAAGGTAATCCAGCAAATTGTTGCACAATAAACCACTTGATGAAGACTGCAAAATTGGAGCAGGAAATTATGTATAAATTACAAGAAGACCCCTGTAATTTTATTTTTTATTTTTTATTTTTTGGGTTGTAATTTTAATTATCCAAAAGGACCCGGTCAAAAATTCATTGTTTATTTTCAATTTTATTTTCATGTGATGATTGTGATAACATGTTCATGCATGATAACATGTCATCTAGGAAAGTGCCCACTTATAGTTATTGTAACATGACATGCATACGCTTAGCATATTATTTTTATAAAGGAGTTTATAAAATGATTTAATATGTGTTAGCATTAATTTAATGAGATTAAATTAATTGGGTTAGTTTTATAGAATCTTAATTTATTAATCAACCAAATAATGTGAATTTAGTTTTAACAGTTAAGACTTGGTAAAATTCACATTAATTCTAAGTTATCTAATTTTAAATTATTTAATTTTTGGTAACTTAGACAATTCATAATAAATTTAGATTTTTAGAAAATCTGGTAATTTATTTGAGTGTAAATAAAATGAGATTCTATTAACACATAATATAATCTAGTAATTAAAAATTGTTTTTATCTACTAGAATTATGAAACATATGATGTTTTATAAGATAAAACAAATCTTTTAAAATAATGAGTGGGAGAAGGTAATATGACAATATAACCTGCGGTCTCCACTATTAGTACAACACCGTGAGATTTAGGTGGCGCCTCGCGACGCTTTGATTTCGTCCTCCCTACAGAGGGTATCCATTTAAATCAATATCAAGGTTGGCTTCCTTGAGATAGGATTTTATAATGTATTTCAAAATTGACCTATCCTACGGCGACAATTTTGAGTTAAGTTGTTAAAATCCAAAATAGTGGGTTACACTCATAAAGACATAATTAAATTATTAATTATATCTTGACCAAAATAAACGGTTATTAATAAATATAGAAAATATGAGATATTTTGAATATATTTATTAATTGAGAATGTCTCAATTCAATTCATAAATAATTTGACCTACCCTATGGTGGCACTTTATTTATTAAAATTGAATAATCGTGGAATTAGTAAAATATTTTTTGTGTTTTTCATATGCATCATGCATCACATTTACTATTCCAAAACATAAATTTATGATGTTTATGCAACCATTTTAATTTATGCTATTTTATTTATTTATTACAGCAACAATGTCTAATCCAATCATCGCCATTCTCTCAAATGAAAAATTAACCGGAGATAATTTTGTCAAGTGGAAGAGTAATATGAACATTGTACTAATTTGTGAAAGTTACAAGTTTGTCCTGACGGAGGAATGTCCTCCAAAGCCTGCTTCCAATGCTCCTCGTAATGTACGGGAAGCATATGATCGTTGGATTCAGGCAAACAACAAGGCCCGCTGTTTTCTTTTGGCTGGGATGTCTGACGTGCTTAGGATGAAGCACGAAAGCATGGAGACCGCTTATGAGATAATGCAGTCTCTGCAAGACATGTTTGGTAAACCTTCTGAAAAGGCACGCCACGAAGCCGTTAAGGCAGTAATGAATGCAAAAATGAAGGCAGGGATTTCGGTCAGAGAACATGTTCTCAACATGGTTAACCATCTCCATGAGGCCAAGGTCAACGGGGCTATGATAGATGAAGCCACATAGGTGGGGATGATTTTAGAAACCCTCTCCCCTGTGTTCCTTCAGTTCAAAAGCAACTATTTCATGAATAAGCTGAAATATAACATGACTGAGTTGCTTAATGAGCTTCAAACCTTCGAGTCTATTTCCAAAGAAAAGACTAAAAAAGCTGAAGCAAATGTTGCAGAAGCTCAACCCTCCTCTTCTGCCCAAAAGAATAAAAAGAGGAAGGGGACTGAAGGAAGTGGTAAATCTAAGAATGGAGGGCAACCTAAGAAGAACAAAAGCAACAACAACAAAAAGAGCTCCAACCATAAGAAGCCTAAAGGAAAATGTTTCCATTGCGGCGTAGTTGGGCACTGGAAGAGAAACTGCAAGAAGTATCTTCAGGAGCTCAAAGAAAAGAAGAACAACGGTAAATCAGATTTACTCATTTTAGAAGCTTGTTTAGTTGAAGATGATTTTTCACCTTGGATAATTGATTCAGGGGCAACTAACCATGTTTGTTCTTCTTTGCAGATGCTTAGTTCTTCAAGGGAGCTTGCCGACGGGAAACAAATGATGAGAGTAGGAACAGGAGAGGTTGTTTCGGCAAGAGCAGTGGGAGTTGTTAAACTTTATTTTAGAAATAAGTTTTTAATTTTAGACAATGTTTATTACATTCCTTGTTTTCGCATAAATTTGATTTCTGTTTTCAGGTTATTTGAACAAATGTTTAATGTTTCTTTTAATAATAATTATGTTAATATTTCTAGAAATGATTTGGATATTTGTTCTGCGCATATGGAAAATGGGCTTTACACCTTAAGGCCCAACGAAAAAGCACTGCTCAATACCGAAATGTTCAAAGTTGAACAACCTAAACCCAAGAAGCAAAAGATTTCTTCTAATAATGAAACATACCTATGGCACCTTAGATTAGATCACGTCAACCTTGACAGAATTAACAGACTGGTAAAGGAAGGTCCTTTAAAAGAGCTAAAAGTTAGTTTTCTACCAGTTTGTGAATCTTGTCTTGAAGGTAAAATGACTAAGAGGCCTTTCTCTGCAAAAGACGAAAGGGCCAAGGAACCACTTGAGCTAATGCATTCAGACGTCTGTGGTCCAATGAATGTACAAGCCCGTGGTGGTTACGAATATTTCGTCACATTTATTGACGATTATTCAAGGTATGGTTACATATACCTAATGCAAAAAAAATCTGAAACTTTTGGAAAGTTCAAAGAATTCCAAGCGGAAGCTAAAAAGCAATTAGGAAAGACGGTGAAGAGTCTTTGATCTGATCAAGGAGGAGAATACCTTGATACTGAATTCAAGGATTATATGATAGAACATAATATTCTATCACAACTCACCGCACCTGGAAAACCACAACAAAATGGTGTTACAGAGAGAAGAAATAGAACGTTACTTAATATGGTGAGATCCATGCTTAGCTACTCATCATTACCCACTTCATTTTGGGGATATGCACTAGAAACTGCAGTATATCTTCTAAACATAGTTCCATCTAAGTCTATTTCAAAAACACCTCTAGAGTTATGGAATGGTCGCAGACCTAGTATGCGACATATCCGTATATGGGGGTGTCCAGCACATGTGCTGAAAGGTAAGACTGGGAAGTTGGAACCACGTTCTGAAGTATGCTTATTTGTGGGATACCCAAAGGGAACGAGGGGAGGTTTGTTTTATAGTCCATAGGATAAGAAAGTATTTGTATCGACAAATGCCACTTTTCTCGAGAATGATTATATGACAAACTATAAACCTCGTAGCAAAATTGTACTTGAAGAGTTACTTTCTGATCAGATCAGACCGCAATCGACAACTGTTGTCGAAGGACAAAATGAGGAGACCGCATCTTTCTATCAGAATGTCATACCACCTCGACGTAGTGGGAGGGTTGTGAGACCACCTGCTCGCTACAGGGAACTTGGAGAAGCAAATGTTGCTATCTCTGATAATGGTGAAGATGATCCATTGACATATAGTGATGCAATGGAAGTTTCTGAGAAGGAAAAATGGCTGGAGGCTATGAACCTTGAAATGGAGTCCATGTACTCCAATTCAGTCTGGGATCTTGTAGACCTACTTGAAGGGATAAAACCCATAGGGTGCAAATGGATTTACAAGAAGAAAAGAGGAGTGGATGGGAAAGTTGAGACTTTCAAAGCTAGGCTTGTGGCAAAGGGTTATACCCAAAAGGAGGGAGTTGACTATGAAGAAACTTTCTCGCCTGTAGCTATGCTTAAATCCATTCGGATTCTTTTATCCATTGCTGCTTGTCTTGATTATGAGATATGGCAAATGGATGTCAAGACTGCCTTTTTGAATGGCTATCTTGAGGAAAGCATCTATATGGTGCAACCAGAAGGGTTTGTAGTTAAAGGTCAAGAGCAAAAAGTTTGCAAGTTGCAGAGGTCCATCTATGGACTCAAGCAAGCTTCAAGATCTTGGAACTTGAGATTTGATGAAGCGATCAAATCTTATGGTTTCAATCAAAATATTGATGAACCTTGTGTTTACAAGTACATCAAAGATAAGAAGGTGGTCTTCTTGGTTCTTTATGTAGATGATATCCTACTCATTGGGAATGATGTAGGCGTATTATCTGATGTAAAGAAATGGCTCGCCAGCAATTTCCAAATGAAAGATTTAGGAGAAGCAAGTTATGTTCTTGGAATCCAACTCATAAGAGATCGCAAGAACAAACTGTTGGCGCTGTCTCAGGCATCATATATCGATAAGGTGCTTATCAGATTTCCGATGCAAAACTCCAAGAAAGGTAATTTGCCTACACGTCATAGAGTTTATCTTTCAAAAGAGCAGTGTCCTAAGACACCTCAAGAGGAAGAAAATATGAGACGGGTACCCTATGCATCTGCAGTAGGAAGTCTAATGTATGCCATGTTGTGTACAAGACTTGACATTTGCTATGCGGTGGGTATAGTCAGTCGGTATCAATCCAACCCAGGATTAGATCATTGGGTAGCGGTTAAATATATTCTCAAGTATCTTAGGAGAATGAGAAACTATATGCTAGTTTATTCTGGTGAGAATTTGATTCCCATTGGATACACTGATTCTGATTTTCAATCAGACAAAGACACACGTAATCTACGTCTGGATCAGTGTTTACTTTTAGTGGTGGAGCCATAGTTTGGAGAAGCATCAAACAATCTTGTATTGCTGATTCAACTATGGAAGCAGAATATGTGGCTGCTTGTGAAGCAGCTAAAGAAGCTATTTGGCTCCGTAAGTTCTTAAATGATTTGGAAGTAGTTCGAGGCATGGATAAACCACTCACACTGTATTGTGACAACAGTGGTGCAGTGGCAAATTCAAGAGAACCTAGAAGCCACAAAAGAGGAAAGCATATAGAAAGAAAATATCATTTGATTAGAGAGATAGTGCACCGAGGCGATGTGAAAGTTGTGAAGATAGCGTCGGAAAACAACCTTGCCGACCCTTTCACCAAGACGTTACCTGCAAAGAGCTTTGAGGGACACTTGGAAGGCTTAGGTCTTAGAGACATGTCTCACCTATTTTAGGGCAAGTGGGAGATTGTTGGGTTTGGTGCCCTAAAAGCTGTGACATTGTACATATTGTTAATAAATAATAAAATGAAATTTATTATTATTTTTGGTTGATTATATGTATTATGAATACATTTATAAACATAAAGAAAATTCCATGATTATTTATGTGACTATAAATTTAGCATATAAGTGTTATTTGCTTAGGGATAAAATTTATAGATAATAATCTAAATAGTCCGTAATAATTAATTAAAGTTTGGGATCTTTAATTAAAAATTACAAGTACGGTCCAATCTCATCTAAAATGAAATAATCATTATCCAGACTATTAATGTAGAGACATTGGGTTGGAGGTACTTTATATAATGAGATTATATAGGACTGGACCAGATAAATTATGAATCTCTAATAATCATCCGTTACAAATAGAGTATTCAAATTTATCACTATGATGATCATATATTTGACAGTCTTAATCCTGAGTATTTATTAGACTTCTATTTATTACATTATGTTTTTTTACTTGCATGGTAAGATTTGTCTAAGCACAGATTATAACTTAGCATCTTGGAAACATAAAGTAATAAATGGCTGGGAATAATATTATACAGATATGGAATCCATTCCTTCCCTATGGAAGTTAGAAAAATAGTTCTCTTGAGTGATAATTCAAGGTTTGAACAGTAGAGCGCTCGTTCATAATAAGATTATGAATTAATTGTTCATTAGAGAATTATTGGAACTCAAGGATAAAGATGTAATAAGAGAGGTGAACGGAAATTGAACCTAGCTCTTATTATGAACTATTTATGGAGGACTGACTTATATGTAATGATTATATCAATGGACTACTCGTTAATTTTCTTTGAGTAATTTCACTATAATCTCAAGAGTTCAGTTTTAGGTTTTTAGTGGAGTAACACTGAAACTAATAAATTTGGCACATTAATTAAAGAGTTTGATTAAATGTCAAATTTATTGGAGCTTGGGTTATAGGTCCATAGGTCCCCAATACTACCTCTGTAACATTATATTGGATTTTTGCATAGAATGAATCATACATGTTTAATTCAGAATTTTTGAATTATGAATTAATTTTTCACACTTGAATTATTAACGTGACACAGAAAAATGTTCTCTGTGACACATAATGTAATGTGATAAATGTTATCACATTTAACTGAGCATTAGTTAATTAATTGATTATTGTTAAAATCTATTCTTAAATAAATGTGATTTATTTTTGAATTAAGTTTTATATATATATATATGGTTTTGAACCAAATCTTTTTATATATATATAAGATTTTATAATATATCAATATATATATATATTAATATAATATTATAAAAAAAGGGAAAGCCGTGAAACTGTTTCACGCTTTCCACACTTACTATCTTTATATATATATATATATACAAACCGAATTTGATTCGGTCAAAGTCACAAAAAAAAAAAGGGCAAGTTTTTTTATTCACGGCAGCATATGTGTGTGGAATCCGAATAAAGGATTCGGGTAACAAGGAAAACGGAAAAGAAAAGAAGAAAAAGGAAAGGAAAAGAAAAGGAAAAGAAAAATTACTAATGGCTCAGTTATAAAAAATGAGAGATAACAGTTATCTCAGTAATTTTTATTCACATAATTTTTAGAAAGAAAAACTGAGAGTTCTTCTCTAAAGAAAAAGGTCTGCTATCTCATGTGTTGAGTACATAGCAGATTCAAAAAAGTGTGAGGAAAATTTATTCTTGCAGTTTGACGCCCACTCGTCTTTCCATTGGTGTGAAGGCCTAGTTTGGAAGATTGTGGTGTCAAAGAGGAAAGCTAGGATACCCTGATAGTCTTCAAAAGGTTAGTAAAAATTCCTAAAGCTTTATGTAATTAAAATTATATATCTATTCCCGATGAACAAAGTTTCAGAAAATTTTTGTTTGTCAACGATCCGTTCCTTCCGCTGCGTTTCATGTTTTAATTACAACATTTCTGTCCCTAAATTCTCTCTTGATTCTATTCCATCTCCTTCTATCATCGTTCTTTCTCTTTTTATTCTTTTTCTTTGTTATTTCTCTTTCTTCCTATAAGTCCTACATCAATATGCAGCAAAATTAAACCATCAGTGCATGTATACGAAACCAAATATGAAAAATTCCCCGCCGTGAGCATTTTAGCCTCCAAGCCTGCGAAACAAAATCACTGAAGCGAGCAGAGTACCGAACAAAGAAGAAAATCTATGAAATGAGTCAGAGAATTTACTTGGTTCGGATTGACAAGAACAATCCTACATCCAAGGTGGGCTTTTGACACCCGAGTCCAAACCACTATCGAGATGTTTTACACCCTCAGAACTCACAGCAAGAATGCAAAAGCTGTTTATACAAAGTAAATTTCTCAGGAAATAACACTACCCAAAGTCCCAGTACAATCCCAGAATTCAATCATAATTCTATTTTACTCTTATTGCTCTCTTACAACGGGATGTGAAATCTGAAAATAAGCCAAGTACAAAATACAAAGCTAAAATAAAGACACCTAATTATATTACAATAAGAAACAATAGATTTATGATAGCTGTTGAAGGTAGTTGAGTCTGTTAAACTGAGATATATAGTCTTGGTGTAACACCCTCAAGTTTAAATAACTAAATCTAATCCTGTACTTGAATCAATTTGAGACAGCTTTCTACACCCATACTGATAGCAACCAAAGAGCAACCACTATGACGATGCCCCCATCTAAAGTCAATTTTGCTCTCGTTGTTTTCTCGCTCTTCAATCAATATGATCTTCTCTCATTCTCTCTCTAGATGTTCCTTCTTGTTCTCATGGCGATGACGAGTATGGCGACCTAAAACATGTTCAGCCCTGATAATGTAGAAATTTTGGCTGCCGCATGCTATAGTTGCACACAAGAGAGAATGTCCAATGAAATCTCCCCAAAGTCTAATCAAGTGGTACATTTTAACCTGTAAAGTTAAGGAGTTGTCAATTAAGTCTACTGATATTTTGCATTACAAATTGTACAATGAATAGCATTAAAAAAGAAGAGGATGAAGACATGTCACAATCCAATTGTAAACTTGGATCAAGTTTGTTTTTGTGCAGCAAACATCAGCCAAAATGCAATTATCTTGGCACTACATTTGTCTCAAGCATCCAAAATATGGCTCAAATTCAATAAATTTAGAAATATTTGCACTATTGTCACATTTATTTAATGGCTGTAATGTGACTTTCTAAAATTTGAATGAAGATTGTCTTCCTAACAGGACACACAAGGTATTTTTTAAGACCATGCCACCAATGGAAAGGCAATATCGTAAGCTGCTGGACTAAGACAAAATTTAAACGAACAGCAAATTTTTTCCAAATGCAGTGTGAAATATATACAGGGGGATTTGTTAATCTGTTGAATTTTTTTTATTGGATGTTTTGCTGCTTCCTGCTTGATGATCTATGCTTTAATCTCTATTTTTCTCCCATTTGTTTTTGCAATATCGCCTCTTGTTTGATGAGATTTAATTTTCATCTTTCTCTCTTTTAAATTTTAATTAATTCTTAAATGAAATAGGAATTAAATGTTAATAATGTTGAAAAAATAATAATAAACTTGATTTATTTGGTGTTTGTTGGTTGTTGAGTCTCTAGAATTTTCTTGCACTATCTAGAGTTAATGTTATGTCTAGAATTATCTATGTTAGATGAGAGTTTGTATTTAATGTTAGTAGTTGAGAAGTTCATTTATTATTGTGTCTAGAACTCTCTATAGTGTGCTATATATAGAGATGTTCTTTCCCATTTGTACTCACTCCATCAAAAGATAAATGCCTCTTATCTCCAATATCTTATCAATCTTCTTTTAATTATTCAACAAAGTGGTATCCGAGCCACAAGATTCTGAAAAAAAAAATGGCAAATGGAGGAATGGTTCCCTTCCAAGTTCCAATGCTCACTAAGAGCAACTATGACAATTGGAGTATCAAGATGAAGGCGCTACTAGGAGCTCAAGATGTGTGGGAGGTCGTTGAGCGAGGTCATAGAGAGCAAGACGATGTTGCTCTATCCCAAGCGCAAAGGGATGCCATAAGGGATTCAAGAAAGAGAGACAAGAAAGCTCTCTATCTCATTTTTCAAGCAGTGGATGAAGATGGATTTGAGAAGATTTCAAGTGCAACTACGGCCAAAGAAGCATGGGAGAAACTTCAAACTTGCAACAAAGGTGCCGAGCAAGTTAAAAAGATTCGTCTTCAAACTCTTAGAGGTGAGTTTGAACTTTTATTTATGAGGAAATCGAGTCAATCATGAAGAATGATACATGGGAGCTTACTACATTGCCACATGGACACAAGTCGATTGGAGTCAAATGGGTGTACAAGGGGAAGAAGAATGCTAAAGGAGAAATCGAGAGATACAAAGCGAGATTGGTGGCAAAAGGCTATAGTCAAAGACAAGGCATTGACTATGATGAGATATTTGCTCCTGTTGCTCGTCTTGAAACCATTAGACTAATTATTTCTTTGGCAGCCCAGAACAGATGGAAGATCTACCAAATGGATGTAAAGTCTGCTTTCTTAAATGGTTTCCTTGAAGAAGAAGTCTACATCGAGCAACCATTGGGATATGAGGTGAAAGGACATGAAGATAAAGTTTTAAAATTAAAAAAGGCCTTATACGGTCTAAGGCAAGCACCGAGAGCTTGGAATGCCCGAATTGACAAGTACTTCCAAGACAAGAATTTCACCAAGTGTCCATATGAGCATGCACTTTATACTAAAGTTCAAAAAGGAGATATATTGATTGTATGCTTGTATGTAGATGACTTGATTTTCACAGGAAGCAATCCAAGCTTGTTCGAGGAATTCAAGAAGGAAATGACGAAAGAATTCGAGATGACGGACATTGGGATCATGTCTTATTACCTCGGTATTGAAGTGAAGCAAGAAGACAAAGGTATTTTCATAACTCAAGAAGGCTATGCTAAAGAAGTTCTCAAGAAGTTCAAGATGGATGATTCTAATCCGGTTGGCACACCAATGGAATGCGGAATCAAGTTGTCAAAGCATGATGAAGGAAAAAAGGTGGATCCAACTCTCTACAAAAGCCTTGTTGGAAGCTTACGCTACTTAACTTGTACAAGGCCGGATCTTCTCTATGCTATTGGAGTCATTAGCCGCTACATGGAAGCTCCAACAACAACCCATTTCAAGAGTGCAAAGAGAATACTTCGGTACATCAAAGGTACGATCAACTATGGCTTGTTTTATTCATCTTCCAATAGTTATGAGATCGTTGGATATAGTGATAGCGATTGGAGTGGAGACTTGGATGATAGAAAGAGCACCACTGGATTTGTGTTTTTCATGGGAAACACTGCTTTTACTTGGATGTCAAAGAAGCAGCCTATCGTCACACTTTCAACTTGTGAAGCCGAATATGTCGCTGCAACTTCATGTGTCTGTCATGCTATTTGGCTAAGGAACCTGTTGAAAGAGTTGAATTTGCCACAACAAGGGCCCACAGAAATTTGTGTTGACAA
Organism: Artocarpus heterophyllus; assembly: GCA_025403435.1. Taxonomy (NCBI): domain Eukaryota; kingdom Viridiplantae; phylum Streptophyta; class Magnoliopsida; order Rosales; family Moraceae; genus Artocarpus; species Artocarpus heterophyllus. Next base: position 207,212 of record JAJQZP010000062.1, read on the forward strand.
CAAATCAGCACTCGCACTAGCAAAGAATCCAGTTTTTCATGAAAGAAGCAAGCACATCGACACTCGTTATCATTACATACGAGAATGCATTGGAAGAAAAGAAGTGGAGTTGAAGTACGTAAAGTCTCATGACCAAGCGGCAGATATCTTTACCAAGCCACTCAAGCTAGAGACCTTTTTAAAGTTACGAAGCATTCTTGGAGTCACAAATCAAGTTTAAGGGAGGGTGTTGAAAAAATAATAATAAACTTGATTTATTTGGTGTTTGTTGGTTGTTGAGTCTCTAGAATTTTCTTGCACTATCTAGAGTTAATGTTATGTCTAGAATTATCTATGTTAGATGAGAGTTTGTATTTAATGTTAGTAGTTGAGAAGTTCATTTATTATTGTGTCTAGAACTCTCTATAGTGTGCTATATATAGAGATGTTCTTTCCCATTTGTACTCACTCCATCAAAAGATAAATGCCTCTTATCTCCAATATCTTATCAATCTTCTTTTAATTTTTCAACAAATAAAAGACGCCTAGTAGTAGTGTTTTTCACTGACGCTATTTGTTGATTGTTTTCACTACCAAGTGGAAGTCAAACATGGCTACTTAAGGGCCAAAAGTATGAAAGAAATTTCTTCAAGTAATTTAAACGTAAAAAGAATGTGAACAAAAATATTTCATACCAATCTTTTTGAAAAGTGCTATATGTACATGTGGAGGAGCTACATTCTAGCTTCTGCAGGCAAAGGATCCACAACCTGCTCTTTGAAATTCTGGACATTCTGTAACAAACCATAATCAGAGATGAAGTAAGATCTGATGCAATATTTAACTGAGTTCCCTGCCTTGTTTAAGAACTGAGAAAACTAACGTTCTCTAGTCATTTTTGTTCATGTAAAGTTGAAGAATGGAGCAAAAAAAGTGCGGGATTATTCTTAAGAAAGTATCGTTTAGTTTCAGATATATAAGAGATTGTTCAATGGAATTTGTCCATATCCAGTGCTCTATGTTAATTGCATTTATAAGGATGTTCAGGAAAGAAACAAGCTTAGTGTATCAATGCATACCTTTTCAGACTTCATTTAAAAATTCTTGCAGCATAATAATTGGATCATCCTCCCAAATCTTTCGAACTGTTGAATTAATATCACCCTCCCAAATCTGTTTTTCAGGAATAGAATAATATTCAATGCTATCCATATACCCTTCTCCCCTTTGTCTCCAGATACGTTTATTCACTATCCCCAAAATGATTCGGTTTAGCGTTTGGGTGGTTATAATCCCACGAGAGAAAATCTGCATACTGGGGCATTGACTAAGAATCAATTTATTCAAAATTGGGAATCTCATTGTAGCGTTTCCAGAGTAGAAGCTCTCAAGATTTGGTAAATCGTGAAGTACTAAAATCCTCAATCTACTGAAGGCAATCTCATCTTCTGTATCATCCTTACTTAATACTATTTCTCTCAATTCTTTGCAATCCTCGATGCTCATTCTTGTCAGCTGAACTAAGCATTTGACAGTTGAGGAGGCTAACAAATTTATCAATCTTCGGCAACTTGATACTCTCAGATCTTTCAAATTTGTGAAAGCCTGTAAGCATGGTACTAACCGTATTAATCTCGGGCAATTGCGCACTTCAATAGCTTCTGTAGTTTTAAAGGCCTTGCCTGGCTTTGCATTTTCTAGATTCTCAAGCAAACACCTCAAGTTACGAAGATCCGACAGTTTCAGTACTTTTAAACGTGGAAGTGGCCTATCAGATTCTTCTGAAGCATCGGCTTCTTGTTGTTGGCATATTTGCTCCACAGAATCACCAGTCAAAGAAAGACGTTCAAGATTTTGAAATCGTTGAATGAACTTGAATGGGAAAACAGCTGATTTTTCATCGTCGTAAGTCAGAGTCAGATCTTTCAGAGTGCAAAAGGGCGCTGCTGAGGATTGACGATGCCATACCTCATTCACGACTTCTCTACCATCCATGACCAGGCATTCCAGATTAGGAAACAATACCTACAAAACAATAATTACCAAGATTTTAAGGAAAGTGCTCACGATGAGAACAACACAGTCGCCGGCGCCCTTTTCTGTTAAAAATGTATTTATGCAATTAGGGGTATTATTGAAAAGCATTAATCGTAACTAATTTATTTAAATATCACGTGGCAATGTAGAACTTTGTTACGGAGTTTTTTTTTTTTTTATGATGTCATCTAACAACATCAGTAATTGATGACTGCTAAAATGAGAAAAGTACTTGCCAATATCTATAATTGCGGATAGCAACCTAAAAGACTAAATAAATAATTGAGCATAGCAGAATTACCAAAAAGAAAAATCCCCTAAGAAAGAAATATGTAAAAAAATTCATTTTGTGTCGCAAATAAAAAAGCAACTCCATGATTATGGAAAATGTTTGCACTACTAAAGTTCAGTTTTAACACAAAGAAATCATTTCCCCCTTTGTTTGGCATAATAACTGCAATCTAATTTGTATCCAAAAGGTAAAAATTCTTTAAATAATGTATTTGACCTTATTTATTAATGGGTTGTTTTCTATTTTATGCTCTGCATTCAGAGTTTATCAATAAATATATATTGGATGTTCTCAAGATTTGTTCCGTTGAAATTCAACAAATATAAAATTCGTAACTCTTTTTAGTCAAAGTTAATTTTGACCCTTGATTTGACAAATTTAACCTTTTGTAGTTCATAGAAGATCTTGCATCCAAAAGTGAATTAAGCATATCGTTCAAAAAAAATGTAAAAATTATATTTTCGAACTAACTTGCAAACAAAATTGTTAATTAGGAACTAACTTGCAAACAAAATTGTTAATTAGGATTTCGTAACAAGTTTATCAATAAGCTAAAAAAAGGTAAGTTCATCAATTCGGATGTCAAAGTCTACTATTAATATACAAAAATGGCACAAATTTAATTTGAATTTTAAATTTGAGGTATAATTTTAAGAACATTCAAAATACAAGTTACTTTTTTGAATATAAACTCAAAAGGCAAAGGTGTAAAGTGATCAATATAGTTTCATACTCAATGATAACACGTTGATGAATATAAAATATATAACAAAAACAGAGCATGATTATCATCAAATAAAATATAATATAGATTGAATATAAAGTAGAAATATATTTACAAGCATAAGAAACTAAAACAAGAAAATTACCTTGTCACTAAAGAGAGATTGATAAGCCGTGGATTTGATTTCTCTAGATGTGGAATCAATGATGAACGTTCTCAGTCGAGGACAATCTTTGATACCCAGAGATGACAATGTCGGAAAGTCGATAAAATCTCCAATGCAAAATTTCTCAAGTTTTGGAAGATCCTGAAGCCTAAGAGATTTTAACTTGGGGAAAGAAATCTTGTCCAGTCTTCCTTCTACTCCTTCCTCTCTTATTAATACCTCCTCCATGATCCCACATCCATCTATTTTTAGCACCTCAAGATGCTCAAGGCTTCTCGCCATTGAAAAAGGTAAGAGATGCTTTAGACCATGGCAGTTTTTCACCGACAAGCTTGTTAAGTTCTGCAAACTATGAACAGTTGTTGGAAGTTGGTCCGAGCATAAGACATTAAGTTTCATGCTGGTTAATGTCAATTTCTTCAAGACAGGGAAAGCAACCTGCAAATATGGCTTTAATTAATTACAATCAGCACATACCTACATGAACACTTCAGAAAATCATAATATTCTAGATTAAGAAATTACAAGAACCAAAAAAAGCATTCTCCAATTCAATGTAATTTAGTTTATAAAGAGAAAATAATAATATTACCTCCTATTTTGTATCCATATATAAAAAAAAACGTTCTGTCATTTCACGATTCAATTACTTTTTCAATAACAATAAAAATAATTTCATAGTACATACGTGGTGTATGTTACTTTTTTATGATGATTAAAAAATAGTTAAAATTCGTTTTATATAATTTTCCCTACCTACAGCTTAATTATTAGGGAACTTTGCATCTAGGATGGTCCCAAACTTTTTGATCTTTGACACTTGCGTCCTCGTCTTGAAAATTTTGACAACCGGGTCCCAAACTTTCTTTTCCACTCAAGTCCTATCATTTTGAAAATGTTGATAACTAGATTCCCAAACTTTCATTAAAAAAAATTGACCGAATCATAGAATCTCATCAAAATCAACATAATGAATGCAAACTTAGGATTTTTAGAATATTAATATGTTTACTGTTTTAGTTATTTGGTAGGATGGATATTTGATAGGGAAAAAAATGTTGTGAGAGATTCAAGATCCTCTATGTATGAGATCCTAATTAATTTCGATCCCTCTAATTAGAGCAGATAATCACATTTTTCTTGCATTTGTCTTATATAGAAAATCATGAGAGACTATTCTTCCTTTTCACTCCTTTCAAAAAAGAAAAGTTATTTACCCTTCTCTCTTTCTAATTTTTTCCTCCTCCTGAGACAAAACCACAATGACTGAATACTTTGATAGATTGTTTTACCTTTTTATAATAAAGTTATTATCATAATTTTTTTTTAAAAAAAAAAGAAGAAAAAAAATAATATCCAGGGACCTAAGTGTCAAATAAATATGAGTTTGCAGGTCCAGTTATCATAATTTTTCATGGGACCAAAACGCTAAGAAAATGAGTTAAGGAACTAAATTCTCAAAATTTTAAGAATAAGAACCCTAGTGCCAAATCTCAAAAATTGTGGATTCTGTGTGCAAAAAACTAATTATTAAAAAAATATTTTTTAAGAAGTAATTAAATTTTATTAATCAAGGTCAAAGATAGGGTAATTGTAATTTTATTTTTAAGAACCTGGAAAAATTTTGGCACCTTGCCTATGAATATCAATTTCTTGACACAAAATTAATTTTAATGATATCAATTGCCAATATTTATAATTGAGGATAGCAACCTAAAATAAATAAATAAATAACTGAGCATAGCAAAATTACCCAAAAAAAAACCCCTTAAGAAAGAAATATGTAAAAAAAAAAATTCATTTTGTGTTGCAAATAAAAAACAACTCCTTGATTATGGAAAATGTTTGGATTACTAAGGTTCAGTTTTAATACAAAGAAATCATTTCCCCTTTTCTTTGGCGCCGATAACTGCAATCTAATTTGTATCCAAAAGGTAAACTTTCTTTAAATAATGTATTTCACCTTATTTATAAATGGGTTGTGTTCTATTTTATGCTCTGCATTTCGAGTTTATCAATAAATATATATGGGATGTTCTCTAGATTTGTACCATTGAAATCCAACTCACATAAAATTCGTAACTCTTTTTTGTTGAAGTTAATTTCGACCCTTGATTTGACAAATCTAACCTTTTGTAGTTTATAGATGACCCTGTATCAAAAAAATGTAAAACTTATATTTTCGAACTAAGTTGCAAACGATATTGTTAATTAGGATTTCGTAACAAGTTTATCAATAAGCTAAAAAAGGTCTGTTCACCAATTCAGATGTCAATGCCTACTATTGATATAGAAAAAAAAAGGCACAAATTTAATTTGAATTTTAAATTTGAGGTATAGTTTTAAGAACATTCAAAATACAAGTTACTTTTTTAAATATAAACTCAAATGGCAAATGTATAAATCATCAGTATAGTTTCATACTCAAAGATAACTCTTTGATGAACATAGAATATATAACAGAAACAGAGCATGATAGTCATCAAATAAAATATAATATAGATTGAATATAAAGTAGAAATATATTTACAAGCATAAGAAACTAAAACAAGAAAATTACCTTGTCACTAAAGAGAGATTGATTAGCCGTGGATTTGATTTCTTTAGATGTGGAATCAATGATGAACGTGCTCAGTCGAGGACAATTTTCGATTCTCAGAGATGACAATCTCGGAAATTCAATAAAATCTCCAATGCAAAATTTCTCAAGTTTTGGAAGATTCAGGAGCCAAAGAGATTTTAACTTGGGGAAAGAAATCTTGTCCAGTCTTCCTTCTACTCCTTCCTCTCTTATTAATACCTCCTCCATGATCCCACATCCATCTATGTTTAGCACCTCAAGATGCTCAAGGCTTCTCGCCATTGAAAAAGGTAAGAGATGCTTTAGACCATTGCAGTTATTCACAGACAAGCTTGCCAAGTTCTGCAAACTCTGAGAAGTTGTTGGAAGTTGGTCAGAGTATAAGACATCAAATTTCATGCTGTTTAATCTCAATTCCTTCAAGCCAGGGAAAGCAACCTGCAAAAACGGTTTTAATTAATAACAGTCCTGAGCACATACCTACATGAACACTTCAGAAAATCGTAATATACTAGATTAAGACATTACAAGAACCAAAAAAACATTCTACAATTCAGTGTAATTTTATTTATAAAGAAAAAATAATAATGTTATCTCCTATTTTGTTTCCATAGATAAAACAAAACGTTCTGTAATATTACGATTCTGTTACTTTTTCAATAACAATAAAAATAATTTCATACTACATACGTGGTGTATGTTACATTTTTATAATGATTAAAAAATAGTTAAAATTCGTTTTATATAATTTTTCCCTACCTACAGCTTAAATATTAGGGAACTTTGCATCTAGGGTCGTCCCAAACTTTTTGACCTTTGACACTTGTGTCCTCATCTTCAAAATTTTGACAACCAGGTCACAAACTTTCTTTTCCACTTAAGTCCGATAATTTTGAAAATGTTGATAACTAGATTCCCAGACTTTAATTAAAAAAAAAATAACCGAATCATAGAATCTCATCAAAATCAACATAATGAATGCGAACATAGGATTTGTTGAATATTAATATGTTTAATGTTTTAGTTATTTTTTAGGATGGATATTTGATAGGAAAAAAAAAAAAGATGTTGTGAGAGATTAAAGATCCTCTATGTATGAGATCCAAATTAATTTCGATCCTGCTAATTAGAGCAGATAATCACATTTTTCTTGCATTTGTCTTATATAGAAAATCATGAGACATTATTCTTCCTTTTCACTCCTTTCAAAAAAGAAAAGTTATTTACCTCTCTCTCTTTCTAATTTTTTTCTCCTCCTACCGAGACAAAACCACAATGATTGAATATTTTGATATATTGTTTTACCTTTTCATAATAAAGTTATTATCATAATTTTTTAAAAAAAGAAGAAGAAAAAAACATAATATCCAGGGACCCAGTTATCTTAATTTCCACAATAGGGACCTAAGTGTCAAATAAATTTGAGTTTGTAGGTCCAGATATCATAATTTTTTATGGGACCAAAATGCTAAGAAAAAGAGTTAAGGAACTAAATTCTCAACATTTTAAGAATAAGAACCCTAGTGCAGAATCTCAAAAATTGTGTATCCTGTGTGCAAAAAACTAATTATCAAAAAAATATTTTTTATGAAGTAATTAAATTTTATTAATCAATGTCAAAGACAGGATAATTGTAATTTTATTTTTAAGAACCTGCGAAAATTTTGGCACCTTGCCTATGAATATCAATTTCTTGACTCAAAATGATAATGAGTTAATTTTAATGATCTCAATTGCCAATATCTATAATTGAGGATAGCAACCTAAAAAAATAAATAAATAACTGAGCATAGCAGAATTACCCAAAAAAAAAAAACCTTAAGAAAGAAATATGTAAAAAAAAAAATTCATTTTGTGTCGCAAATAAAAAACAACTCCTTGATTATGGAAAATGTTGGGATTACTAAGGTCTAGTTTTAATACAAAGAAATCATTTCCCCTTTTGTTTGGCACCAATAACTGCAATCTAATTTCTATCCAAAAGGTAAAATTTCTTTAAATAATGTATTTTGACCTTATTTATAAACGGGTTGTGTTCTCTTTTATGCTCTGCATTTCGAGTTTATCAATAAATATATATGGGATGTTCTCAAGATTTGTACCATTGAAATTCAACTCATATAAAATTCGTGACTGTTTTTATTTAAAGTTAATTTTGACCCTTGATTTGACAAATCTAACCTGTTGTAGTTCATAGATGATCTTGTATAAAAAATGCATTAAGCATAGCGTTAAAAAAAAATGCAAAAATTATATTTTCGAACCAAGTTGCAAACGATATTGTTAATTAGCATTTTCTAACAAGTTTATCAATATGCTAAAAAAGGAAAGTTCACCAATTCAGATGTCAAAGTCTACTGTTGATATAAAAAAAGACACGAATTTAATTTCAATTTTAAATTTGAGGTATAGCTTTAAGAACATTCAAAATACTAGTTACTTTTTTGAATATAAACTCAAAAGGCAAAGATATAAATCATCAATATAGTTTCATACTCAAAGATAACTCGTTGATGAACATAAAATATATAACAGAAACAAAGCATGATAGTCATTAAATAAAATATAATATAGATTGAAAATAAAGTAGAAATATATTTACAAGCATAAGAAACTAAAACAAGAAAATTACCTTGTCACTAAAGAGAGATTGATTAGCCGTGGATTTGATTTCTTTAGATGTGGAATCAATGACGAATGTGCTCAGTCGAGGACAATTTTCGATTCTCAGAGATGACAATGTCGGAAATTCAATAAAATCTCCAATGCAAAATTTCTCAAGTTTTGGAAGATTCAGGAGCCAAAGAGATTTTAACTTGGGGAAAGAAATCTTGTCCAGTCTTCCTTCTACTCCTTCCTCTCTTATTAATACCTCCTCCATGATCCCACATCCATCTATTTTTAGCACCTCAAGATGCTCAAGGTTTCTCGCCATTGAAAAAGGTAAGAGATGCTTTAGACCATGGTAGTTATTCACCAACAGGCTTGTTAAGTTCTGCAAACTATGAAAAGTTGTTGGAAGTTGGTCCGAGTATAAGAAATTAAATTTCATGCTGGATAATGTCAATTCCTTCAAGCCAGGGAAAGCAACCTGCAAATACGGTTTTAATTAATTACAGTCAGCACATAACTACATGAACATACCTACATGAACACTTCAGAAAATCATAATATTCTAGATTAAGAAATTACAAGAACCAAAAGAGCATTCTGCAATTCAATGTAATTTAGTTTATAAAGAGAAAATAATAATATTATCTCCTATTTTGTATCCATATATAAAACAAAACATTCTGTCATTTTACGATTTTATTACATTTTCAATAACAATAAAAATAATTTCATAGTACATACTTGGTGTATGTTACTTTTTTATGATGATTAAAAAATAGTAAAAATTCGTTTTATATAATTTTTCCCTACCTGCAGCTTAATTATTAGGGAACTTTGCACCTAGGGTGGTCCCAAACTTTTTGACCTTTGACACTTGTGTCCTCATCTAGAAAATTTTGACAACCAGGTCCGAAACTTTCTTTTCCACTTAAGTCCTATCATTTGGAAAATGTTGATAACTAGATTCCCAAACTTTCATTAAAAAAAATTTAACCGAATCATAGAATCTCATCAAAATCGACATAATGAATGCGAACCTAGTATTTGTTGAATATTAATAATGTTTTAGTTATTTGGTAGGATGGATATTTGATACGGAAAAAAAATGTTGTGAGAGACTCAAGATCCTCTATGTATGCAAGCGTAATTAATTTCGATCCTGCTAATTAGAGCAGATAATCACATTTTTCTTGCATTTGTCTTATATAGAAAATCATGAGAGATTATTCTTCCTTTTCACTCCTTTCAAAAAAGAAAAGTTATTTACCTCTCTCTCCTTCTAATTTTTTTCTCCTCCTGCTGAGACAAAACCACAATGACTGAATACTTTGATAGATTGTTTTACCTTTTCATAATAAAGTTATTATCATAATTTTTTTAAAAGAAAAAAGAAGAAAAAAACATAATATCCAGGGACCTAGTTGTCCTAATTTCCAAAATAGGGACCTGAGTGTCAAATAAATGTGAGTTTGCAGGTCCAGTTATCAAAATTTTTCATGGGACCAAAATGCTAAGAAAATGAGTTAAGGAACCAAATTCCCAAAATTTTAAGAATAAGAACCCTAGTGCCAAATCTCAAAAATTGTGGATCCCGTGTGCAAAATATAATTATTAAAAAATATATTTTTTATGAAGTAATTAAGTTTTATTAATCAAGGTCAAAGATAGGGTAATTCTAATTTTATTATTAAGAAGCTGGAAAAATTTTGGTACCTTGCCTATGAATATCAATCTTTGACTCAAAATGGTAATGAGTTAATGTTAATGATATCAATTGCCAATATCTATAATTGTGGATAGCAACCAAAAAATAAGTAAATAAATAATTGAGCACAGCAGAATTACCCAAAAAAAAAATCCCTTAAGAAAGAAATATATATAAAAAAAAAATTCATTTTGTGTCACAAATTAAAAACAACTCCTTGATTATGGAAAATGTTTGCATTACTAAGCTTCAGTTTTAACACAAAGAAATCATTTTTCCTTTTGTTTGGCATCTATAACTGCAATCTAATTTTTATCCAAATGGGAAAAATTCTTTAAATAATGTATTTGGCCTTATTTATAAACGGGTTGTTTTCTATTTTATGCTCTGCTTTCTGTGTTTCTCCATAAATATTTATTGGAGGTTCTCAAGATTTGTACCATTGAAATTCAACTCACATAAAATTGGCAACTCCTTTTAGTTAAAGTTAATTTTGACCCCCTGATTTGACAATTTAACTTTTTGTAGTTTATAGATGATCTTGTATAAAAAATGAATTAACCATATCGTTCAAAAAAAATGTAAAAATTATATTTTCGGACTAAGTTGCAAACGATATTGTTAATTAGGATTTCTAACAAGTTTATCAATAAGCTAAAAAAGCTAAATTCACCAATTCAGATGTCAAAGTCTACTATTGATATAGAAAAAAATGCACAAATTTAATTTGAATTTTGAATTTGAGGTATAGTGTTAAGAACATTCAAAATTCAAGTTACTTTTTTGAATATAAACTGAAAAGGCAAAGGTATAAATCATCAATATAGTTTCATACTCAAAGATAACTCGTTGATGAACATAAAATATATAACAGAAACAGAGCGATAGTCATTAAATAAAATATAATATAGATTGAATATAAAGTAGAAATATATTTACAAGCATAAGAAACTAAAACAAGAAAATTACCTTGTCACTAAAGAGAGATTGATTAGCCGTGGATTTGATTTCTTTAGATGTGGAATCAATGACGAACGTGCTCAGTCGAGGACAATTTTCGATTCTCAGAGATGACAATGTCGGAAATTCAATAAAATCTCCAATGCAAAATTTCTCAAGTTTTGGAAGATTCAGGAGCCAAAGAAATTTTAACTTGGGGAAAGAAATCTTGTCCAGTCTTCCTTCTACTCCTTCCTCTCTTATTAATACCTCCTCCATGATCCCACATCCATCTATTTTTAGCACCTTAAGATGCTCAAGGCTTCTCGCCATTGAAAAAGGTAAGAGATGCTTTAGACCATGGTAGTTATTCACCGACAAGCTTGTTAAGTTCTGCAAACTATGAAAAGTTGTTGGAAGTTGGTCCGAGTATAAGACATTAAATTTCATGCTGGTTAATGTCAATTCCTTCAAGCCAGGGAAAGCAACCTGCAAATACGGTTTTAATTAATTACAGTCAGCACATACCTACATGAACATACCTACAAGAACACTTCAGAAAATCATAATATTCTAGATTAGAAATTACAAGAACCAAAAAAGCATTCTGCAATTCATTGTAATTTAGTTTATAAAGAGAAGATAATAATATTATCTCCTATTTTGTAGCCATATATAAAACAAAACATTCTGTCATTTTACGATTTTATTACTTTTTCAAATAAAAATAAAAATAATTTCATAGTACATACTTGGTGTATGTTACTTTTTTATGGTGATTAAAAAATAGTAAAAACTCGTTTTATTTAATTTTTCCCTACCTGCAGCTTAATTATTAGGGAACTTTGCATCTAGGGTGGTCCCAAACTTTTTGACATTTGACACTTGTGTCCACATCTAGAAAATTTTGACAACCAGGTCCCAAACTTTCTTTTCCACTTAAGTCCTATCATTTGGAAAATGTTGATAACTAGATTCCCAAACTTTCATTAAAAAAAATTTAACCGAATCATAGAATCTCATCAAAATCGACATAATGAATGCGAACTTAGTATTTGCTGAATATTAATAGGTTTAATGTTTTAGTTATTTGTTAGGATGGATATTTGATAGGAAAAAAAAAATGTTGTGAGAGATTCAAGATCCTCTATGTATTAGATCGTAATTAATTTCAATCCCCCTAATCAGACTAGATAATCACTTTTTTCTTGCATTTGTCTTGTATAGAAAATCATGAGAGATTATTCTTCCTTTTCACTCCTTTCAAAAAAGAAAAGTTTTTAACCTCTCTCCCTTTCTAATTTTTTTCTCCTCCTACTGAGACGAAGCCACAATGAATGAATACTTTGATAGATTGTTTTACCTTTTCATAATAAAGTTATTATCATAATTTTTTTTAAGGAAAAAAGAAGAAAAAAACATAATATCCAGGGACCTATTTTTCCTAATTTCCAAAATAGGGACCTAAGTGTCAAATAAATGTGAGTTTGCAGGTCTAGTTATCATTATTTTTTATGGGACCAAAACGCAAAGAAAATGAGTTAAGGAACTAAATTCTCAAAATTTTAAAAATAAGAACCCCAGTGTTAAATCTCAAAAATTGTGGATCCTGTGTGCAAAACACTAATTATTAAAAAATATTTTGTATGAAGTAATTAAATTTTATTAATCAAGGTCAAAGATAGTGTAATTATAATTTTATTTTTAAGAAGCCAGAACAATTTTTGGCACCTTGCCTATGAATATCAATTTCTTGACTCAAAATGGTAATGAGTTAATTTTAATGATATCAATTGCCAATATCTATAATTGAGGATAACATCCAATAAATAAATAAATAAATAATTCAGCACAGCAGAATTACCCAAAAAAAAGAAAGAAATATATAAAAAAAATTCATTTTGTGTCGCAAATAAAAAACAACTCCTTGATTAAGGAAAATGTTTGCATTACTAAGCTTCAGTTTTAACACAAAGAAATCATTTTTCCATTTGTTTGCATCCATAACTGCAATCTAATTTTTATCCGAATGGGAAAAATTCTTTAAATAATGTATTTAACCTTATTAATAAACGGGTTGTTTTCCATTTTATGCTCTGCTTTCTGTGTTTCTCCATAAATATATATTGGAGGTTCTCAAGATTTGTACCATTGAAATTCAACTCGTACAAAATTCGCAACTGTTATAGTCAAAGTTAATTTTAAACCCCTGATTTGACAATTTAACTTTTTGTAGTTTATAGATGGTCTTGTATAAAAAATGAATTAAGCATATCGTTCAAAAAAAATGTAAAAATTATATTTTCGGACTAAGTTGCACACGATATTGTTAATTAGGATTTCGTAACAAGTTTATCAATAAGCTAAAAAAGCTAAATTCACCAATTCAGATGACAAAGTCTACTATTGATATAGAGAAAAAGGCACAAATTTAATTTGATTTTTAAATTTGAGGTATAGTGTTAAGAACATTCAAAATACATCTTACTTTTTTGAATATAAACTCAAAAGACAAAGGTATAAAATCATCAATATAGTTTCATACTCAAAGATAACTAGTTGATGAACATAAAATATATAACAGAAACAAAGCATGATAGTCATTAAATAAAATATAATATAGATTGAATATAAAGTAGAAATATATTTACAAGCATAAGAAACTAAAACAAGAAAATTACCTTGTCACTAAAGAGAGATTGATTAGCCGTGGATTTGATTTCTTTAGATGTGGAATCAATGACAAACGTGCTCAGTCGAGGACAATTTTCGATTCTCAGAGATGACAATGTCGGAAATTCAATAAAATCTCCAATGCAAAATTTCTCAAGTTTTGGAAGATTCAGGAGCCAAAGAAATTTTAACTTGGGGAAAGAAATCTTGTCCAGTCTTCCTTCTACTCCTTCCTCTCTTATTAATACCTCCTCCATGATCCCACATCCATCTATTTTTAGCACCTCAAGATGCTCAAGGTTTCTCGCCATTGAAAAAGGTAAGAGATGCTTTAGACCATGGTAGTTATTCACCGACAAGCTTGTTAAGTTCTGCAAACTATGAAAAGTTGTTGGAAGTTGGTCCGAGTATAAGACATTAAATTTCATGCTGGATAATGTCAATTCCTTCAAGCCAGGGAAAGCAACCTGCAAATACGGTTTTAATTAATTAGAGTCAGCACATACCTACATGAACATACCTACAAGAACACTTCAGAAAATCATAATATTCTAGATTAGAAATTACAAGAACCAAAAAAGCATTCTGCAATTCATTGTAATTTAGTTTATAAAGAGAAGATAATAATATTATCTCCTATTTTGTAGCCATATATAAAACCAAACATTCTGTCATTTTACGATTTTATTACTTTTTCAATAACAATAAAAATAATTTCATAGTACATACTTGGTGTATGTTACTTTTTTATGATGATTAAAAAATAGTAAAAACTCGTTTTATTTAATTTTTCCCTACCTGCAGCTTAATTATTAGGGAACTTTGCATCTAGGGTGGTCCCAAACTTTTTGACATTTGACACTTGTGTCCACATCTAGAAAATTTTGACAACCAGGTCCCAAACTTTCTTTTCCACTTAAGTCCTATCATTTGGAAAATGTTGATAACTAGATTCCCAAACTTTCATTAAAAAAAATTTAACCGAATCATAGAATCTCATCAAAATCGACATAATGAATGCGAACTTAGTATTTGCTGAATATTAATAGGTTTAATGTTTTAGTTATTTGTTAGGATGGATATTTGATAGGAAAAAAAATGTTGTGAGAGATTCAAGATCCTCTATGTATTAGATCGTAATTGATTTCGATCCCCCTAATCAGACTAGATAATCACTTTTTTCTTGCATTTGTCTTGTATAGAAAATCATGAGAGATTATTCTTCCTTTTCACTCCTTTCAAAAAAGAAAAGTTTTTTACCTCTCTCCCTTTCTAATTTTTTTCTCCTCCTACTGAGACGAAGCCACAATGACTGAATACTTTGATAGATTGTTTTACCTTTTCATAATAAAGTTATTATCATAATTTTTTTTAAGGAAAAAAGAAGAAAAAAACATAATATCCAGGGACCTATTTTTCCTAATTTCCAAAATAGGGACCTAAGTGTCAAATAAATGTGAGTTTGCAGGTCTAGTTATCATTATTTTTTATGGGACCAAAACACAAAGAAAATGAGTTAAGGAACTAAATTCTCAAAATTTTAAAAATAAGAACCCCAGTGTTAAATCTCAAAAATTGTGGATCCCGTGTGCAAAACACTAATTATTAAAAAATATTTTGTATGAAGTAATTAAATTTTATTAATCAAGGTCAAAGATAGGGTAATTATAATTTTATTTTTAAGAAGCCAGAACAATTTTTGGCACCTTGCCTATGAATATCAATTTCTTGACTCAAAATGGTAATGAGTTAATTTTAATGATATCAATTGCCAATATCCATAATTGAGGATAACATCCAATAAATAAATAAATAAATAATTCAGCACAGCAGAATTACCCAAAAAAAAGAAAGAAATATATAAAAAAAAATTCATTTTGTGTCGCAAATAAAAAACAACTCCTTGATTAAGGAAAATGTTTGCATTACTAAGCTTCAGTTTTAACACAAAGAAATCATTTTTCCATTTGTTTGGCATCTATAACTGCAATCTAATTTTTATACGAATGGGAAAAATTCTTTAAATAATGTATTTAACCTTATTAATAAACGGGCTGTTTTCTATTTTATGCTCTGCTTTCTGTGTTTCTCCATAAATATATATTGGAGGTTCTCAAGATTTGTACCATTGAAATTCAACTCGTACAAAATTCGCAACTGTTATAGTCAAAGTTAATTTTAAACCCCTGATTTGACAATTTAACTTTTTGTAGTTTATAGATGGTCTTGTATAAAAAATGAATTAAGCATATCGTTCAAAAAAAATGTAAAAATTATATTTTCGGACTAAGTTGCACACGATATTGTTAATTAGGATTTCGTAACAAGTTTATCAATAAGCTAAAAAAGCTAAATTCACCAATTCAGATGACAAAGTCTACTATTGATATAGAGAAAAAGGCACAAATTTAATTTGATTTTTAAATTTGAGGTATAGTGTTAAGAACATTCAAAATACATCTTACTTTTTTGAATATAAACTCAAAAGACAAAGGTATAAAATCATCAATATAGTTTCATACTCAAAGATAACTAGTTGATGAACATAAAATATATAACAGAAACAAAGCATGATAGTCATTAAATAAAATATAATATAGATTGAATATAAAGTAGAAATATATTTACAAGCATAAGAAACTAAAACAAGAAAATTACCTTGTCACTAAAGAGAGATTGATTAGCCGTGGATTTGATTTCTTTAGATGTGGAATCAATGACGAACGTGCTCAGTCGAGGACAATTTTCGATTCTCAGAGATGACAATGTCGGAAATTCAATAAAATCTCCAATGCAAAATTTCTCAAGTTTTGGAAGATTCAGGAGCCAAAGAGATTTTAACTTGGGGAAAGAAATCTTGTCCAGTCTTCCTTCTACTCCTTCCTCTCTTATTAATACCTCCTCCATGATCCCACATCCATCTATTTTTAGCACCTCAAGATGCTCAAGGCTTCTCGCCATTGAAAAAGGTAAGAGATGCTTTAGACCATGGCAGTTTTTCACCGACAAGCTTGTTAAGTTCTGCAAACTATGAACAGTTGTTGGAAGTTGGTCCGAGTATAAGACTTTAAATTTCATGCTGGTTAATGTCAATCTCTTCAAGCCAGGAAAAGCAACCTGCAAATACGGCTTTATTCAATTACAGCCCTGAGCACATAGCTTCATGAACACTTCAGAAAATCGTAATATTCTAGATTAAGATATTACAAGAACCAAAAAAAAAAATTCCGCAATTCAATGTGATTTTGTTTATAAAGAGAAAATAATAATATTATCTCCTACTTTGTTTCCATATATAAAACAAAACGTTCTGTAACATTAGGATTCTATTACTTTTTCAAGAACAATAAAAATAATTTCATAGTAGTGTATTTTACTTTTTTATGATGATCAAAAATAGTTAAAATTAGGGAACTTTGCATCTAGGGTGGTCCCAAACTTTTTGACCCTTGACACTTTGTCCTCTTATTGAAAATTTTGACAACCGATCTCTTTTCTCAGCACTTAAGTCCAATCATTTTGAAAATGTCGATAACTAGATTCCCAAACTTTCATTAAAAAAATAACCGAATCATAGATTCTCATCAAAATAAACATACTGAATGTAAATTTAGGATTTGTATAATATTAATATGTTTTTTAAGTTATTTGATAGGATGGATATTTGATACAAAACTAAAGATGTTGCGAGAGATTCAAGATCTTCTATGTATGAGATCCTAATTAATTTTGATCCCCATTATTAGAGCAGATAATTACATTTCTTTCATATGTCTTATATAGAAAATCATGAGAGATTATTCTTCCTTTTTACTCCTTTCACAAAGAAAAGTTATTTACCTCTCTCTTTCTATTTTTTTTTTCCCCTCCTACTGAGACAAAACCACAATGACTGAATACTTTGATAGAATGTTTTACCTTTTCATAATCAAGTTATTATCAGAATTTATAAAAAAGAAGAAGAAGAAGAAAACATAAATCCAGGGACCCAGTTGTCCTAATCTCCAAAATAGGGACCTAAGTGCCAAATAAATGTGAGTTTGCAGGTCCAGTTATCATAATTTTTTATAGGACCAAAAAGCTCAGAAAATGAGTTTAGGGACTAAATTCTCAATATTTTAAAAATAAGAACCTAAGTGTCAAATTTCAAAAATTTTGTGGATCCCGTGTGCCAAAAACTAATTATTAAAAAAATATTTTTTATGAGGTAATTAAATTTTGTCAATCAAGGCCAAAGATAGGGTAATTCTAATTTTATTTTTAAGAAGCTGGGAAAATTTTGGCACCTTGCCTATGAATATCAATTTCTTGACTCAAAATGACAATGAGTTAATTTTAAATGAATGCAATGTATTTTTACCTTTTCGCTAAATAAAGGCAAGGGAGAATCCGATGATGAAGTATCAGTGGCCTCTAACTCAGACCTAAAGAATTGAATGTACTCTGGTAAATCTTTTAGATTCAAGCTGCGCAATTGAGTACACACAATCTTATCTATGGCCCTGTTGGTCTCATCGTCTGTGCGTTGAGTAAAAATCTCTTTCACTGTCTTGCAGTTAATCACTTCAATTTCCTCAAACTGTCCGGCAATAGAAGATGAGAAGAGATTCTTCAATCTGTCGCATTTTCTTATTGAAATAGATCTTAATTTCCCAAATGACTCCTTTGTGAGTCTTCCGTAAAATATCTGCTCCAGATTCATCAGTTTAACGAGACACAACCGCTCTAAGCTCAGAAACGCGCTACAAGGTTGAATGCTGCTCGAGTCAACGACATATCGAATTTCATCATTATCATGGAACTCAAAACTCTTCAGTTGATGGAAGCCCTCAGGATCCAGTTCATGAACAATATTGTTCAAACCCTTCAATCCACGCAAGTACAACACTTCAGATCTTTTCATTATCATTTCTAGCCCACACTTTTCTAATAGATTTCTTCTGGAGAGTTCAAGATACAAACTATTTAAGTCAACGTGCTTTAATTCTACCTGATCTTCATCATATTTATCATATGTTATTTTTCCTATAAATAGCTCATACCTCTTCAAATTTTCGCTAAATAAACCTTTTGGTAAAATGTTGGCGTTCTGAATACTTAAATATAGAGTGGCTAGCTGCAGCAAATTTTTCAACTCAACAAGACTTGCATTGATGCTTTCTCCGTTGGCTCCTTTATCGTCCCATTCTATGGTGACTCCCCTCATATTCAGCTCTTCCAATCTTTTCAAACTGGAGATGACACCGGGTTGAATCACTTTAAGACATCTACAATATTCCAAATTGAGCAATTGTAGATTTTTCAATTGTCCTATATGTTTTGGCAATTCTTCAATAGTGGACCGGGAGAGATCAAGAATCTTTAAATGTTTTAGTTCACTGATTAAACTTATGTTTCCCGTACAACTATACAAGCACAACGCTTGGAGATTTTGAGGTAGACGGAAGGATGTGGGAAGCAAGTCTACATTGACTCTATTTAAACGCAGCACTTTGAGCTCCTTTTTCTCTTCAAAATATTGCTCTGGAATTGCAAGACCGACTTGACTTCTGTTAAACATAAGCAATAGCTTGAGTTGAGGGCAGTCCAATCTGTCTGGGAGGTTGTTTGTATCTTGACGAACACATATGGAAATTGCGGTGGAGTCTGTAAGTCTTTTCTTTGAAAAAAAATCTTCAAACTTGTCAACATTTGGAACATTGTACATTTGCCGATCTTCAGACGCAATTGAAATCATAACATCACGAGTAACATCATGCATTTTCACTGCACCATCATAATAGCCATCTAACAGTAAACAACGGTCTTTCAATTTGTTAACCAATGAGTCCACCCGATTTCTTGCCTCCTCCAATGCATAGACTTCTCGAAACAAGCCCAAGCCAACACCATATATCATTAAGTCCTTGATTTCTACACTGGCATCTTCTTCATGTAAACTACAAAGCAACAACAAGGACTTTGCTTCCTCGTCGCTTCCCAAAAAATCATAACTCAACTTTATGCTTGCATACACTTTCTGATCCATTCCCTCTATGTTTGTTAGGATGCTCCTTTTCAATTGTAGCAAAGCATCTTCCCAAATTGACAAGCTTTTATTCTTCAATGCACGTGCAACTGTTGTTATAGCAATTGGCAAGCCTGCACATTCCATAACAATGTCTTTCACCAAAGGTTGGAAATCAACGCTTTGACTAAAAACTCCTGCATTCTTTTTAAACAAATTCATTGCTTCAATATTCGACAGCACTTTAATTTCAATATTCCTTTCAGCAGCCATAAGATCTTGTAAAACATTTAGGAATCTGGAGGTTAATAATATTTTGCAACCTTTTTGATGATCATCAAAATCAATTCCAACAGCTGACAAGTCAAGTTCATTCCAAATGTCATCTAGAATAACAAGAATCTTCTTTTCTTGACTTAATCTATGCCGCAACCTCTCTGCTCTTACAATTCTGCTTTTGATCTCATGGAATTTTTCTAGTCCCACCTGTTCAGCGATATCTTGTTGAATGTTTTCCACATCTGGAGTTTGGGATACAGTTGTGATCACTACTTTATCAGACAAGTTTTCTTCCTTGGCCATTCTGGCAACTTCTTTTGCAAGCATAGTTTTGCCAACGCCACCCATGCCATACATCCCAATCATCCTAACATCAGAATCTTTTAGAGCCTCTATGATTTCCGTCAGAGTTTGAACCCTTGACTCAAAGACCTCATAGCCTTTGTTTGCAACAGAATTATGAATGCAAGGACGATAACAAACCCTGACAAATTTTTCAGCCTTGTTTATCTCACTTATAACATCTTGCACCTTCTTTTTTGCTTTCCTGCTTAGTTGATGCCGTGACACCAAATTCAGAAACGACCCATTACTTGAACATCTTGTCTTTGCATGGTCTTCATTTTGCAGAAAGCTCTCAGACTCTTCTTTGATTCTGTCAACTTTGTTTAGCCAGTTTTCAACATCAGCTTCAATTACTTCACCATTTCTTCTATCCTCCTCTATGCGATGCTGCAACCTGTCTCTAGCATACCCCAACTCTTGAATTTGACTTCTAAGGTTATCTACATTGCTGTTGTAGAAAAATAAATAACCTAGTGGGCGGCAAACTGGTTTGACTGTATACTCTGCAACCTTCGCAACAATTGAAGTAGCAATTGCACTGAGAAATTCCATGCCTTCTAATTTACTCTTCTTTTGCTATTCCACTTATTCTTCCTGCCTCTTTGATCTGATCTATCTTCTTATTTCTTTCTTTTGGCCTGTTGGGACTTTAGATCCATAACAAAACCCACATTAATGAGCAAGAAGAAGGACAAAGTAACTTCAATGAGATCCAGTAAAATGGATAAAAAAACTAAAAGATATAAGAATTAAGAACCACAACTCTAAGCTTGAGCATTGCTCTATATTTACCTAAAGTTAGTGTACCAAAGGCGGTTAAACTAATCACGAATATTCTAATGAAAGCTGTAATTACAATACAATTGAAACAGAATCTATCAAGCTAATCTAATCTAATAGAATAACTATTAGTTTATGAATCTTATACCAGCTCAACTTATTGCAGGCAAAACCACAAGAATAGAGTTTTTAACTGTTTGCTATACTTTTATACCCGACATAAATTCGATTCTTTATCAGATTGGAGTGTTTTTTTGTTGTCTTCTACGTCGGAGTCAAGTCCAATTTATAGGCTAATATATTAAATAAATGTGTATTATAGGCTATCAAATAAAGTTAGCCCAATTAAAGTCATCAATTTGGGTTTTCAGCTTTTAATGCATTATTAAGAGTGGGCCTCCCATGTGTAAAAACTGAAATATAATTGCTGATTTTATGATAGGCTAAATTGGTAGTTAAGGATAACTGACAAGTATAGTTATATAAAATGATTGTAGTCCCCAAGTCAGTACGTACGTTTATTTCTGGTACCCATCTTTAGAGAGATTACATAGAGAACACAAAGACTTTCTCTAAAGGAGGGTTTACGTACTAGATGTGGAAGATTCTCAACCTCCAGACTCGGTAATCATGTTCTAATCTATGGATTCAAATTAGCTTTCACACTTTGTTAATTCTTTCGGTGATTTAACATGAACGATTAGAGTTTGATGATAGTTTTCGTCTCCTAAGATTAAGTTTTACAACAAGTGGAATTAAGAGCCTCTTCAATTAAATCATTAGGAATCAATTTACTTTTTAGATGTGATTCTTATAGGAATTCTCAAATTTAACAATGTATAGTTTCGAATTGTTGAATTTGAGGACATTATTAGAGATTTTTTGTTTAAACTTTTCTAAGCATACTTTTTTTTTGGCTTATCTTCAAACCCAATTTAGAAAGAAAGGTGGCCGGTGGCAACCTTTACCGCCACCAACACAAGGAATCCGGGCACGGCCGTTGGGTCGTGCCGGTAACAACAGGGCGTAGCAAACTGAGGAAAAGCGGTGACCAACGCTGCCGCCTAAGGAAGAAACAAAAAACAAGGGGGAGGGGGTCTTTGTTATGGCCGACAGCAGGCACTGCCACTGCCAGAATCGGCTTCCCCTAGCTGCGGCCGTTGGGCCATGCCAAAGAAGGACAGTCGTAGCCATATGGCTGTGACATTTAAGTTGGCTGCCACCTGGCCGCCTAGTTATCCTATGGTCAAAACCCCTAGGGTTTGAAGCAGTATCTAGGTTGTGGCCCAGAGGTACAAAGTTATTCACATGGGCTCAATTGGGCCCGTGACTGAAAGAAAAGCTACAGGCTAAGCCCACAACAATTAAAAAAAAAGGGTCTATATGGCCTAGATATTACTTACAAGTTAATATTTCTATCCAAATACTAAATACTAATGGACTGTCTGATATCTTGAGATAGAGTTACTTTTATTTAGATTTATTACTGTTATTTTAGATTCTTATGTGAGCTTGTTTTTGTTTGTTATATTGTTATCTGATTCAGCTATTAGTTTTGCTTGAAACATCACTACCAATATCAATTCCATTCCCACGCTAAATGGCACCAACTTCAAATCATGGCAAGAGAACCTCCTTATAGTTTTGGGAGTCATGAATCTCGACTTTGCATAAAAGGTTCCTTCTCCTACATCTCTTACAGATAAAAGCTCATCTGATGAAAAAAAGGGACATGGAAAGGTGGAAAAAGTCAAATCGTATATATATGATAATCATGAACAAGACCATTCTGGAAGCATTCAGGGGCACAATATCAGAAACGATAAAAATAGCTAAAGAGTTCCTTGAAGATATTAAGAAAAGATTTATTAAAAATAAAAGGCTGAAACTTGAACACTTTTGGCAAGTCTCATCTCAATGGGATACAAAGGCAAAAGAAACATTAGGGAGTACATCATGGACATGTCTCATTTTACTTCAAAGTTGAAAGCACTTAAGCTTGGCCTCTCTGAGGACTTGCTTGTGTATTTGGTTCTCATATCTCTTCCCACATAATTTAGTCAATTCAAAACTAGCTACAACTACCAAGAAAAAGACTTGGTCTCTTAATCAATTCGTCTCACATTATGTGCAAGAAGAGGAAAGATTGACGCAGAAGAGGACAGAAAATGCTAATTTGGCTAGTACTTCTAAGGACAAAGGGAAGAAAAGGAAGAAGGATAAGGAAGCTACAGTTACGACACTTTAAAAGAAACAACCAAAGAAACTGAATGAAATGGAAGGTACTGGTTGTTTGTTTTGTGGAGCTGAAGGGTATAAGAAAAAGCACTACACTAGCTACCACACTTGGCGTGCTAAGAAAAGTATGTTTCTTAATTTGGTTTGTTCTAAAATTAATTTAACTTCAGTATCTGCACACTCATGGTGGATAAATTATGATTCAATAACTCACATCAATGTGTCTACATAGGGTTGTTTAAGTCACCGAGAGCCAAATAATGCTGAAAGATACATTTATATGGGCGATGGCAAGACGATTCAAGTTGAGACAATAGGAAAATTTAGATTATTATTAAAGACTGAATTTTATTTAGATCTTAATGAGATATTTATTGTACCTCTTTTAGATGAAATTTGATTTCTATTTCTATTTTGGACAAATCTAGTTATTCTTGTTCATTTGGGAATGAAAAATTTAGTTTCCTTCATGATTCAAAATTGGTTGGCTCTGCTTCTTTGTTAGGTTACAATAATCTTTATTTAATTGATACAATTGTTTCATTTAGTGAATCTGTATAATTAAGTATACGAGGTATAAAGAGAAAATTAACTAGTGAAAACTTGGCTCTGTTATTGCACAAGAGATTGGTTATATCTCCAGACAGAGAATAGAGAGACATATGTCAGACAAAATTCTCAATCCCTTAGATTTTACAAATTTTGATGTTTGTGTTAACTGTATAAAGGGAAAACAAACCAATAAAAGGAGATTTGAAGCCAACAAGTCTTTGGACGTCTTAGAACATACGGATATTAGTGGGCCATTCCTATAGTTTTTTTGAAATGGTCAACAATATTTTATAATGTTCATAGATAATTTTTCTAGATATGACTGCAAATATCTCATTCATAAATAGTCATAGTCGTTGGATGTGTTCAAAAATTATAAGGCTAAAGTTGAGAATCAATTTAGCAAAAGGATCAAAGGTGTCAGATATGATTGTGGTAGTGAGTACTATGACAGATATGATGGTTCAGATGAACAACATCCAGAATTGTTTGCTAAATTCCTAGATGAATGCAGCATCATCCCATAGTATACTATGCCAGGTTCACCCACTATGAACGGTGTTGCTAAAAGATAAAACAAAATGCTTAAGGACATGGTAAGGATTATAATTTCTCATTCTACCTTACTAGAATCACTCTGGAGAGAAGTGCTTAAGACTACAGCATATATCCTTAACAGATTCCAACTAAAGTGACTGCCAAAACCTCTTGCGTATTTTAGACAGGCAAAAAGCCTATTTTAAAGAACTTACATCTTTAGGGATGTCCAGATGAGGCAAGGCCTTATAGGCCGGATGAAAGAAAAATGGACTCAAGGACGATGAGTTGCTATTTTATAAAATAATCTGAAGGATCTAGGGATACAAGTTTTATGATCCCACGACTAAGCTCATTTTTGAGACAGAAAACACCAGTTTCTTTGAGGATGTCAAGTTTATGGGGGGAGATAAAGTTAAGGACTTTGTCTTTGAAGAAAAATATGTTTATATTTTCACAACTGTTATTGACATTGATCAGGCTCTTATTCTTAACATTGTTCGAGAAGTAGATCTAGATCAAGACAATATCAGAGAACCTCCCATTCAAGAAATTGTTCCATAAGAACAATCTCTACCATCTCAAGAACCTATGCCATTAAAGAGATCCACTAGAGAAAGGAGAAGTGCAGTGCTACATAATTTTATTGTCTATCTCCAAGAACATGAGTTTGACATTAGTATGGTGGAAGATGATCCAATCAACTTCTATCAAGCTATGGCAATTTCCAAATCTCAAGAGTGGATTAATGCTATGAATGAGGAGAAAAAGTCCATGAAGGACAATAACATTTGGGATCTTGTCGTATTACTTGAAGGAGTGTAACCTATTGGTTGCAAACGGATATTTAAGACCAAGAGGGATTCGAAAGGCGATGTCAAGAGGTACAAGGCTCGTCTTGCCACAAAGGGCTTTACACAAAAGGAAGCATCGATTATTAACTCCAGTTTTATCGAAAGACTCTTTTAATATAATAATAGTACTTGTGGCGCATTTTGACCTTGAGCTTTATCAGATGGATGTTAAGACTATGTTTCTCAATGACAACATTGATGAAACAATCCATGTGGTACAACTAGAAAACTTTGTGTTGGGAGATACAAAGAAGATGGTTTGCAAGTTGAAGAAGTCTATCTATGGGCTTAAGCAAGCTTCTTGTCAGTGGTATCAAAAATTTCATCAAATTATGATCTTGTTTGATTTTTAGATGAATGTGGTCCATGATTGTATGTACCACAAGTTTAGTGGAAGTAAGCATGTTAATGTCAAGCTCTGAAATATTGTGCACCAACACCACTTGTTGCTATACATGATGGTTGGACGGCTCCTTGTGTTCATCTCGACCTCCCAAGGGAGACCTGCACAAGAAGATGGACGCCTCAAAAATTTAGGGGACACCAGTGTAGTGTCGGCAAAGGCTCTCTAACGCTCAAGTCAGGTACTTGTTTGACAGAGTTCAATAGCAAAATTAGTTGGGAAAGAGCACGTTACCTTAAGCTACAGTAAATACGCTTAATTTATAAGCTATCTCTTGAATGGGGTGCTAGGTGGGTTTAACCTATGGCTTGTGTGTCACATCAAGACTTGTTAGGAGGCAGGTGACAAGTGTCATGATCCCTACCAAAAGTTTAGCCTCCATCTGAGGGCCAGAATGAGGCCATATGTCAACCTTTTATGGTGAATGGTTGCCTGGGTGCAGGCTTTGATAGTACGACTCGAGCATATGTTCTTCCTAAGGAGATGATGCCTTGTGTCGTAGCTAACGAGGGCTCTGAGGAGCACTTCAAGAGAAAGATCCGAGCACCTGGAGTTGCAAATTTGTCTTCTCAATGATCTTCTTGAGCACGACAGTCGAGCTATTGTAGACGCAGTCCTTGGGTTCTCAATTGATCTCACCCTTAACAGTAGCCCCCAGTGTACCTAGTCGGTGCTTGGTCGGGTGTACTATACCGAAAAGATGTGGTCGGCTATGGTTGGCCTTCGGGCTTAGTCTCGGGCAGTGGAATTTGAAGGGTAGGTGGTCAAGCTCAGCACGTGATTGGTTGTTTCCCTAATGAGCTTAATCATTGTGTCTCTTCGAATTCTGCTTCTGCTATTCGGCTATAAATATAGGTTAGTTCTTTGTCGTTCTAGAGTGTTTCCTGACCACTTTTTTGGCTTTCTGAGTTTTAGCTACTGAGTAAAAAACTACAATTTGAGGATCTTTTTATCAATCTTGAACAGCCTTTTTCCCGAGCAGGTAATTATATCGTAAATAACCATGAATGACTTGAGTGATTCCCAAAATGATTTCCCTAATGTCTTCTCCTTGAACGAAGACATCGAGACTGACCAGGTCGTGTCTAAGGAAGTTGATATTGAGACGTCAACTGGGCTAGAAGGAGCGACTTGGTTGGCCAAAATCCTTAGCTTAGGAGAAGAGATGGTGTTGAAAAGGGAATTCCTTGACATGATTGAAGGAAGGCACCCCATTAGACTATACAGGGGATAAGACCCACACATCTGGGCAATCACTGTAGGCACTTCTCGAGTCACTAGCCAGGAACGTGCCATCTTAGTGGTGGCCTCTGATGTGTCGAGTACATCAGGCCGGGCTGTCGAATCGTAACAAGAGCAGTAACCATCGATTCGTCTGCCAAATAGGATAGGCCAGTGGTGGGAGATGAGGCCAAGAACAAAGAAGAAGTAGAGAGGCCTACTGCGGCGACTAGGATCCAAGGAGTATTAGCTTATAAGGTACATCTGCCCGGCCAGACTTCAGCAACAGGATATACTTTAGGAATGACACTGGGCCGACTTGAGACCTTATGTTGGGAATACAAGATTCCCGACGATGTTGTCCTCGCCCTACCACCAGAAAAAGACTCACCCTTGAACCCGCCAGACGGGTACATCACCTTATTTGCAAAGTTTTTCCAAGCAGGACTTCGCCTTCCATTTCACCCCTTTCTCAGTCATGCCATGAACAACTTGAATGTGTGCCCCACTCAGCTGAATCCAAACTGCTACCGTCCCTCATCGGCATGTACATATTATGGAGGTACTATCAGGTGACTGAGATGCCATGAGAGGCCTTTAAGCAGGTCTTTGAAATGAAGAGGCTTCCTTGAAAGACCTGGTGGTACTACTTCATCAGGTTCAAGAAGGACTTCATTTTCGACAACCCCAACTTGAACAAACTATGGAAATTTGAATGGTTTTATGTCGGGGGGAATTGGATGTCATAGGCTAGTAAGGTGGTGCTCGACGATTTGGTGGTCCTAAAAAGGTTCAAGTAGGGACATATATGATCGAAGAGGCCATGGGCTTTGAGCAGGCTTTTTACAACTGTTAAAGAATTATATACAAAGCCTGTGGCTTCTCGGCAATAGGCATTTTTGCTGCAGAAGACCAACCTTGCTCACTATAGTTGATTCAGGGAGTCTAGCTTAAACTTGCTCGTCCTACTAAGCAAGTGACCATAGTTGGGCATAGTGCTACCAACATCCCATAGACAAGCACCTATTGAGCTGGGCGGCCGACGGGGAGCCATCATCATCTAGTTTTGAGGACTCTTCTAGTGGTTCCTCGGTTTGGGGCTAGCCATAGCCAATGAAGAGCTCGAGGATGTCATCAGGCCACTTTACCTACCAGGCTAGCTTCAGATCGAAGGTTTGACCCTGATTTTTTTTTTTTTGGTTTTGCTGAGCACAAATTCACTTGGTGATTTTCCTTTTACAAACATGTCTTTTAGGGGGACGTCCAGGCAGGAGAGGCAAACGTAGATGGAGGAGATCTACCTTCAGACTAAGGGCAAAGAGGTCGCTCGGTCGAAGAAGAAGAGAAACGAGTAGCCCGAGCAACCTGTGGCAACAGATCTGCCTAGCATCTAGCCACCACTGTTGAGACAAAGGGGCTCTACAAGCCAAAGTAACAACACTCCTGCTCCTGTTGTCATTCTGTTGAGGAGGCGCCAACCAATGTGCCCCTTTATAGTTGAGTTCCTCAAGGATGCCATGATCATGAATACTTCTTTGATGCGGCAGGGAGCAGACCTACCGGGAGTGCTATTGTTCGGCCTTCCAGTAAAGGGTCCAGGCATGCTTGGTTAAAATCCCAAGCTCTTTATTACTTGCTGCCTTTTCTTGGTCTCTAACTCGTGCCCTTACAAGTTAGTGCATACTCGGAGCTTTTCAACCTCTAGGCCAAGTGTCAAATCCACACCGAGCAGAGGAAGGCCATCAAAGAGAAGGCTTGAGTGGAGAAAATGTTCGAGGAAAAGGCCAATGAGCTTTCTCTGGTAAAGGCTGTGCTGGAGGCTGACATCATCTAAGCAGAGAAAGGGGCTTGGAAGGATCAGGAGGAGGCAGAGCAGGTGTGGGCCACCCTCCTCGAAGAACGAAATAAGGTCAAGCCGCTCAACTGCTGAAGGAGTTTAAGGACTCTATCGAGTTCACCAACCAATATTACTTCAGGATAAAGGACCTATAGGAACACCTATTGGAGAAGTATCTTGAGGCCGCTGCAATGGATTGGTCCTTGATTATGGATCCAGTGGTTGGGGAGGAGGAGGTAGAGAACGAGGAGGCCTAAGCTCCAAGTGAATAGAGACCAACGATAGTGAGGATGAAGCCTAGACCCGATGGCCCCCCTTTTTTCTTTTGTTTGTCTGACTTTAGAAGGTGCCTAATTACTTGTACCTTCCCCCCAAAACTATTAATGAAATTTTTAATTTTCCCAAGTTTAAAGTTTCTTGGGTTATTCTTGTATTTTTGTTGGACCGAACGGGAACATGTCAACATCTTGGATCTTCTTGTTTGGGAACGCTTGACCGGTGTGTCCGATTTGGGCGGGCTACCACGACGCATAATGCCTTGTGGCCCCTGAGACTTGTTTAAGTCCTTTAGAGCTTTTTACAAGTCTAATTGTGGTTAGGAGTTGAATTCCCTGGAATCATCACCAGTTTGGTGCAACTGTTGGTCAGGTAGTCTATGGCACGTTGGACTAGTGGGCTTTTGTTTCAAGTCCACTTGTGGTTAGCATGTGTGTCGACCAGCCCCTAGATGGAAGTTAGACGGCCCCCTTCGTCAAAAGTTGTTGCCTTTTTCAAGATTTGAATTGCTCAGAGGAATTTTTTGAATTTGTACTTTTCATCGATGCTTCTTTTTTGTACATTTTTTTGCTCGATAGATCTTTAGTTACAAAAAGAATGTTAGGGCTAGAGATCAAAAAAAGGTGCTCTGGCTCTTGTCAGCAATTGAATTTTTTCAAGTGCTTGGCGTTCCAGGGGTGGACAAGCACGTTTCCTTTCATATTTGCTATCTTGTATGTGCCTAGTCAGATGATGCCAATCACTTTGAATGGGCCGTCCCATTTGGGTCTAAAGGAACTGAGTCCAGGTTGTTGGACGGTTACTTTCTTCAAAACTAGGTCACCAACTTTAAAGCTTCTCGGATGAACTGGCTTGTTATAGTATCGGGCAACAACCTAATTCCGAGCAACAGTATGGATAAGAGCAGCATCACTCTTTTCTTCCAAGAGACCATATTCGGACATCATGAGCTCATCATTTTGTTGTTCATCGTAGCATTGGACTCTCGAGCTTGTCAAATCAACCTTAGTTGGGATTATGGCTTTAGCTCCATAGACCAAGGAGAATGGAGTTTCTCCTATGGCAGTCCGAGCAATGGTGCGATATGCCCAGAGCACTTTCGGGAGCTCGTCGATCCATGTGCCTTTGAGTCCTTTTAGTTTTTTCTTCGGGTTATCTTTGATGATTTTATTAATTGTTTCGACCTGCGCTTTGCTTTGAGGATAATCACGTGAGGATAACACTTCCTTGATGCCGAACTACTCACACATTCTAAGAAGACTAACTACTTCAAACAACCAGACATTGTCGATAACTATGGTGTGTGGGATGCCATATCGGTAGATTATATTTTTCCACATAAAGTTGGTACACCTGGCTTCGGTCATGTTGACGCAGGGTTTGACATCTACCCACTTGGTGAGATAATCGATGGCCACTATATAGTATTTGAATGTTGATTGGGCTAGGGGTAGAGGTCCAATCAGGTCAATGGCCTACTTGGCAAACGACCAGGCAGATACCACAAAGTTAAGTAGCTCAACTTGTCGTCCAATTGCTCGGGAAAACTGCTAGCACTTATGGCACTTGCGTACATATTCTTTGCAATCTTGATCTATGGTCAACCAACTATAGCTTTGGCAAAGGCGCTTAAGTGATAAAGAGAGCCCCTTGCATGATTTTCGCACAACCCACTATGAATCTCTTCCATGGGGTATCGAGCTTCTTGAGGCCTGACACATCTCTGATAGGGCGTGGTACAACCGTGTCTATAAAGCTTCCCCCCTTCCGATCATCGAATACTGGACTGAGCTATTACGAATATGCCTAGCTTCCTCTCGATTGCCAAGCACCTCAGCTGTGGTCAGGTATTAGATGATCAGGTCCACCTAAGTTTCAGTTTGCTCATCGACTACATTTACTTCTTTGTTAATGCTCAGCTCAGCTAGCTTCTTGATTAGAACAGATGTCAGGTCACTGTCTTCTAGGCCCGAGGCTAGACGAGCGAGCGAGTTTGGCTTCAATGTTCTCCTACCTCAGGATCAGAAGAAAGGAGTAGGTCTTGAATTGTCCAAGTAGGGGCCTTGACTTCCTTCAAGTATGTGGCCATGGACATATTTGGGGCCTGGAACCCGCCGTTAACCTATTGGACAACAAGCATCAAATCATTGTGGATGCGAGTGCAATCCACCCTAAGGTCTCATACGATTCTGAGCCCTGCTATCAAGGCTTCATATTCGGCCTTGTTGTTGGAGGCCTTGAAGTCGAAACAGAGTGCATAACTTGCCTTGTAGCCATTTGGATTGGTGAGGATAAGATTGACGCCTAAGCCATTTACACTCGAGGATCTGCCCTCAAATAGCATCCATTCGGGCTCGGGCTCAGGCTTAGTAGCGTCGCTGTTGGGAGAGTCGAGGTCTTCTACAGGTGCCTTCTTGGTCCAAGGGTGATATGCCCTGCGTCTGTGAATTCTGGTAAGAAATCAACCAAAGATTGCGCTTTTATGGATGTCCATGGCACAAAATGTATGTCGTTTTGTTTGAGCTCTATAAAGCACTTGGCCATCTGACCAGAGATCTCTAGATTTTGTAGGATTTAGCGCAAGGGATACTTGGTCAGGACTTGAATAGTATGCCCTTGGAAATAGGGTCAAAGTTTCGGGGTAGAGGTAACGAGGTCAAGTGCCAACTTCTTCAACAAAAGGTACCTCTTCTCGACTCCCTAAAAGGCCTTACTAGTGTAGTAGACTGGCTTTTGAACCTTCTCTTCTTCTTGCATGAGGATTGAACTGACCGCCTTCTCGAAAACAACCAAGCAAGCATAAAGCATCTCTCTCGGTAGAGGTTTGGATAGGAGCAAGGCTGTGACCAAGTATTTTTTGAGATTTTGGAGCACTTCTTTACACTCTTTGCTCCACTCAAACCTCCCCTTGAGTGCTTGAAAAAAAGGTTGGCATTTGTTGGTAGACTAGGAGAAAAACCTAGACAAGGCTACTACCATGCCAGTCATCTTTTGGACTTCCCTGACTGTCCATGGGGAGTGCATATTCACCACGGCTTAAGCATTGGTAGGATTGACTTTGATGTCGCGGTGATTTACTATAAATCTGAGGAACTTTTTGGATTCCACCCTGAATGCACATTTAGCCAGGTTGAGCTTTATCCTATATTCTCGGAGCATGTCAAACTTTCTCAAAGGTCGACGATGTGGTTTGCAACTTGGGTCAACTTGACAACATGTCGTTGACAAACACTTCCATAATCTTCCCGATCAATCGAGCAAACATTTTGTTTATAAGGCGCTAATAGGTGGCCCCGACGTTCTTTAGTCCGAATGGCATTACCAAAAAGCAAAACAATCCCTAGTCAGTAGTAAACAGTCTTCATTTGGTCTTCTTCGTCCATCTTGATCTGATTGTAGTTGGAGTAGGGTCCATGAAGCTTAGCAGCTCATGCCTAGCAGTCACATCCATCGGTTCAATCTGGGGTAGTGGGAAGCGGTGTTTAGGACAGGCTTTGTTCAGGTCAATAAAATCGATGCAAACTCGCCATTTCCCATTAGCCTTTTTGATTAGGACTACGTTCGCCAACCACTCCAGGTACATGATCTCAATAATGAATCCAACCTTTAGGAGCTTTTGAACTTTTTCATTAATGGCAGCATACCTCTCCAGGTTGAATGCTCTCATCTTCTAGATACTTATGCTCAAGACAAACATTGAAGTGGTGGCTGATTATGCTCGGGTCAATGCTGGGCATGTCCTTACAAGACTAGGTGAACATATCCTGATATTTTGTTAGGAATTTCTCCAGGTCGGTCCGGATCCCAAACTTTTGTTGGGATCTGAGTTTGACCATTTGGTCGGGGTGTTCAAGGTCCAAGTGATATGGCACCAAGTCTTCTATGGGTGTGACTCATACCTTTTCTTCTGGCATTCACAAGTCGAGGTTGGATAACATCTTTGGCTCCTATTTTGTGGGAAAGCCTATCTCGTCCACTTTGAAAATAGCTAAGAAAATTAACAGCCGGGCTATTGATCCCTTGATGGCCTTTATATGGCACTCGCGAGAATCCTTTTGCTTTGACCTTATCACTCCAATCTCATTCTCTGTGGGAGACCATAGCTTTACGGGTATTGAGGGTCGATCACCCGACAATGATGTTGTGTTGAGAAAATTTGTCTACGACGAGAAACTCTACCAGATATGTTACCTAAGCCGTGCCCTTGCCGAATGTGACCGGCAAGCAGATCTTGCCTATTGCTCAGACACACTCCCTTATTAAACTGTATAGAGGTGTCCGAACCGAGTTCAGCATGGTGATGCTGATCTTTAATTTATCAAAGGCCTACTTGAACAGAATGTTGGTCAAGCTACCATTATCGATCAGCACCCGCCAAACTATATTGTTGGCTATCTGGAGCTCGCACACTAAGGCATGATTGTGTGGATGAATAACCTTGTCAGCTTCCTCCTCTATAAAGGTAATGGAAACGTCTTCTTGCCTGCAGATCTTATTGATATGCTCGGACATGTTCATAAGGTCACCTCTCTTAACCAGCCTGGCCTCCCAAATATATGTCTGCCGGCCACTCAGGATGTCTCCGGTGACAGGCCCGCCAAAAAGAGCGTATGTACGATGTTAGATGGGTCTGGGGCATTCTCACTATTATTATACGGCCTAGGCTACTCTTCTTGAGTCAGATGATTGTTCCTCCTAGCGTTAGTGCCAGGGGTCAGGACTTGTTCGACGAACTCCCTAAGGTGACCATCTCAGACGAGCTTCTCGATTTGGTCCTTCAATGGATGCAGTCACAGGTGTTGTGCTCGATATCCTTATGAAAATTGTAGTACTTGTTCTGGTCTCTCTTAGCTCTACTTTCCTTCAACAGAGGTGGGTCCACTAACAGATTTCGGTTGCTCAACTGGTTCAGTACCTTGTCAATGGTGGCTACCAAGGGTGTATGGCTCTAGAATTTTCTAGTCGGGACCTTGGATTTGTTGCTTTTAGGTTTCTTGCTCTAGTCGGTTGCAGGCTGCTCAGGCAGATCCTTCTACTTCTTCCCTTTCTTACCACCGCTATTGCCTTCCCCTTCTCAGTGGTTCTTTATATAATCGGTTGGTCGGCATGCCTCTAGGCATAACCGAGCATTTGAGAAAATATGGTCGGATGCTCAAGGGCAAGCAACCAAATTAGGTTCTTATCTTTAAGGCCCCTAGAGAAGGCGTGCTTCAAAGTTTCATCTTCCAAGTGCCTCACGTCTAATGCTGCTCGGGTGAAGCGATTGATGTAGTCTCTCACACTTCCGTCACCTTGCTTGACAATGTAGAGATGGGTCACTTCCTTTCTTCTAGTCTGGACATGGTAAAAGCAGCCGAAAAGACGTCAAATAGCTGATGAAATAAGGTCATGGTACCTGACTCAATACGTCGGAACCATTGTCGAGTTGGACTGGTCAGAGTGAGTGAAAATGCCTTGCACATCATGGCATCGCTTGCATTCTAGAGAAGCTTGTGACCTCTGTATAGTTTCAAATGCTCATCTGCTTTGGTGGTCCTATCATATGCTTTGATCTATGGAACCTTGAACTTGTTCAACATGGGGACCTACATAATCACATCAGTGAAGGGCGAGTCTGGCATGCCGCCTTCGTCTAATCCAAAATGGTAATTCTGAATCTGGTTGATTTGTTGTTGTAAGTCTCGCAGTTGACGACTGTTGGTGTCTTTGGGCAATTCCACCCTGCACTGGTCTCCACCTCCTACCCTATTGCCTCTTTTCTCTAGCCTATCCCGAGGAAGGCGGTCCCCAAGCCTGTCGAAGACTGATGCTTGGGAACTTTATGGGGACTGGTCATGACCCTTTCGAGGACCGATTTGGCCTTCCTAGACAAGTCTATTGTTTTTAGATATGCCATCTAAAGTCTAATGTATGATGTGCGTGGAGTTTGCTTCATTTTGGGAGTCACTCCTCTGCCCTGCTCGACCACCTGCCCGGTCCTCCTGGGTTGGAGGAAGGAAAGCAGAGGGCAACTATTGTTGAGCTTGTTGCTACACCATTTTCTATGTAAGTGGGCAGACCGCGATGGTCAGCTCGCGAATCAAATCTTGTGTAGCCTGTTTTGCTCTGGCCTCGCTGCCCTGGCCGCCTGACTGGGACCTTGCGGCATGAGGCCTCCCTCAAGGTTTGTTCTAGTTCCAGTTTTGAGTATTACTTGACCCCTCTTGTTGGGTATCCTTGTCTCGGCTATTTCCTCTAGTAGCCATGCTATGATTATCGGTGGATGTGGCTTCACATGTAACACATGTAACACCCGTCAATTTCTATGTAACGGATTAGGTTAAATAAATATTGACGTTAAATAATTTCTTTATTAATATGTGTTATGATATTACTAACTATTTTATGTTAAGTATTATGACAGGTGACGGCCATGTGGAATTGATGTGTTCAAGGTGTTCATGTCATTTTATGTAGTATGTTTAACAATTTATTTAATGTTTTAAATATGGCAGTTCGGTAGGCCGAACCTTCAAGTTTGGCAGGTCGAATTGTCCTCATGGAACGGCAGGCCGATGAAATTTCATCTGCAGGCCAGACTCCATGCCTTCGGAAGGCCGAACTGTGCAGTCGGCAGGTCAAAGATGGCTAACGAGCAATCAGCAGCGATCTCTCCAAAATTTGTGATAGAGATAATTTCGATGATTGGTTATGATTGAATGATGAATTGTGATTGATTGGCTTATTTTTGGATTGATTGCTCTAATTTTGGTAAGAAAAACTTTGACTTTAGATGGATTGGATGATTTGATATGGTTTTCGATTTTGAAAGCTTGATATATGGTAAGAGAGAATTTTTTTTTTACTTTCCTTTTTTTCACTTCTCATCATACACGTGAATGACCCCCTCTTTTTTTCAGAAAGTTATTTTTAATATTATAGAGAGATCAGACCATCTCCTCTCATTTGTCCCGTTTACGTGATTCTCACTCAGACATTTTTTTTCTCTCTCTATTCTTCTCTCACTTCTCTTCACGTTTCTCCTTCTCTCCTCTCCTTAATATTGCTACAAATAATTGAAAGACATATTGAATTTTCGTTGGGGTTAAATTCAAGGAGGCTTGAGAAGAAAATTTTTGAGGTAAGAGACTCTTCTCTGTAATTCTAGAATTTTGAACACCCTGTAATCCCATTTCCATATATTTTTCTACAAAATATCTTTTTCTTTGAGTTTTTTATATGTCACTCATGTATGTGTTATGTACTAACCCTCAAAATTTCACCTCAATTGGATTTTTCTACACCGAGATATGAATTTTCTTCTCTATGCCACTCACTGCAAATTAATGCTGATCGGTAACGTTGTTTTGTCTCTATGTTCCGACCCCCATAACTTTAGCTAGGAATTTTATTTTGCTCTGAAATTTTAATATGATTATCATATATGTGTTAGGTGATTTTTCTCCAAGTTTCACGTTATTTTGATTTTTCTACATTAAGATACGAATTTTCTACTCTCTGCCACTCACAGTAAGACGTTGCTGTTTGATTATGTTGCATAAAAATGTGGTTTTAGTTCAAGGGACAAATGTACTTTGATATTTACTAAATTTGGCAAATATGTTCATGTATATGCTAAGTTATGAACTGGAAAGTTTGGTGATAATTTGATGAAAATTTTATGTGTTATTGAGTTTTCATTAAGACTAGGTTTTGAAACTGCTCAATCAGTGAATTATTGAATTCTAGTTGTGTGATGTTTTTGTATGATTAAATGATTTTATTTGGCATTAGGATATTTTTGTGGTACTGTAATGTATCTTAATAAGATTTTAGTATGAATTTTAAAATTAAAATATATGTGTTTTAATTGTTAGAAAATATTTTCAAAAGATTACTCACTGCCTTTCAAACTTAAGTTAGTTTTATTATTGATTTTCAAATGTGTGTTTTGACCTACTCCGATTTTTTTTGAAGCCAAATTTTGGGTATGTTAGGGTTCTATATGTCTACTGTATATGTTAATTTTTGTGGATTTTTCTATGGTGTTAAAATGCCTTAAATGGACCTGAGTTTAAGATTGTTTGCTGCCTATCTATTGCTGGCAGATTTCATGTTTGAAATGTATGGTTTGTTTTTAGATACTTTAAGTAATTTTTATGACTAAAGAAAAATCATGGTAATATGTTTATGTATCAACTTTACCCCTGTCAAGTATGGTGCTAAAATTATATGAGAATGTTGAGTTATTAAATTTTTAATTCATGGAGGTCAGAAGTATATTTTTGATGATTAAGGTTATGGATGCATGTTTTGAATTATGTATATGTGATGTTATATGAATGGATGTTTTACTCTATGAAAATAAGTATTAATTTTATTTGTAATTTTAAATGAATAAATGGCATGAACACTTTAAGGATTGAGCACATCAAGACCGCGGCATCGTTACCAATACATATAAGGTTAAGTAAGCTAGCTTCTAAGGTAAGTACATTCTCACCTGCAACATGATATGTTTTATAAGGTTTGAAATTATGTGCATAATGATAATTATTCTATGATGGATTTTATGATGGTTTCATTTAAAGTTCTCTCATGAAATATTTTGATGTTCATAAAGTTATGCATGTATGACGATGACGTATTTCAAAGCATGAAAATTTTATATATGTATATATATGTATCACCTAAATAAGTGTTGCACAACAATGTTATGATATGTTATGATGTCATGTTTGGTTTAGGATTAGCTACCCTTTTCCTCTCATGACGGCACGCCTACGATGATGATTATGGTGCAACACTTGGGCCCTTAAGATAAAATGGAATAAGTTTTAAATTTGTCAATGTTATGAAAGATATGTTCCTATGAAAATGTGCCTAGTGCACTATTATGATGATGTTCATAAAATGTTTTAAGTTGTGAGATAATAATGTACTTACTAAGCTTTAGCTTAATCAGTTTATATCATGTTGCATATAAGGGTAAGAAAGTCATCGATTAGGTGGAGGGCAAGGAAAGGCGTGTGAGCGAAGGACGATGAATTGCAAACGGAAGAACGCCAAAGAAGAAAGTTTCAACGATATAAACTATGTTTTATAATTTGAACACGTTTATTATTAAGTTTTAAAGAATTCACGAATTATGTTTTATTATTTTATCTTATCATTTTAAGTATATGGACTTCCGCATATTGAAGTGTTAATTTTTGTTTTAAAAAAAATTTAATTTTTCTAATTTCTTTTTAGTCGAGCAACCTGCCGGTAGACGTTCTCCAGCCTGCCGATCAAGTTCGGTCTGCCGAACAGTGAGAGCTGATTGTTTTAAAATGTTGTGATGTTTCTTTTAAAATTATGATTTTATTATTTGGAATCTTTAATTAATTAAAGAATGTTTATGATCAAGTAAATTTTTATTGTTATTATTATGGATTAATTTATTGATTGTTATATAAAAAAAAAAATGCATGCATGGATTCCTGGGTTATGTTTTCAAACAATCTTTTTGATCAAATAGTTTTAAAATAAAGGTTAAATAAATGAATGTAACGACATCTGTGACGTCCGAAAAGGGGGCGTTACATCACAGGTGTGGTGCCGGCCAAAGGCTTTCTGACACTTAAGTCAGGTACCTATTCGATAGAGTTTGAGAATGAAGTTAGTTGGGAAAGAGCACTTTAACATGAGCTATAGTAAATGAGCTCAATTTATAGGCTACCACTTGAACTGGGTGCTAGGTGTAATGACCGAAAAAGTCTAAAAATTAATAAGTATGATTAATTAAGGATTTTTTCATAATTACTCAGCTAAGTACTTAAGAAAGGACAAGATTTGAGTTTATTTACACTCAAATTTAAAGGTCTTAACGGCTATAAGACCTTAGAAATAAATAATGTTATGAATGCACAAATTTATGTGCGTTATTTATGAAACATGTAACAAGATAATGTTATGATAGTACATTAAAATAATTAAAAATAATTATTTAATGTGCTAAATTAAAAGTTTATGATTTATTGATTACATGTACTAGCCAAAGAAATTATTTTTATAAGAATCTCAATTAGAATGTTTAAATTGGGATTACTTGACAGAAAGTAGAATTTCCAACTTACTATGATGATGTGGAAAATTCCTATATGATGTCAGTTCAGTAAAAGAAACCCAGATCAAAAGTGATCATGAGCTTCATACCATAAATTGAAAATGGTGAGCACCAAGTTCAAGTATGCAAGATTTATGACATGTTTTACTATGATTGATCTTGAAATTTATAGAGATCATAAAGTAAGATAAGAATTTTAAGCAAGTTACATGAATCATTGGAAATTCAAGAATTACAATATTTTGAATGTGTATGGTTAATTATTATACACATTAATAATTACGAAAAGTTTATTATTATTATTGTAAAGACAATAATAATAATAACAATTGTCATAGTAATAGTAAAGAAGAAAAAGGACGTTGATTGGGTCCACAAATGTTACTCTATTGCTAAGTTGTGGAACTATAAATAGCTCTTTATGAGAAATAGTTCAGGTTATATCCGTAAAGCACGAAATTGTGCTAAGTTGGGAATTTTAAATTAAATTGGCTTTTAGATAGTCAATTTAATTTACAAAACTTTTACAAAATTACAACTATTGTTTTCATAATGAAATTTGAAGTTTACAACATGAAAATCTCTAATGAGAAATATATGTTATTACATTTTAAAGTTTTAAAAAAGTTAAAAATAATAAAAATACTTATATTGAGCAAAGTTTTAAATATGTAACATTTTCTTAAAATGCATACATCTGTATATATATACACATGTATAAATATGGATACGGTTGTGAAAATAGTTAATCATCGATTTTGAAGACAAATGTTTCAAAGTTTACGGTCTCAAAATTAAATCACAAAATCCATATAGTATGGATAAATTTATGAAAATGATTTCTATATCAGTATGAATAGTTTAGTAACACAATAATACAACAAGAAAATTAGAAATTTATGTGATTATCTTTAAAGTGCAAATAAGTTACAGTTTTTAAGGGTACAGTTATGCTCACAGAAATTTAAAGTTACGGATCAAAATTTGATCTACCCGGTACTGCACGATTTAGACTGTGTGGACCACATGAGGGCCTATAAATACATGACACAATAAAAAAAAAAAATCAGATCAATCACAAACAGCCCCTCTTTCTCTCTACTTTCTCTCTCTACTCTCTCTCTCCTCAAACTCAGCTCTGAGAATCCGGCCTCCATTTTCGACACCTCCCACACCAATGGGAAGCTCTCGTCGAGCTGAGTCCAACAGTGTGCTGAACAGCCCAAAACACTGCCGGAGGAGGCCACACTCGCCGGTTGAAGCAGCAGAAACACAGTACTTTTTCCAACGTTCCTGACCTTCTTCCCCAAAATTGACTGAGGCAAAACACTCAGTGATGCACGGTGAAGCTTACCCAACCCTCAATTTCATGGGAACTCCGCCGGAGGACCACGATCGGCCTCTGCCTTTATGTGCCGCCGTGAGGAGCTTCGGGCCGCCGTTCTACGCAGCGGTGTGGTGCACCACCGCCACCAACATGCTCAGACAGCCATGGAGAAGGAAATGCCCAAGCCAATTTGGGCCCAACACTGGCGAAGATCCACCGCCCGAGCCACCAGTTTTGGCCGAGGATCCCCTCTTCGATTTGTGCTGATGGAGGCAAAATTGAATGAAATTGACATCACCATTGAACTCAGAAGGGTCAACTTAGGGGGGGTAGGCTCGAGCCCAGCCACCAACGGAGCCCCACGGTGGCGGTCAACGCCGGTCAACGACAGTCAACCGTCGGTCAACGCCGATCAACGGTCACTTTTGGTTTTTGTGATCCGGACCTCCGATCGAAGATCCGAGACAGCCTCCTGACTTGTTTCGACGCTCTGAACGTAATGGTGACTTCCGTTCGAGCAAATTCTACTTCGATGAAAATCGTCTGATACCGACTGCATGCGAATCGAGGCGACTCAGATTGTAGTAACGGAGTTCAGAATGATGTTTTCAACAATAATAAATCTCCATGGATCATTCCTAGCCATCCACAGTGGTCCGAGGAGCACTACTAAGAATGCAGCGTAGACTGTGGATACAGCGAGATGCAACTGGACCCGCACAGCTCAGAGTCCAGGTAAGTAGGAATCTCGCCTACAATATGAATAGTTTTAAAAATAGATTAATTTTAAATATTTTCATAAAATTTATGAAAATGCATGATCAATGATTTATTACACTGTTATATGTTATGATGTGATATGTTATGTTATGATGTGATATGTTAGGTTATGACATGATGTGAAATGCTATGATGATGACGATGATATGATTAATGTGTGATGTATGCAATATATAAATTATATTGTTTAATCACCTTCAAGTCAAGTATGATTATGATTTACGATTCATGTATAATTATGATTTACGATTCATGAGTTACGAAATTATGATGTCATGTAGTATTAAGTCATGCTGCATACACACAATAAGACAAGTGAAACTTATGAGACAAGTTAGAGGTGTCGTACCAACCTCCCGACCCACGGGGAGGCTCCATGTTAAAGAAATGAATGATCTTGGTGTCGTTGGGACCTCGCGAACCCTAACTTCCCAAGACTCGCGCGCAACCGGTACGATCACTCGGGCCCAAAGTATGAAGATAATGTACAGCTTAAATAAATAAGCATAAATCAAGTTGATAAGCAAGCATAAAATGCTCATGCATATTTTTATCAAAGTGATTTTTAATTATGTTTTGCGAGGTTAATTTCCTACTTGCTGAGCGAAAGCTCATTTAAGTATGTTCATGCTGTAGGTAAGAAAAACCTATCAGCGACACTTGATGGGCAATGGTAAGCGGCGGATGAATGGTGAAGATGAGAATGGATACCGCTCACGCAATGTGATATTTTTGCATTAGTATTTTACGAATTTATGCATCTTTTATTTTACGAGATTTCGTATGCTTACACTTTACGAAAATTATGTGCATATGAATAAGTAAATAATTTACGTAATTATGTTTTAAAAACCGAGCTTGTGATTACACACTCTTGGTCCAGAGGATTTCAAAGTTTAAAGATGTTGCAATAAACGATGCAACAAATGCACGAAATTTATAGGAAAGAAAATTACAGATTTATCTGAAATTACAAAGGATTATTGGAGTTTTACGTTAAGTTAAGAAATGAATTTTATGACTATGTTTCTATGAAATTATTATTAAAGTCTTAAAGAAAAGCTTTAAGAAATTAGTAACTTAAGCTTAAAAGTTTAAGTTGTAAGAAATTATGTTTTGTTAAGTTTAAAAAGGTTAACTTTTAAGAGAATACAATGTTATTTTTAAGATGTTAAAATTATAAGTAAAATATATAAATAATTGCTAATAAAGTTTTAAAGAGCATTTAAATGAGATTTTATTTATTATTTAATTTAAAATTATCTTGAGAATAGTTTTATCTAAATTGAGAAATGTCTTTAAAGTAATACTTGCTAAATAATTACTTTTATGTTTTAAAAGGAAAAGTTTAAGAAAAGTACTATGGTTATGTTTTAAGAAATTAATGTTATGAATTATGTAAATGATCATGCTTTTAGAAATTATAACTATGTTAAGCCGTAATGTTTATTATTACGTTATTATCACGTTTCAGAATTTTATGTATTACGTTAGGTTTACGTAATAAAGTTTTGGGAAATGATTATTATATCTTTTAAGGTTATATGTTAAGAATTCTTTATCAAAAAGAATTCGTTTGTTATTAAGATTTGAAAAATAGTTATTATTTCCTCTAAGGTTTCATGTTAAGGATTCCTCGGTAAGAATCCATATATACATTTTTTTAAAAAAAAATTATCCTAAATTTCTCTACCTTAATGGTAAGTAAGTTTAAGTTTATGATGATGTTTAAGTTAAATGACGGCCACGTAAGGGCGGGTCGTCACAGATGGTATCAGAGCCAGTATCCTGCCATCCTACTTCACATCGTCGCGCGCCTGCTTCACCATAGTCCAAGTAAGTTATGTTAATTAAATGTTAAGATAAGTTACGTTAAATGATACTTGCCGATTTTTCATGTAATGGCAATTAAGTTATCGGCATGCAAGTACGATTTTAGATGTCTTCTTATGGTCCAACGCCGAGCTTAGCCATCAAGATGCCTTAAATCACGGGAAGCGATATTGGGTTACA
Organism: Artocarpus heterophyllus; assembly: GCA_025403435.1. NCBI lineage: Eukaryota > Viridiplantae > Streptophyta > Magnoliopsida > Rosales > Moraceae > Artocarpus > Artocarpus heterophyllus. Next base: position 250,457 of record JAJQZP010000062.1, read on the forward strand.
ACTTCCTAAACAAGCAGGACAACTCCTAGAATCACATGAACGCTCAAACTAACGCTTAGAGATGCTCGACACTCAAAGTGCAATACAAGCGAGAATATTTGGATTTACAACCACAGAATTGGTAGATTGGCGAGTCGATAGAGGATCAAAAGGTTCCACGGAATCTTCTCCAGATTTCAAAAATAATTAATAAATCTCACTAATTTTAATGTGATGTTTTCAATTATTATATTACAAAAAAATTAATTAATTAATTAATTGATAACAAAATATTCATTTTCTAAACTTCTTTCCTCTCTTTCTCACAACTTGCTTTTTATTTGTAATTTATCTATCATTCTACTATATTAAATATGGAGCTACAATCAAGGTGGTTACGCCTCAGAAAAGAAAAGAAGACGCAAGTTCTTCACAGCTCAATTATTAAGCCATGGCCAATGCCGCCCCTCATGTAGCATACAAGCAGATCTTTACAAAAGCTGATTCTACAAGCGGATGGACAATACTCTACACTTTACCAAGAGAATAAAGGAAGTCACAAGTAGGACACGCAAGGGACGCAGGAACGTAGCCTTCCTCAAAGAATTACCACCAAAGGTGAGGATGTCAAGACATTTCTTCGAAGCACGAATGAGTACTTAGTCATAAAGAATTTTCCCGCTTGGACCATTAACAAGGACATCGATATCTGAATCAGAGATGTCGTAAAAGAATAAATAGGCATAGTACTACTATGGGGTTAGTAGTGAGACACGCCATACAATTGGTTAAGTAAACGTATAGTATATAAACTGGGATTTATGTATGAACAATAGAAGTTTTTATAAGAAGAACTTCATGTTATGTGACCCACTAGAGGCGAGTCAAGTCTCGATCTCAACAACGGTCTATGATATGTAAAGATTGCTAACAAAAAAAGGGTTTAGCAATTTCATGATATGAAAGTATGATTGACACATGTATGAATATTACCAACTATGATTGTTGTATGCATTATGACCCATGAATAAGATATGAAATAGTTGCTAACAAAAGTGAAATGTATAGCAACTCCATGATATAAAAGTATGAACGTTATGCATATGTATGATAAGAATATGCATGACATGAATATGAATGAAATGTGAAAGTATGACATGTAAAAGTATGATATGAATGACATGTATATGTATGATATGTTTATGAATATGATGTGTATGTATGATATGTGTATGAAGTTATGATTGATGTTTGTTATTTGGATTATAAACATGATATTGTTTATAAGTACCATAAAATGCATAATAAATATGCATAATTAACCCCATAAGGAACTCATTGAGGACTTAACCTCTTAGATTACGATAAAATAATAGATTCCACAAAAATCATCATTTCGGTAAGGATAAAAACATAGATCCTTATAAGAAATTGGATATAAGCAGAAGTTCAAGGTATAAGAGAAGAACTTCCCAGAGGTCACAGACTATCTATGGGTGGTTACTTCTAAACTAGTATCCGACCAAACAGACTCCACAATAGCGATCTCAAAATGAGACGATTTCCTCCCCAACCCACAGATAATATATATATATATATATATATATATTGGAAAAAGAATAAACAATAAATAAGTTAAGTGGATCGGTCGAACACCATCCTATAAGAAGTTAAGATCACGTTAAGTAGAGATTGATGAAACAAAGTTGCTTCCACATACTTGAGAGATGTAAGTAACATCGCAAGGATATTAGAAAAGAATAAGACTGACAAAGTATAGTCATTAATATATCGGGTTAAGAAATAGAAGATGAGAAGACTACAGAATGGTTCAAAATCTGAACCCCTATAATAGAGCTACAAGACTCCAATAGAGTAACCATAACAAAGGGAAACCAATAGAAATTTCCAAACAAAAGAATACAACCCATCATATGACTCGATGATATCTAGTCATCAATAACCATAAAACCCAGTTTAAGATAAGCAGGTAGATATGTTGTTTCAAGAACACAGTCTACCATGTCGTTAAATGACCTTTAGTCATCAACAAGTAGAGAACCAATTTAAGACAAGTAGACAGAGATGTCCGCTTAAGATAGCAGATATAAGATTCTTAGCCGGAGCAGTAAGCTTACACAATCCAGGCTACTAAGCTAAAAAGACCACCTCATGCAGAAATGGTCCCCCTCCAATTAATGAAGTCTTTAGATAAGACAAGGTTCTTGGAATAAGCAAGATCAGAGACCTTAGAGTCAAACACTGAACCTTCACTAGAAACAGATGTTATGAAATACAGGCATAGGGATAATAAAAACCCTTTGACTAGCTAAGACGTGCCATATTGAGGAGAAATCCTCTAGAATTGGTGGTAGAGCATACTAATGAGAGTATTGCCCAACCTTTTAAGAAAAACTCAGTTATGTAGCCAATGGTTGGAGTAATCCTAAGTTATTTTCGTATAATATATATATATAGATATATATATATATAAGTGTGCTTAGCACGTAAAATAAGCCCAACCATGATACCAACCTAATAGTAAAATTTTCGGGACTCTTGGCAAAAGACCTCCAAAGCTGAGACTACGAAGTTGTAGCAAGTCCCTCAAGAAACGATAGACATGACGGAGTAGTCTCCTTCGAGGACACCGATGAGACCTCCTCAATAAGAGTATAGACAGTAAGAATTAGAGAACTACTGATGTCTGGACAGTACGATTTGTAAGTTTAAGAGTACGATGTCGAGGCTTGGGACGTAGCGGCGGTTTAAGGGCCATTTATACGCCCCTCCCGACGCCAAATAAAAAGGTGCGCTAATACTAAGATTAGAGATAATATGCGGGGAGGATGACACATATGGTGTCTACCAAGTAAAGTTGCACATCTTAGGATAGTTTTATAGGCACGTCTCAACGTTAGGAATTACATGATAGACAAGTAAGGCTTGTCGCCCTTCTAATCGCAATAGAATCGATAGGATTTGTCATTTGATGAGTTAGAATATATCGTTAATATATATATATATATATAGCTATATTAACCAAACTCACGATTAGAGTGATACAGGTTAACACGTTAAAATTATGATGACACAGTAAGACACATACCTCGAGTAAGGTCATAAGAATAGGTGTCCAGCCCAAAACTAATGACCTATAAGTATACTTGCTAAATAATTACTTTTATGTTTTAAAAGGAAAAGTTCAAGAAAAGTACTATGGTTATGTTTTAAGAAATTAATGTTATGAATTATGTAAATGATCATGCTTTTAGAAATTATAACTATGTTAAGACGTAATGTTTATTATTACGTTATTATCACGTTTCAGAATTTTATGTATTACGTTAGGTTTACGCAATGAAGTTTTGGGAAATGATTATTATATCTTTTAAGGTTATATGTTAAGAATTCTTTATCAAAAAGAATTCGTTTGTTATTAAGATTTGAAAAATAGTTATTATTTCCTCTAAGGTTTCATGTTAAGGATTCCTCAGTAAGAATCCATATATACATTTTAAAAAAAAAAAAATTATCCTAAATTTCTCTACCTTAATGGTAAGTAAGTTTAAGTTTATGATGATGTTTAAGTTAAGTGACGGCCACGTAAGGGTGGGTCGTCACACTAGGTGAGTTTGACCTATGACCTGTGTGCCACATCAAGACCTGTTAGGGGATAGGGGACAAGTGTCATGATACCTATTGAAAGTTTGGTCTCCATCTAAGGGTTAGAATAAGGTCATATGTAGACCTTTTGTAGTGAGTCGTTGCCTGGATGCAGGCTCTAATAGTCCGACCTAAGCATATGTTCTTCCCAAGGAGACGATGCCTTATGTCATAGCCAGCGGGGCTCTGAGGAGCACCTCTAAAGAAAGAACCGAGCACATGGAGTTGCAGATTTGTCTTCTCAATGATCTTCCCGAGCACGACGGCCGAGTTGTCACGAAGGCGGTCCTCGGGGACTCTACCGATCGCACCCCAACAAAGCATATTTTTCTGGTTTTATATTTGATGACATTTTGCTTGTCAACAACGATATAGGTTTATTGCATAAAGCCAAGAGATTTCCAGCAAAGAATTTTGAGATGAAAGATCTTAATGACTCCTTTTTTGTTTTAAGCGTATAGATACACCGGGATCGCCCTTGGGATATTTTTAGATTATCACAAAAAGGCTATATCGAAAAGGTTTTCAAGAGATATGGCATGTAGGATAGCAAACAAGTGATGCCCCTGTGGCTAATGGAGACAAGTTTAGTCACAATCGATGCCTTAAGAATGATTTTGAGATTCAAAAAAGGCTGAAGATTCCTTATGCGTCAGCATTAAGGAGTTTGATGTATACTTAGGTTTGTATGTGTATGGATATTACATATGTTACCAGAATGTTAGGCAGATATTTAAGCAATCTAGGAGTAGACCATTGGAAAGTAGCCAAACAGGTCTTGCGGTACTTACAGAGAACAAAAGACTAATGCTCATATATCAGAGGTCAGATTAGCTTGAGATCATTGGGTACACTGACTCAGATTATGTTAGATGCCAAGATAGTATGAAATCTTCATTGGGCTGTATCAACCTTTTAGCTGGGAGTGCTGTCTCTTGAAAGAGTACTAAATAGTCTCTTATAGCCTCTTCTACCATGGTGGCAGAGTTTATTGCATGCTATGAGGCATCCAGTCATGCAATTGGCTGTGGAGTTTTGTCATGGGGCTGCGCATAATGGATGGTATTGAAAGACCGCTCAAGTTATTTTGTGACAATATGTCGGCAGTACTGTATTCCAACAATAACAAGAACTCGACGAAGTCGAAGCATATAGACATCAAGTTCCTAATTATTAAAGAAAGAGTTCATAATAGATAGTTATCTATAGAACACATCGGAACAAACTCCATGGTTGCAGATCCGCTTACTAAGTGATTGCTACCCAAAGTGTTTCATGAACACAATGCTCGTATGGTGGTCATGTCATTTGAGGATATACAGTTTTAGTGAGAGTTCGTAATTTTATATGCTTTTTGATATAGACATTTTCTGTTATTTTATTTTATGGATATTTTGGGGTTCTTTTCTACAAAAATAAAGTTTTAGTTTATTTACACTTTGATTTTGGTATAGTTTAATCTTACTAAGGTTTAATGTGGACTAGTTAGAAATAGGTATGTTAAGATCACATTACATGAAATTTCCATGTTATACATCTATGCTTGATCTTTGTCATTAGTTGTATTAGCATATGTAATCATTGATGGGCCTAGTTACGGTATATATAACAAAAATCGCTTTGATCCTATATTGATATGGTTAATGGACAAGATTGTTAATATACATATGATTTTGATAGCAGAATTCTTGAGCTCATAAAGTATAATTCACATTTATAAAAGTAAAATATATAACCGAACTAGGAGATTGTTGAAGTTAAATCCAATTTATGAGCTAATATATTAAATAAATATGTATTACAGGCTATCAAATAAGGTTAGCCCTATTAAAGTGATCAATTTAGGTTTTTGGCTTTAATGCGCATTAAGTATGGACCTTTTATGTGTAGAGACTAAAATATAATTACGAATTTTATGATGGGCTAAATTGGTAATTAAGTACAATTGACAAGTGCAGTTATATAAAACGACTATGGTATCCAAGTCAGCCAGCACGTATGTTTTTTTTTTTTTGGCACCTATCTTTAGAGAGATTATAGAGAACACACAAAAACTTTTGCTAAAGGAGGGCTTACATATTAGACTTAAAAGACCTTCAACCTTAAGGCTTAGGAATCACAGTCTAATTCATAAATTCAAGTTAACTTTCATATCTTGTTAATTGTTTCAGTGATTTAACATGAACAATCTAGGTTTGATGATAGTTTTCATCTCCTAAGATTAAGTTTTACGATATTCTATACTATTATACCCAACAATATATATGTCAACTTTCCATGACTATAAATATATCATTCAGGAACGAGATCATATCAAAGTTGAAATTGTTATCTTTCCAGATATCAAGGTTGACTATAGAACTGCATAAAAAAAGAGAGCAGAAAAACCAAAAAAAAAAAAAAAAAAAGGAAAACTGGGACAAACACAAGAGTACTGGCGAGCGTCATTTTTTAACAGATCAAAAATAATCATGCGATATAATGGTGATAAATAATATGCAAAAGCACGTACCTGATATCCTGTAGGATCAAATTGTAGAAAGATTGACTCTGTGCAGGGCGCAAAGGTGCACGTATGTTCGCAAACTAGATTCCAAAGCTAAAACCAGTCTGTTCTTCTTTTTTTTTTTTTTCTACGATCTTTGAGAAACTTTACGGAAGAAAATGAAGGAAAAGGAACGTTTCCCCCCCTCTGTTTGCTGTTGGAAATAAAAGAACAATGAAAGTCGTTTACACAAATAAACAAAAGGAGACTGCAATTAAAAAAAAAAAGCAAAGGATATGTATACAAACTAGATTTCAAAGCTAAAACATTTTTTTTTTGGTGATTTATAGAAAAGAAGAGACAAACCGAAACTTTTTTTTTTTTTTAAATTTTGATCTATTGGCAGTTGCTAAAAATAGAGGGAATAAAAGTTCTTTGAACAAATAAAAGAAAAGGAGACCAGAATTAAAACCAAAGAAAACGAAGGATATGTTTGCAAAGCAGATTCCAAAGCCAAAACCAGTCTCTCTCCCTAGGGTTTATAATCTTTGAGAAACTTTAGGAAAGAAAAAAGAAGAAAGGCAAATAAACTTTTTTTGTTCAGTTGGTTTTGCTGGAAATACGAGGAACAATAAAATTTGTTTACGCAAATGAAACACAAGGACATGAAAAACAGCTGCTGATTTGTGTTGGCTTGGTTTAAGATCAAATTTAAGTGAATTCTTCAGAGTTTGAGATGATATTGATGAGATATGGAAATCGAATGCAAGAATAAGAGTCAACGTGCGAATAATACACGTCATCATGATGCCTAATAAAAGAAAAAAGACAGAGACAAAACAAAGGTTCGACCACATTGGTTAGCCATATCTTTGGTAGCTACTAATGCACCTATGGCACATAAAATAATAAAAATAAGAACGGGAGCTGGTAAGTTTAATTAATTAATTATTTATTTTTTGTCCTTCACAGAGTCATGTACAAGTTGTTCATCAAATAATTATGATATTAATAAAGCCGCAAGCAACAAATGCACGCGTATACAACAAATAAGATAAATCAACATGCATTTCCAACCGCCTTGAATTAAATTAAGAAAAAATTAACACTAAATAAAATAAGTAATGGGAAGCAGTTTTTCTCTGAAATGGCCTGATTCTTAATACTACTAAAGGAGAGGAAAGTAAACCCGTTTATCGTGACTCGGAGCACTGTATAAATAGCAGTGTTTTCTTTCTTTTGCCCTTTAATGGTTAGTTTATTTTTTAGTTGGTCCTCCTTTTTTTTTTTTTTTCTCATTTTAACGTTACTTACATATTTCATACAATTTCAAAAATTTCTCTTTGCCGGCAATTTACGGTCCGGCTCTATTTTCTTTTTATGGTAAAGAAAGAGGTTAGGTGCCCATTTTTGTTTGAAACAAATTTTGCCGATTGCGTGTCATAGTGACAACATAACAACTAACCACATCTCAAACCTAAGTACTTGCGTTTATCATTTGGCGTTTTTCCAATTATGTCCATTGTGGTTGCTTTTTGTAGCTGTTCTTTTGGTCATTTAAGAGAAAAAGGTTTAAGTTACATTATTGCCGTTTACTGTATTACAGCTGTCCTCTTTTGTCGAATTTATCATCCTCCTCCTCTTCTTCGTCTTTCGACTCTTTGTTTGTGGGTTTCTTGCTCTCTTCTCAGATTTTTTTCCTTCCTCTTTTTCTTCTTTTTTTCTCCCTATCATTTGCTTCTTCTTTTTCCATCTTCTTTGTTCTGTTTTTTTACCCATTTATGGAGCATCTGTTTTGCTATTTTGTAGTTGGTGTGAGAAAATTGTGTCGGTGTGATTCTTTGCCAAAAAAATGTTCAATCGATAGAGAGAGAAAAAGAGTGGCATGGACAGAGAGAGACATGAAAAATTAACACTAATTGTTAAAAGAAAGAGTTTATAATAGGTAGTTGTCTATAGAGCACATCAAAATAAACTTTATAATTGCATATTCACTTATTAAGGATTACTACCCAAAATATTTTATAAGTACAATGCTCGTATGTGATCATGTCATTTGAGGATATAGTAAAAGTTTGTATATAGACATATTTTTTGTTATTTTATTTTATAGATATTTTGAGGTTTTTTTTTAACAGAAAGAAAATTTTAGTTTATTTATATTTTGATTTTGACATAGTTTGATCTCATTAAGGTTTAAGGTAGATCAGTTAACAATAGGCATGTTAAGATCACATTGCATAAAATTTTTATACTACACATCCATGCTTGGTCTTTGTTATTAGTTGTATTAGTATATATGATCATTGATGTAAGGAAGATCGCTTTGATTCTATATTGATAAGATATAATTCACATTTATAAAAGTAAAATATATAACTCAAGTAGAGATTGTTAGAGTTAACTCCAATTTGTGGGCTAATAGATTGAATAAATATGTATTATAGGCTATCAGATAAGGTTAGCCCCATTAAAGTAATCAATTTGGGTTTGGGGCTTTAATGCATCATCAAGTGTTGGCCTCTTATGTGTAGAGACCAAAATATACACTACAAAAAAAACTACATTTAACGACATATTATTTACGACATGTAGTTTTTTAATGTCGTTGAAAAGTACATACAACGACATCTCCAACAAACATGTCGTTAATAACATTTGAAACAATAATTAACGACATCTATATAAATGTTGTATTAAAGGTTTCTTTTTAACGACAATAGTTTAGTATCGTTAAATTATTTAATGACAAGTAGGAGATGTCATCAAAGCCTTAGAGATTCTACGACACCCTTATAGACGACATCTTGACCAATTTCGTCTATAATGGGTGTTGTAGAATCTCTAAGGCTTTGACGACATCTTCTACTTGTCGTTAAATAATTTAACGACACTAAACTATTGTCGTTAAAAGAAGACCTTTAATACGACATTTATATAAATGTAGTTAATTATTGTTTCAAATGTCGTTAATGACACCGTTGTTGAAGATGTTGTATGTACTTTTCAACGACATTCAAAAACTACATGTCGTAAATAATATATCGTTAAATGTAATTTTTCTTGTAGTAATAATTACTGATTTTATGATAGGCTAAATTGATAATTAAATATAATTGACAAGTGTAGTTATAGAAAGTAGTTGTGGCCTCCAACTTAGAATGTATGTTTTTTTTTTTGGTACCCATTTTTAGAGAAATAATAGAGAAAACACAAAGACTTTCTCTAAAGGAGGGCTTACATATTAGACTTGGAACATTTTCAACTTTTAAGCTCATGAATCACATTCTAATTTCTAGATTTAGGTTAATTTTTGTATCTGTTAATTCTCTTAATGATTTGACATAAATGATCTGAGTTTGATGATTGTTTTCATCTCCCAAGATTAAGTTTTACAACATTCTATGATATTATACCCGACAACATATACGTCAACTTTCCATGACTGTAAACATATCATTCAGGAACAAGATCATATCAAAGTTCAAATTGTTATCTTTCCGGATATCAAGGTTGACTATGGAACTGCATAAGAAAAATGAGGGAAAAAAAAAAAGGGAAAACGGGGACAAACACATGAGAGCTGGCGAGCATCCTTTTTCAACAGATCAGAAATCATTATGAGATATAATGGTGATATATAATACGCAAAAGCACGTACCTGATATCCTGTAGGATCAAATTGTAGAAAGATTGACTCTATGCAGAGGGCAAAGGCGCACGTATGTTTGCAAACCAGATTCCAAAGCTAAAACCAGACCTTTTTTTTTTTTTTTTTACGATCTTTGAGAAATTTTAGGGAAGAAAACGAAGGAAGGAAAAGAAACGTTTCCCCCCCCCCTCTGTTTGCTATTGGAAATAAAAGAACAATAAAAGTCGTTTACACAAATAAAACAAAAGGAGACTGCAATTAAAAAAAAAAAAAAGAGCAAAGGATATGTATGCAAACTAGATTCCAAAGCTAAAACAGTTTTTTTTTTTTGGTGATTTATAGAAAAGAAGAGAGGAACAGAAACCTTTTTTTTTTTTTTAATTTTGATTTGTTGGCAGTTGCTGGAAATAGAGGGAATAAAAGTTTTTTGAACAAATAAAAGAAAAGGAGACTAGAATTAAAACCAAAGAAAACGAAGGATATGTATGCAAAGCAGATTCCAAACCTAAAACAGTTTTTTTTTTTTTTTGGTGATTTATAGAAAAGAAGAGAGGAACAGAAACTTTTTTTTTTTTTTTTTTAAATTTTGATCTGATGGCAGTTGCTGGAAATAGAGGAAATAAAAGTTTTTTGAACAAATAAAAGAAAAGGAGACTAGAATTAAAACCAAAGAAAACGAAGGATATGTATGCACAGCAGATTCCAAACCTAAAACCACTCTCTCTCTCTCTCTGGGGTTTATAATCTTTGAGAAACTTTAGGAAAGAAAAAGAAGAAAGGCTAATAATTTTTTTTTTTTCTGTTGGTTTTGGGGGAAATAAGAGGAACAATAAAATTTGTTTACACAAATGAAACACAAGATATGAAAAACAGCTGCTGATTTGTGTTGGCTTGGTTTAAGATCAAATTTAAGTGAATTCTTCAGAGTTTGAGATGATATTGATGAGATATGGAAATCGAATGCAAGAATAAGAGTCAACGTGCCAATAATACACGTCATCGTGATGCCTAATTAAAAAAAAAAAGACAGAGACAAAACAAAGGTTCGACCACATTGATTAGAAATTTCTTTGCAGCTGCCAATGAGCCTATGGCACATAAAATAAAAAAAATAAGAATGGGAGCCGGTAAGTTTAATTATTTATTCATTTATTTTTTTTTAGTGTCGTGAACAAGTTGATTATCAAATAATTATGATATTAATAAAGCCGAAAGCAACAAATGCACGCCAATACAACAAATAAAATAAAGCAACATGCATATCTAACCGGCTTGAATTAAATTAATAAAATATTAACACTAAATAAAATACGTAATGGGAAGCAATTTTTCTCTGAAACGGCCAAATTATTTCCAAACAGAACAAATATAAAGAAAGACTTCCTGGTCTCTTTGGAAGACGCGTCAGAGACTTCGTGTATAAAGTCTTCATAGAGCTTTCGAAGGAAAAAACTTTATTTCATTATTTTATGGAATACATCATAATCATAACCAAGCGGAAAGCAACATATATATGCATTCGTAGGCAACAATAAAATAAGAAAAATTTTAATAATAAAACAACTTGCATTGCCCCGAGCCAGCTGCTTGAATTAAAAAGTACAATTGAAGGGCATTTCCCCTGAATTAAATATGTTGGGAAGCAAAATTTCTCTAAGAACGGAGAAACTTCCAAACACAACATTTATATTAAATTAATTATTTTAATCGAAAATGTTGATTTAAATTTAAATTTTATAAGAGAAAAAGATAACAGTGTAAAAGATTTGAACTGTGGTTTCATTCTAAAACCAATAATGAAAGACTTTCTTGCAAGATGACAGAGACTTCATGTATGATTGTCAGATAGGTTATACCCACTGCAGAGTTACAACGGGTTGGGGGAAGGGTGGGGCTGGGGCGGCTGCCCCTAAGCTCAATAGCTCATTTTAATTTTGTCTTTGTAAAAAAAAAAAAAAAAAAAAAAAAAAAAAAAAAAAAGATTCACATCTTTTCTTACTACCTGCCCTTTTGAGGCACGAAATCTTACAAATTACATAAATTAGAATTTTAAAAAATATATATCTCAAGTTTTACTTTTAAATATTCTTGTACTCCAAGCTTAAAATTCTAAATAAATCAAAGACCGTTTATAATACTTAGAAAATTTATACTTTTTGATGTTTTTAAGTTTTAGAAAGTGAATAAGATTTTATTAAATATTTAGTTCATTTAGAAGAACAACAAAATAGACAGAACGAGGCAAAAAATGAATAAAGCTAATATATGTATGGTTATAGTTCTAATGATTATGTTTCTAATGATTACTGTTATATTAATATTTTTGTTTAAATCTAACAGTTATAATAAAGTAGATAATTGACTAAAAACTATTCTAACAATTGATTGGCATTTAATTTAGGAACCCTCTTAAATATGATTTAGGTGGCTAATTTATTTGTGACGTGATGGCAGTTTTTTATTTTTATTTTTAAATAATAGAATGTAATTAATGATTAATTAATTGAAGTTGAACAATATGTTATTTCAATTGAATTTTTCCGACCGAAATAGGGGCCTTACTTTACCTCCATCGTCTTCAATTATCAGAGGATAACAAAATAATTGAGGTCGTCGACGGTCGCTGGAATTTCTAGAGAAAGCTAAAGCAAATAGAAAGTTTTAGGTGGCACCAAGTACAAAAATATCGATATTGATAGAAATGTTGGCACTTAAATTTTACGAAAACATTGACAAAATATTAATATCAGTAGAAATTAATATAAAATACAAAAAATCATCTTAAACCACTTTATTTTTAAATGAGACTTTAAGAAACTCTAAAATTGTTGATAATACATAGTTTAGATAACATTTTCAACTAAATTACTAAATACGTGATGCATATGAATAATAAAAAGTGATCGCAATATGATAAATGATAAGCATACGATCTCAAATTGAGTAAATTAGTTCAAAGTCAACTAATACAAATCCTTTACATCTGTATAGTTTCATACAAGATAAGAAAGTATCAATACCAAAAACAACATCAAGATTGTTTGTAATTGCGAGTAACTCTAATAGAGTGCTTGGTAAAGTGAGTTAGAACTCAACAGTGAAAAGCTTTCACGTGCTACAGTAAAAAGTAAAAAATGTTACAACGTAAAGCTTTCACATGCTACAGCATTTTTAACAAAAATTGGTTCTAACCATGGTTATAACTCACTTTACCAAACACCCTATAAGATTCAAGTTGATATTTAAATCAAATGTCCTAGTGCAAAATAAATTAATAATTGAGCATTGAAACGTAAATTTTTGAAAGACTATATTACAAAAATGAATTAAAATAACTTCAATTTTATATTTCAAAGTAATTTAAAAAATTATATATAAAGTTCATATATTTTGTTGATTTTTTGTCAATATCTCTACGAAAATTTCCTTAAAATTTTCATATATTTTGTTGTTTTACACTATAGTTTTTGCAAAAATAAATATTTCTGTCAAAATATCGATATCAGTGAAAATTTCTAGATATTCTACAGAAAGGGTACAATGCTCTCTTTCTATATCGGTACTTCAAAAAATAAAAAACATTGGTGGAAATATCGGCGGAAGTGGATTTTTTTAATCCTTAGGTGGCATTCATGACATTTTTTTAAGCTTCAATTTGTTGATGGTGCTTCAGCTTCAGAAAAAAAAATTTCAGAAACTAATAAGAGAAATCAATGCAATGTATATGTTAATGAACTTTGGTTAGAAGACAAAACGATGCAATGGGGTAAAACGCCTTAATTGTGTAAGAGTTAATGTTTGTTCCATTCCTATACTAGATATTAAAAAAAAATTCTAAAAATTTTAAAGCATGAAGATTATTGGCCAAATCCTTGTTAGTTGTTGACATTCCTATATTAATTATTAAGAATAATTTTTTTAGTTAATGCTTAAAATTAATAGGTTGCTTAACCTGCTATACCAAGTCATATAAACACCATATCATCCAATTAATAATAGTAATATAATCATTGTTATACATAACCATTGAAAACATGTCCATATGGATAATAAACTCGTAAGAATAGAGTTTTTCATCGCTATAAATCTTGGCATTTTCCTTGAATCAAAAATTCTTTTTTAAATAGGAGATTTTGCAAGGGAATACGAAATTACTAATAGTTTCTCCGATTCGTGAGCCTCACCATGTTTTACTCTCTTGATTTGTAATTTTTCTATGAACTTTGAAGGATATACGAGAAGAAAGTTTGGAACACTGAAATATGAGAGTTTCAAAAGCAATAGAAATGTGAAAGGACAGCATAAAATACATAGACCTAAAAGGAATACTCTGTCTGACTCTTCCTACAATATCTTCATCAATTTTGCTGCGGATTTTTATGGCTTTCAGTGTTCCAAAAATTTGTCACAAGGGATACTCTTGTGTCCATTTCATTAGTCGACTCAAAGCTGTAGTAACTTGTTGTTAAACCACTTTGTTACTTTTTCTTGCAGGACAAGAAAACCTCGGTTGTCACAACTCACAACAACAATACATTTTTCTGTTGACATTTATATGAGTTTGTCCCATATTTAAATTTACAAGGGATAAAACAAGACAAATTTTCACTTCTTTCCCTTCAAATAGAAATGAAAATATGTCTTTTCTCCTCTGTAAATTAAAATTTGCAAACTCATATATAAGATTACATGATTTCTGAAGAGATTTTTTAAATCTTAACTTTTGTAGAATTAGTATTATTGGAGAAACAGGGCCAAAATTAGCTAGGGATGCCAACTTAAGTTATATGTATACATGTGTAACTTTGAATCATGTAAAAGAAACAATGAGAGCATGTTTGGTACTCTATATTGTATTATATTATTATTGTACATTACGTTTATTTTTACACCATATTAACATGTTGTATTACATTGTACAATATTTGTTTATCACCGTATTGTATTATATTAATATTATAAATTATGAACATATTAAAATAAAGTCATGGTATTGGGGTTGGATTTTGAGACCAAGGTTAGGCTTCAAAATAGGGGTTGGTATCAGATGCCAAGCCCGTTTTGAAATACAACCCAATCCCGTTCTCGAAACTCGACCCTTATACTTGATCCCTATTGTTCGGGTTTGAAATATGCCTACAATATAACCTCAAATATAAGGTTGCACAAGTAATAAAGTCACGGTGAGTTCAAGATCGAGTCTTTAGGGAAGAATCATTTTAAGTCCCATTGTTATGCTCAAACTGTGCATAGGTCGAACAAATAATAAAGTGACTAACATCAAATATTGTCCCACAAAGATTGAATTTCTTTGAATTTTAGCTAAATACCATGGATATTCATAGTATTGATTTTATCTAGGCAATTACGAGTTGAATTAATTGCGAGACTTAAATGGAAATTAACATGCCAAATTTAATAAAACAAATGATAAGAAAATAACAAAAGAGACAATTTTTACGATTGGAAATTTATATGAATGAATTTTTAGGGTCTTGACTTCACTCTATTCTATCTATGTTCTTCCTACTTAGAAATTGATAATTAATTTCAACCAATTCATAAATCAAGGGTTAACATTAATCTCATATCTTGGAAAACAAGTATGCAGCGGATTTTAAAAACTTTTATTCAAAATTTTGTTCCAAAAAACAAGTTAGAAATCCTACTTAGCAGTTGTGATTGCTTCTTTATCAAACAAGTTATCTTCCTTGGCTATTCTGGCAACTTCTTTGCAAGCATAGTTTTGCCAACGCCACCCATGCCGTACATCCCAATCATCCTAACATTAGAGTTTAGGGCCTCTATGATTTCCCTCAGAGTTTGAAACCTTGACTCAAGGACCTCGTAGCCTTTGTTTGCAGCAGAATTATGAATGCAAGGACGATAAGAAACCCTGTCAAACTTTTCAACCTTGTTGATCTCACTTATAACATCTTGCACCTTCTTTTTTGCTTTCCTGCTTAGTTGATGTCTTCACACCAAATTCAGAAACGGCCCATTACTTGAACATCTTGTCTTTGCATGGTCTTCATTTTGCACAAAGCTCTCAGACTCTTCTTTGATTCTGTCTACTTCGTTTAGGCACTTTTCAACATCAGCTTCAATTACTTCACCTTTTCTTTTAGCCTCCTCTTTACGATGCTGAAACCTATCTGTAGTGTATCCCCAACACTTGAATTTGACTTCTAAGGCCATCTTCTTTGCTGTTGTAGTAAAATAGATAACCCAGTTGGCGGCATGCTGGTTTGTCTGTATAGTCTGTAGCCTTTGCAACAATTGAAGTAGCAATTCCAACGAGAAATTCCATGCTTTCCAATTCACTCTTCTTTTGCTATTCCACTTATTCTTGTCGCCTTTCTAATCTGATCTGTCTTCTTATATTATCTTTTGGCACATTGGAACCAGATCCAAAGAAAAATCCACAATAAGCAAGAAGAAGAACAAAGTAACTTCAATAAGATCCAGCAAAATGGATAAGAAACTAAAAGATAAAAGGACCATAACTCTATGATTAAGCATTGCTCTGTCTTTATCTAAAGTTAGCGTACAAGAGGCAGTTAAAACTAGTTACGTACATGAAGCTTCTAATGTTTCTACTGACAGCTGTAATTACAGTTTAATTGTAACATAATGCAACAAGCTACTCTAGCGACAGAATCATTAGTTACTTCATGCATCCTATACCAGCTCAACTTATCTCAGGCAGAACCTCAAAATTATTAGATTCTTCTGTTTATATTTTTTACACCACTATACTGGGCAAGCATTCGATGTTTCATCAGATTTTATTATTTTTTAACAAAATATTTTTGTTCTTACATTGAATTTGGACCCCAAAGTCTTGCCAATAAGTTCTTGAAAATAAATTAAAAAAGAAAAGAAAAATAACACATTCTAGACATATAAACTCGTGTTTGGAAGTAGTGTTGATAGCGTTTTTGCAATTTTTGTCTCAGAAAATGTTACAAAGCATTTGCAAAGCCACTTGAAAACAATACCAAACAGTAATGTCACAATAACATACACAAGAAAAAGGAAAAGAAAATCGGAAAATTGAACCAAACGCAAAGCTGATGAGCATCATTTTTCAAGAGACCGAAAGTTATCATGAAATAAAACTGATATGTAATACGCAAAAGCACGTACCTGCAGATATCTTGTGGCAACAAATAATGGAGATTAGCTCTATAAAGAGGGCAGAGGCGCACGTATTGATATTTATGATCCTTCAGATACTTTAGGAGAATTTTTTTTTTCCTTCTATTGGCTGTTGTTGAAAACAAAAGGAAAAGTAAAGGTTGTTTTAGAAAAATAAAAGACAATAAGCTGAAATCAAAGCCAAAGGAAACGTAGGATATGCAGCTCTCTTTTCAGTTAATGGATGCCAGGGAAGCTGCTGCTGATTTGCGTTGGCTTGTTTGAGATCAAATTAATATTTAAAGAGCAAAGTCTGCAGAGTTTGAGAGGATATTGATGAGATATGGAAATTCAAGACAAAAGAAAAAAAGAACAACAACAACAACAACAAAAGCAAAAACAAAAAACAAAGCAAAGGTTCAGCCATATTGGTTAGCCATTTCTTTGCAAGATGCTAATGCGCCTATGACTAATAACTTATGTCTTATGACTAATACAAATTATACAATTGTATGGGAAACATAACTATAATCAATCTTTTCATCACTCTTTAAAATTACTTTCTCATTCTTATTTGAACCCAATTGAAGGTTTAAATGATAATCATATTAAAATCTCCAAAGCTTCGTTTGACACACCATATTGTATTGTATTATATTGTATTATATTACATAATATTTTTTGTATATAATACAATACAATACAATACGGTGTGCCAAATATGCCCCAAGACAATTCATTATTAAAATCTCTTAGATGATTGATTCTAGTTAATTAGTTGTTGATGTTAAATCCTAAAATAGAATAGTAAAACTAAACACAAAATGAGAGGTTTGAATATTAACTAAATAACTAAATTAAATAAAACACAAAAAATAAATAAATGCAAACCAATAATAATAAAACTAATTAAAGAATCATTTTCCACCATTAAATAATAATTATACAATTGATCATAGAATTATTTTAAATTTCTGTTAAAATTATCAACCTAGATAATAACAAGTTTTGCTATCCCAATTTTTACTTACTGTGTCGTTTAATAAAATCAGCTCTTTATTAAATCTTTTTTCATTAAATAACCTAGAACAAGCCCTTTAAATTTAACCTAACTGAAACATTAAGATGCTTATCTAAGAAATAGACACAAACTTGGTTCATTCAACCTATGTTATATTTCACATGCAATCATACAAAAGCCTCTAGCAATTATTAACCACAATTTGCTATCAATGATTATAAAAACAAGATAATTACGGATCAAGCATTTCAATCTAACAATAGATAACTTTCAAATTCTATTTAGTTGTGCACTTAAAGATAACAAGAAAACAATCATGAACAGTTGTTATAGAAGAATATAAACAATCTCAATTCGAAAATCAAACAATAATTTTGAAAATCAGTCATATAGCTATATCTAGGGTTTTGAAATTACCTTTAACCAAAAATAAAATTGAGCTAAAAACATAGAAAAAGAAAAGAAAGTAGGAAGAAGACGAACAATGATAATAGCATTGAAGATTCTTCTAAGCAAATGATTCTCCTTGAGCTACTATCAAGGCTTCTCTCTCATCTATCCCTTTTTTTTTTATCTTCTAAGGCTAAGAAAAATTGACAATTTTTTGTGTGTGTTCTAAGTTAGGGTTGAAACAAGAAGATTCGGAGCTCTTTGGGCCAAAAAATCAAGTAAGTTCACATCGTAGCGCCTGGGCACTGCCTCCTTTGGAACTTGGCTTATTTAGACGTGTTATAGTGCCATGGTGCCTATTTTCTCACGTCCAGATGCCCAGAACTCTTTCAAATCAATGTTTTGCATTTTTAAATTTCTTTAAGCCTCCAAAATACCTACAAAACATAAAATTATAACTAAAATACAAAATAATGAAGAATCAAACAAGGAATCATGGTAAAACTTGTCAGCAAACTATGTCAAATTATGTACTTATCTAATTTCCCCCTACTTAACCTTTGTTCGTCCTCCACCAAACCTAAGACGAAAAGAAATAGATAAGAGATACAATGTAACGCCCCCCTTACAGATGTCACAGATGTCGTTATATACATTATTTACATATTTTTTTTTAGGATAATTCATTTGAATGAAACTTAATTATTTTTTTTAAAAAAGCCTGTAACGCCCTCTCTTACGGACGTCACAGATGTCGTTACATATATTCCTTACATACTTTTATTTTAGGATAATCATTTGAACAAAACTTAATTATTTAAAAAAAACATAAAACTTAAGTGGAAACATAATTAAGAAATCATATCCAGGATCCATGCATGCATTTTTTTTTACAACATTCAAAATCTTAATCCATCCTTATAATTTGCTTATTCATAAACATCCTTTAAATAGTTTACCAAATCCATCGAAGATTAAAACAATCTTTTAAAACGACCATGAAAAACTTACTTACAGTTCGGCAGGCCGAATTTGTCCGACAGGCCGAAGATCAAACTTCAGCAAGCCGTCCGAGGGGCTGCAAAAATATGATTTTCAGAGTTGATGAGTTCGGCAGGCCGGTAAAGAGTAATCGGCAGGCCGATCCATCCATCAGCAGTCCGAACAATAATGTTCAGTAGGCCGACCGATTATAAAACAAATTTTCAAAATCAAAACTCCATAATTTAAACGCGGAATACAAAATACTTAAATAGGAATAAGATAAAATAATAAAAGATAGTTCATGGATTCTTTAAAGCTTATCAAATAAGTGTACAAATAATAAAACATAATTTTAAGTTGTAAAACAAAAACTTCCTTCTTGGTGTTCTTCTAAATACAATTCATCTTGCTTAGCTCACACGTCTTTCCACGCCCTCCGCCTAGTCCATCACCATCTTACCTTTATCTGCAACATGATATAAACTGAATAAGCTAAAGCTTAGTAAGTACATTTTTCTCTCACAACTCAAATCATTTTATGAACATCATCATCATCATCAACATAATAATGCACTAGGCACAAATTTCATAAGGAACATATCTTTCATAACATTGATCAAATTATAACTTATTCCAATTTATCTTAAGGGCCCAAGTGTTGCACCATAATCATCATTGTAGATGCGCCGTCATGAGAGGAGAAGGGTAGCTAATCCTAAACCAAGCATGACATCATAACATATCATATCATAACATTAGTGTGCAACACTTTTTTTTAGGTGATACATACATATATATATATATATACATACACTTTCATGCTTTGAAATACGTCATCATTATACATGCATAACTTTTGAACATAATAATATTTCATAAGAAATCATTTAATGAAATTATCATAAAATCATCACAGATATCATAATGAACATAATTTCAAACCTTTGTAACATATCATGTTGTGGGTGAGAATGTTTTTACATTTTTAGCTAGCTTACTTAACCTTAATATTGTTGGTGACGACACCGCGATCTTGATGTGCTCTTCTTCATAATGTGATCATGTCATACATTCATTAAAAAGATACATAATAAAAATTAATATTTATTTTCATAGAATGAATCATCCATTTCTTAAATCATCACAAATACATTCATCTCTTTTGCAAACATAATTTATAACACATATTCATTATCCATAAATCATAAGAACATACTACCAACACCAATATTTTCTGACCTCCATGAATTCTCAATTCAATAACTCAACATTCTCACATAATTTAGGTACCACACTTGACAGGAATCAAAATAACACATAAATATATTATCGTGACTTTTCCTAGGTCATAAAAATTACATTTAATGTCTCAAACAAAACACACAACATACTCATAAAAACTGCCAGCCATTAGAAAAACAAAAATAGTGAATAGTTCTTCCTTGCATTCCTATAATTAAAATAAAATCATAATGACCCTAAAATTCAAATGACAACTTTTAAACATAGTGTTACAGTACCACATAAATTCTTGACACCAAATAAAATCATTTGATCATACAAAATATCACACAATAAGAGTTCAACACTTTACCGATAAGAATAGTCTAAAAACTTAACTTCAATAAAATTTCATATTACATAAAATATATATCATATTATCATGAGACTTTTCAAGTCATACATTAACATATACATAAACATATTTGCAAAATTTTGTGCAAAATAACATTCATTTGCGTTATGAACAAAACTCATATTTTCGTGCAACATATTCAATCAACATTAATTTACTGTGAGTGGCAGAGAGAAGAAAATTCATAACTTATCATAGAAATATCGAAATAACGTGAAACTTGGAGGAACATTACATAACACATATATGAACATCATACTAAAATTTTAGAACAAAATAAAATACCTAGCAAAGTTATGGCAGTCGGATTAAGGAGGACATATACTTTTCAGAAATACCAAAAAATGAGTTCTTACCTTAAAAACAAATTCTTCTCCACTTTCTTCAAATTCGACCAAAGAAAACTCAATACTTCTCAAATATTTGCAAGAGAATTGAGGAAGAGAATGGGAAAGAAAACATGAAAGAGAGAGAGAGAGAGAGATAGGGAGAGAGAGGAAACGTATAAGAAAAATATAAAGAGAAAATTATAACGTAAATGAGCATATCGTATAAGGGAGTCAATACTCTCTATTAAGTCAGAAATTTCCTGACTAAAATTGAGGCTATTCATGTGTAAATTGAGAGAAAATTGGGGAAGGTCAAATCAATTAGCATAACTTACCATACTTCACCACTTTTAAAATGGGAAACCATATTATTAACTCAAATAAATCAAAAGTCAAGGTTTCTTTACCAAAATTGAAGCAATCAATCACAAATCATCATCCAATCATAACCAATCATCGTAATTATCTCAATCACAAATTTGGAGAGACTTTTACTGACTGCTCGTCAACTGTCATCGGCCTGTCAATTCCTAACTTCGGTCTGCCGATTCCATAAAATTCGGCCTGTCGATGCTTGAGGGACAATTCGGCCTACCGAACTGTCCTTACGTACTAGAATACATCATAGCATATAAATCATTAATGAATCATTATAAAACATACAATAATAATAACATGAACACTTGAGCACATCAATTCTGTGTGACCGTCACTTGTCATAACACTTGAAATAAATGGTTAGTGACAATGATATCATAAATCAATATGGAATAAAATGCTTAACGTCGTCACTAATATAACATTATCCGTTACATAAAATAGGCAGGTGTTATAATTCCCCCCACCTTGTAAGAGTTTGGTCCTAGAAACTCAGAACAGTTATGGATACTTAGTTCTCATGTCATCTTCACGTTCCCAAGTAGCTTCTTCTACTTGCTGATTTTGCCATAACACCTTGACCAATAGAATTTCTTTATTCCTCAAGGTCTTGGTTTTCTGATTGAGAATCTGCACTGGCTTTTCTTCATAACTCAAGTCTTCTCGTATCTTGATCACTTGTGGCTCAATCACATGTGTAGGGTCCGGAACATATTTCTTAAGCATCGAAACATGTCATCTTCACGTTGTAAGAGTTTGGTCCGGAACATATTTCTTAAGCATCGAAACATGTCATCTTCACATAGGGTCTGAAACATATTTCTCAATCACCTTGTAAGAGTTTGGTCCTCGAAACTCAAAACAGTTACGGATACTTAGTTCCCATGTCATCTTCACATTCCCAAGTAGCTTCTTCTACTTGTTGATTTTGCCATAACACCTTGACCAATGGAATTTCTTTATTCCTCAAGGTCTTGGTTTTCTGATTGAGAATCTGCACTGGCTTTTCTTCACAACTCAAGTCTTCTCGTATCTCGATCACTTGTGGCTCAATCACATGCGTAGGGTCCGAAACATATTTCTTAAGCATCGAAACATGGAACACATCATGCATTGCGGACATTTCTGAAGGCAACCTCAGCTGATAAGCTACTTTGCCTATCCGCTTCACAATTTCAAAAGGTCTGATAAACCTCGGGTTCAATTTGCCTTTCTTCCCAAACCTCATAACTCCTTTCATCGGTGCAACTTTCAAAAACACGAATTCGCCCATGGCAAACTCTAAGGGTCTTCTTCTCTTGTCTGCATAACTCTTCTGACGGCTTTAAGCAGTCGCTATTCTTCTTCTTATTAACTTTATCATCTTAGAAGTTTCATTAACAAAATTTATCCTTTCAGCATCGACACTTTCCATCAAGTTCTTCTCACCAGCTTCATGTCAACATATAGGCAACCAGCATTTTCGCCCATATAGGGCCTCATAAGGTGCCATTCCAATCGTCGCCTGATAGCTGTTGTTGTAAGCAAACTCTGCTAATGGTAGCATTTTACACCAGCTGGTCTTGAAGTCGAGAGTACAGGCCCAAAGCATATCCTCTAAGATCAAGTTTGTTCTCTCCGTTTGGTCATCTGTCTGAGGATAGAAAGCTATACTGAAATGCAACTTGGTCCCCATAGCAGTCTGTACGCTTCTCTAGAACTTGGAAGTGAACCTACCATCACGGTCTAAGATGATAGACGTAGGGATTCCATGAAGTCGTACGATCTCCTTGACATAGAGTTCCACTAACCGTTCCATCGAGTAAGTGATCTTGATAGGAATGAAATGTGTCGTCTTAGTCAGTCGATCCACAACAACCCAAATTACGTCATAACTGTTCATAGTCTTGGGTAAACTGATAATGAAATCCATTGCTATTTCCTCCTATTTCCATTCTGGTATCTAGATAGACTGTAAATCACCACCAGGTCTCTGGTGTTTAGCTTTGACTTGCTAGCATGTCAAACATTTCTTCACATACATTGCAACTTCACGTTTCATTCCAAACCACTAGAAGTTATCCCTTAGATCATTATACATCTTTGTTGCACCCGGATGAATTGAGTAAGGAGTGTCATGAATTTTTGCCAAGATCCTTTCCCTTAACCCATCAACATTGGGAACACATAAGCGGTCCTTGAGGTACAGAGTTTTGTCATTCGTAATATGAAACTCTTGACATTTTCCTTCTTTTATTTCCTGCTTGTTTCTTACGATGCTTATATCTTTATCTTGTTTTCTTTGAATTTCATCATACATCGTCAGAGCAAGAGTGAGTGCTGACAGTTGTCCTGTGATAAGTCCTAAACCGAAGTCTAGAATCTCCTTTCTCAAAGGCTGAGACATTACTTGCATTGACATCAACATAGCCACATTCTTCCTACTCAAAGCGTCAGCCACTTGGTTGGCCTTACCAGGGTGATACAAGATTTCATAATCATAATCCTTCACCAATTCAAGCCATCTTCGTTGTCTCATGTTCAGGTCTCTCTGCGTGAAGAAGTACTTTAAACTTTGATGATTGATGAAGATCTTGCATTGGACCTCATATAAATAGTACCTCCATATCTTTAGCGTAAAAATGACTGCTGCTAATTCGAGGTCATGAGTAGGATAGTTCTTTTCATAGTCCTTCAATTGTCTTGACGCATAGGCAATCACCTTGTCATTTTGCATTAGAACAGCTCCGATGGCCATCTTAGACGCATTGCTATAAATTACAAATCCTTCATTTCCTTCCAGAATAGCCAATACTGGAGCTGTCGTTAGCCTCTACTTCAGTTCCTGAAAACTCTTATCGCAAGCATCTATCCATTCATAGTTCTTTCTCTTGTGAGTTAGATTCATGAGGGGTGCTGCTGTCTTAGAGAAATCTTCTACGAATCTCCGATAATAACCTGCTAGACCCAAGAAGCTCCTTATTTCACTTGCATTTGTTGGTTGTCTCCAGTTAAGAACAGCCTCTATCTTAGCAGGATCTACCATGATTCCTTCCTTTGATATAACATGCCCCAAGAAAGACACTCTGTCAAGCCAGAATTCACACTTAGAGAACTTTGCATATAGCTTGTTTCTCCTTAATGTCTCTAGCATAATTTTCAAATGCTCCTCATGTTCTTCTTGACTCTTTGAATAGACAAGAATATCATCGATAAACACAACAACAAATTTATCGAGGAAATCCTTGAATACCCGGTTCATCAGATCCATGAATGCTGCTAGTGCATTAGTTAGACCGAACGGCATAACCACAAACTCATAGTGACCATACCTCGAACTAAAGGCTGTCTTAGGAATATCTCATTCTTTAATCTTTAGCTGACGATACCCTGATCGCAGATCAATCTTTGAGAACACTGATGCACCCTTAAGCTGATCAAACAAATCATCAATACGAGGCAACGGGTACTTGTTCTTGATCATCACCTTGTTCAGCTCTCTATAGTCAATGCAGAGTCTCATAGTGCCATCCTTCTTCTTTACAAACAAGACTAGAGCTCCCCATGGTGAGTGACTCGGCTTGATAAAGCCTTTGTCGAGTAGCTCTTTTAATTGTGTATGAAGCTCCTTTAACTCTGTCGAGGCCATTCTGTATGGTGCCTTTGACATCGGGTCGGTGCCTAGAGCGAGCTCAATCTCAAATTCAACTTCTTTTTCTAGCGGTAAACTTGTTAGGTCATCGGGAAATACTTTTGAAAATTCTCGTACAACTACCACATCCTCAATCTTTATCTTATCTTCTTGACTTTTATCCACAATGTTCACCAGATAGCCCGTGAAGCCACTAGCTAACAGCTTCCTTGCTTTCATTGCGAATAAAAAACATACTCGGTTTCTTTCTAGACTCGTCAACATACACAAACTTTTGATCACCTTCTAGATGGAAGATCACCTTTCATTTTCGACATTCGATAGAAGCATTGTACTTGCTCAGAAAATCCATCCCAAGAATCATATCGTAGTCATACATGTCGATCACAATGAGGTCGATGAAAAGTTTCCTATTAGAAATCCATATACAGACAGTGCGTAGATAATATCACTTCCCCGGAGGGTAGTGTCGTAGTGAATCCCTATCTCATAGGCTCTAAACGAACCCCTAACTTCTTAGCAAATGATGTAGATATAAAAGAATGTGTGGCACCCGTATCAAAAAGGACATAAGCATCTATAGATAAACTTGTTATCTGACCTGTGACCACATTAGAGGCTTCAGCAGCCACTTGTTCCTTTGTCATGGCATAGATGCGGGCATTCGTAGGTGGGGCTTCAAGTCTTCCTTGACTGATTAGTGGCCCTTCAAGGGAAGCTTGCATCTGATGGAGTTGGGCTTGAGGAGGAGCTCTTTGAGGGGCATTAGCATTCGCCAGGTTAAGGCAGTTCTTGACAAAATGATCTTTTCGCTCACAAATAAAACATTAGTTTGTCCCCAAGCGGCATTCTCCTGGATGTTTCTTTCCACATTTGGCGCATGGTTGAAACTGCCTGCTATTGTTGTTGTTGGGCTGGCCACCATTGTGCCTCTTGTTGCCTTGGCTCTGCTGGTTTTGAGGATTGCCCTTCCTCTTGTTGTTCCTCCAGTTCTGGTTGTTGTTGTTGTTGTTGTTTCTGTGTGGAGGGCGGTTCTGGTTGTTAGCATTACTGGCTGGCTGGCCAGACTGAGGCTAGTTCCTTCTTAACTTGGACAAATGAAACTCAACATATTGGGCCCTCATAACAACCTGTTCTTGTGTCCTGGGTGGACTAGCCCCATCAACGATCGCAGCGATCTCTGGCCTGAGGACTCTGATCAGTCTTTTGACCCTTTCACTTTCATTGCTCACCATTCCTGGACATAATCGAGCTAGCTGGTCAAACTTTGCCACTACATCGGTGACCGACATGTCTCCTTGGCGCAGGTTCTCAAACTCATCGTAGTGCTTCCTTGTAATGTTCATGTGGAAAAACTTCATGTTGAACTCATAAACAAAGTCATCCCATGTCATCTCTTCAATGTTCCGGTTCTGTTCGGTGCCGTCCCACCAAATCTTAGCCTCCATGGTGAGACAGTAAGAAGCACAAAAAACCTTCTCATTGTCAAAGAAGCCCATGAGTCTCAGGGTGGCCTCAATCGTCTTTAACCATCCTTGAGCGACTAGCGGATCCTTTGAACCCTCAAAGTCTGCTGGCTTAACCCTCTTCCATCTGACTAGAAGGGGTTCTTGATGGACCATTCTAGGCTCAGCAGCAGGAGCCGGGACTTCGTTGACTTGCGGTTGGGGAGGAGGCTCATCATTGCCTCGTCGATCGTCATTGCGGCCATTAGCCCTTAATTCAGCAATCTCTCTCCTTTGATCCTCAAGTTGCCTCTGCAGCTCGGTGATCATCGTCATTAGCCTTTCGTTGGTCTGGGTGCGAGTTTGCATCCTTCTGTGGCCGTCCATTGGCACTTTCCTAAAAGATTTAGGAGTTTATGAATAATCTTCTAATTTATGAGACAGGTTTTCACTACTAGAGCATTAATCATTAAACATCTAAACCTCATTCTTATCATCATACTTGCATCTTAACATTTAACTTTAAAATATACTTACTTGGAGGACGTGGGCTGACGTGTGGCAATATGAATTATGAACGGAAATTCGCTCTGATACCAAAGCCTGTAGCGCCCCCCCTTACGGACGTTATAGATGTCGTTACATACATTCCTTACATACTTTTAATTTAGGATAAACCATTTGAACAAAACTTAATTATTTTTTGAAAAAAAAAACATAAAACTTAAGCGGAAACATAATTAAGAAATCATATCCAGGATCCATGCATACATTTTTTTTACAACATTCAAAATCTTAATCCATCCTTAAAATAATAAATTACTTATTCATAAACATCCTTTAAATAGTTTACCAAAACCATCAAAAATTGAAATAATCTTTTAAAACGACCATGGAAAACTTACTTACAGTTCGACAGGCCGAAGGTCAAACTTCGGCAGGCCGTCCGAGGCTCTACAAAAATAAGATTTTCGGAGTTGATGAGATCGGCAAGACGGTACAGAGTAATCGGCAGGCTGATCCATCCATCGGCAGTCTGAACAATAATGTTTGGCAGGCCGACCGATTATAAAACCAATTTTTCAAAATCAAAACTCCATAATTTAAACGCAGAAGACGAAATACTTAAAAAGCAATAAGATAAAATAATAAAAGTTAGTTCATGGATTCTTTAAAACTTATCAAATAAGTGTACAAATAATAAAACATAATTTTAAGTTGTAAAATAAAAACTTGCTTCTTGGTGTTCTTCCGATTACAATTCATCTTGCTTAGCTCACACGCCTTTCCACGCCCTCCACCTAGTCCATCACCTTCTTACCCTTATCTGCAACATGATATAAACTGAATAAGCTAAAGCTTAGTAAGTATATTTTTCTCTCACAACTTAAATCATTTTATGAACATCATCATCATCATCATCAACATAATAGTGCACTAGGCACAAATTTCATAAGGAACATATCTTTCATAACATTGATCAAATTATAACTTATTCCATTTTATCTTAAGGGCCCAAGTGTTGCACTATAATCATCATTGTAGGCGCGTCATCATGAAAGGAGAATAGTAGCTAATCCTAAACCAAACATGACATCATAACATATCATATCATAACATTGGTGTGCAACATTTTTTTTAGGTGATACATATATATATATATATATATATATATATATACTTTCATGCTTTGAAATACGTCATCATCATGCATGCATAACTTTTGAACATAATAATATTTCATAAGAAATCATTTAATGAAATTATCATAAAATCATCATAGATATCATCATGAACATAATTTCAAACCTTTGTAACATATCATATTGCAGGTAAGAATGTTTTTACATTTTTAGCTAGCTTACTTAACCTTAATATTGTTGGTGACGACACCGTGGTCTCGATGTGCTCTTCTTCATAATGTGTTCATGTCATACATTCATTAAAAAGATACATAATAAAAAGTAATATTTATTTTCATAGAATGAATCATCCATTTCTTAAATCATCACACATACATTCATCTCTTTTGTAAACATAATTTATAACACATATTCATTATCCATAAATCATAAGAACATAGTACCAACACCAATATTTTCTGACCTCCATGAATTCTCAATCCAATAACTCAACATTCTCAC
Source organism: Artocarpus heterophyllus (assembly GCA_025403435.1). Classification (NCBI taxonomy): domain Eukaryota; kingdom Viridiplantae; phylum Streptophyta; class Magnoliopsida; order Rosales; family Moraceae; genus Artocarpus; species Artocarpus heterophyllus. The sequence continues at coordinate 279,337 of JAJQZP010000062.1, forward strand.
ATAATTTAGGTACCACACTTGGCGGGAATCAAAATAACACATAAATATATTATCGTGACTTTTCCTAAGTCATAAAAATTACATTTAATGTATCAAACAGAACACACAACATACTCATAAAAACTGCCAGCCATTAGAAAAACAAAAACAATGAATAGTTCTTACTTGCATTCCTATATTTAAAATAAAATCATAATGACCCTAAAATTCAAATGAAAACTTTTAACATATAGTTATAGTACCACATAAATTCTTGACACCAAATAAAATCATTTGATCATACAAAATATCACACAATAAGAGTTCAACACTTTACTGATAAGAACAGTCTAAAAACTTAAGTTCAATAAAATTTCATATTACATAAAATATATATCATATTATCATGAGACTTTTCAATTCATACATTAACATATACATAAACATATTTGCTTAATTTCGTGCAAAATAACATTAATTTGCGTTATGAACAAAACTCATATTTTCGTGCAACATATTCAATTAGCATTAATTTACTGTGAGTGGCAGAGAGAAGAAAATTCATAACTTATCATAAAAATATCAAAATAACGTGAAACTTGGAAGAACATTACAAAACACATATATGAACATCATACTAAAACTTCAGAACAAAATAAAATACGTAAACAAAGTTATGGTAGTCGGATTAAGGAGGAGATATACTTTTTAGAAATACCGAAAAATGAGTTCTTACCTTAAAAACAAATTCTTCTCCACTTTCTTCAAATTCGACCAAAGAAAACTCAATACTTCTCAAATATTTGCAAGAGAATTGAGGAAGAGAATGGGAAAGAAAACATGAAAGAGAGAGAGAGAGAGAGAGGAAACGTCTAAGAAAAATAGAGAGAGAAAATCATAACATAAATGAGCATATCATATAGGGGAGTCAATACTCTCTATTAAGTCAGAAATTTCTTGACTAAAAATTGAGGCTATTCACGTGTAAATGGAGAGGAAATTGGGGAAGGTCAAGTCAATTAGCATAACTTACCATACTTCACCACTTTTAAAATGGGAAACCATATCAATTAACTCAAATCAATCAAAAGTCAAGGTTTCTTTACCAAAATTGAAGCAATCAATCACAAATTATCATCCAATCATAACCAATCATCGTAATTATCTCAATCACAAATTTGAAGAGACTTCTGCTGACTGTTCGTCAGTTGTCATCGGCCTACCGATTCTTTACTTCGGCCTGCCGATGCTTGAGGGACAATTCGGCCTGCCGAACTGTCCTTACATACTAGAATACATCATAGCATATAAATCATTAATGAATCATTATAAAATATACAATAATAATAATATGAACACTTGAGCACATCAATTCCGCGTGACCATCACTTGTCATAACACTTAGAATAAATGGTTAGTGACAATGATATCATAAATCAATATGGAATAAAATGCTTAACGTCGTCACTAATATAACATTATCCGTTACATAAAATAAGTGGTTGTTACATACTAACCTTCCACCATTTGATCTCATAGAACAATAAGAAATTAAAGCCTTGAAATGAAACAATCATTAAATTAAACACATACTCATTCTAATTAAAGCTAACAAAAGAAAGGAAAGTATGAATATTAAAAAAGTCCAAAAAACTTCGTGGAGTCGGAGACATAGTATGATTCTTCAAGAGACACCTCTCAAAACCCATAAAAACAAGAATATAGGTCAGATATCATTCTGTTGGGCCCTAGCTTTGTTCCAACCAACCTTATAGCATTCAAAATTATGATAGGAACGCTCAAGATGATTTATTTTATTTAATTTTCTTTTTTTTTTGTTTGATTTTTCTCTTTCTGTATACTTTCTTCTTTTCTATTTTACTTTTTTTTTAGCCAGTCTTGCAAAATTTTCCCTTCCTTTCTTGATTTGATTCCTTCTTCCACACTTATCATTTGCTCCCAATAGAATTTCTCACAAATTCCTCTTGTACATAAAATGTCTCTACGGCTCCAATTCATCTTTAGAACAATGGTAAAATATAAATATGAGCGGGCTAGCTAAGAAGGTGTGGTTAGCCAAAGATAAATAAAGTCTAACTGAAGGCTCAAATTGACTTACTATGGGGCATGTCCTCTTGGACCATCAGTTGGGGAATTGGTTGATTTGGCTTTGATACTAGAGATCTTAGTGCCTTAATCATTTTCCAGGTGATGCTTGATCAGTCGTTTACCTCGAAAGGCCTCCGGCATAGTTCTAATATATTAACCCCTACATGTCAAAAACCAAATGATAGTTGAAGTGAGGTACAAAAATATACTCATCCTAGAATGCTTGTCTCTATACCGAATAACATGATTTTGTGTAAAAAGATAGGAGTACAATCATCATAAAAACATATCACCTAAAGAATGACATCAAGATTTAAAACAATGCTCATACTGAATCAAAGCCCTAGCATTGAAGCTCAATTCTTAACAAAGTAGTTGGAACATTTCCTAAGACTCAAAAACCTAACTAAAATAAAACAAAAAATTAAATTTTTTTACGATTTTTAATCTATTTAACCAAGAAAAAAAAAACCTAAAAAAATCTAAAAATCCTAAATCCTTCCCCCATACATATCCTTATATTGTCCTTAATGTAAGACTACTAAGCATTGAAGAAAAGAGAAAAAAAAACACACAAAATGATAAAAGCAACAAAAAAACATAAAAACTACAGCTAAGCATTTATCCAGCACCGGAGGTCAATAGGTACCCCCACTTTGAATTCTTGCAGGAAATTAAAAGTATGTATGTGTTCTTTAAGCACGGAGGGGAAACAAAGGCGCATACCTGAATATCAGGCACTTCTTCTTACAGCGCTGATCCTCCCAAGATGCTCTCTTACGGACGGACAAGGTCATTCATAGCACTCCTCTCCTCATGTGCTGGATTGTCTGTGGTGTCTTTCTCCTGTTGCCAGATTCAACCACAACAGGCCTATCCTTTAGGGATTTGGTCTAATAAACAAGGTTCAAGTCAAAAGGATATTCAGGGAAGTTTGAGGCATGCTCAAAAAGAGTGAAAAGTGAAAATCAAGTAGTACCTAAATCTCTGACACCTTTTCTGTTAGAGCGGGGTCTTTCTCAGTAGATTGGGGAGTTGACTGTAGGAGAAAATACACGGCAAATGATTGCCATGACAACAAAGATCCAACAGGGCATCACTTGAAGAAGGTCAAAGAGGAAAGGGATTACCTTGGAAGGTGAAGTGTCTACCATCAGAGTGAGCTTCTTTTTGGGGCTTTTCTTGTCGGGCTAACTCTTAGCCTATGGATATCACCCAAGTCAAACAAGAAGCGTGCAAAAGGAAGAGAAAAGGAAACGCAGTACATGGTAGGAATACAAGTAAACAAAAAAAGGAAGAACATGAGAACTTAATTCACCTATACGGTTGCCTTGAAAGACAACTTCTAAGTGGACGCCAAGCCTCCTCATCACAGGCCTTGTCCTCACCTCGGCTCTGGTTTGCGGAAGTCTCCTTGGAGACGTCGGCCAGGCAAGAGCTCTTTCTTTAGGACATGGGGCCTGGAGGAGTTGGTTTCTTAGGAGTTTACTTGGAAGGAGTAAGACGAGAAATTTCTGCGGGGGGCAAGCCCATGTCGCAGCCTTGCACCTGCTCCCCTTGGAGGATGAAGACAGAGGATCGGGAGCACAGGCCTCTTCTTATAGCATCTCATCGATCAAAGGTCTTGAGTCTCCAGTGGGACTGGCTCTCTTCAAAGAAGTTTGAATGATTGTGGCATCCAGTAACCTCCATGTCTCAACTGTCACACCCATGATGGAAAAAGAATTAGGGCATGCACTTGAGCCAACCCCATCTCATGGAGGGAGACCAACAGTCAATGCTAGTACTTTGAAACTTGGGGTGCACTTGGCAAGGTATTATACACCCAGGACAAATGAGGTGTCAGCTATTGGAGTGGGAAATCTACCATTCACTAAGAAGGATGAGCTTGCTACCAAAGCTGGTTCCTTCCAAAGTGACAGATATCTGGGGACAGTCTGATCAAATCCAAATTGGCTAGGCACTCAGTACAAGTGGCAAAATATCCGTATCGGCTCTTCCTCATAGGTGGGCACTGTGAGCTAGCATGATGTCAAGAAGGTGTAGATTAGGGTTGTTATAATCATCAAACTTGGAAAAAAGGTTGCTTTGGCTATCATTGTTCGACTCATAGAAAAGCAATTGTGGGGCAAAATCTTCAACGTTAGAGTAGGGGATGAACTGATGTCGAGGTCGGCTATGAAGTCCAACATAAGCCTGTCGGATACAAGCTTCCTTCTAGATCAGCAGCAACATAGTGTGATGGTGATGTCAGTATGGTCAAAGTCCACGAGGCCCTTCTCCACCATTGACAAAGGAAGGGGCCGTGGAGCATAGCTAGGGAAGTACTCCTATAGGAACACTTGCAACAGGTTGGTGGAGAAAGGTAGGTCTCAAGGCAATAGTGGTTGGCGCCATAAGGCACATCTCCCACGAGAGCATCCATCTGGTTGTAGAATTCTCTAAGGAATAGTTCGGCCAATGGTAGCCTCTTCCCCTTGGAAATTTCAATGGCCACGGGGAAGTAGTGCCTCAAAATAATGTCTCTTAGGGGACTAGGGAAAAATACTTGCTTAAGAGTAGGGCGATCATGGCCTCCATTTGACAGCACTCTAGCACTTACACCGGGCTAAAACTTGTCGTCGGAAGTGTAGCCATATAAATATTTGATCCAACAAGTAGGGTTGGAATGAGAGCTATCAAATGCCTTAAGACAGGTGAGAAGGGCTTCCATCAAAACTGCTTTTTTTCATTGCATCCTCAAAGCATTTTGCCACCAAAGGGGAATCTTGGAGATCACATGGGTGGGTAGTTAGAAGATCTTCATGACGTCCATCAGTGTCAAAACGATCTCCTGTGGAGCAACAATGAAGGTGTGACTCTTCAGACTCCATCGTAGGACCACATACTTTAGGCCCAAATGTTCTTGAAGAGGCTGAATTGGGCAGACGCGATCAAAAACAGAGGGATGTCGAACTTTGCTAAATGATCCTAAACCTCTTATATGGGCTTGCCCACGGAGGTATTAGTAGGGTTTGAGAAAGGATGAGGTCGGTTTAAAGTAACCCTACTCAAATCAGAACCAGAGGACTGATGATGAGGGTACTACTGGCACGACAATAAATAGGGGCTCGGACGGGCCGTCACTTGGGGTTGCAATAGGAAGGTCTAAGTCCTGTGCTGACTTAAAAAAATGGTCTTTGACAATGAAAACTGCATTTTCAGCCTTGGACTTGTGGGCTTTTCCAGATGGAGAAGTGCTCACGGTGTTGACCTCAAAAGTCTGTCATGGACGCACCTATAGTAAGCAAAAGGAATTTGCGTTACCTTACGGGAGAAGGAAAAAAGTAAGAAACATTAGTCTAATGGGCGAGCCAAAGCAAAATAGAGAAGGCATATGCAACAAAATTGGCAACAACACCACAAATCAATAGCGGGACTCAAGCAAAGCAATACATGCATGATCCATGAAAGAAAGCATGAGAAGACGAACAAAACCATGACTAAAATAGGAACCTATAGGGAAAATAAGAAAAATGGCAATAAGAACATTAAATGGAGAGAAGATGATACAAAGACCGGAAAGTTCAAGCTCAAACAAAGGAAAACAAAAGAAAAAATGGTAGCCACGAATAGAAACCTTGGAACCATAGCAAAAAATAGGGGTCCACATAGAAGTCACAACCTACCAATACCACTGGCATCACTCTCGGCGGTGAAAGGAAGGTACTACCGCTTCAAAAAAAAAACCAAATAATGAAAAACAAAACAAAGAAGAAAATGCATATGCACACAGAACTATAGCAATGGCGGATCATTATCATTGCCAGCACAATGACAAAGGGCAACGACAACAAAGGCCACAGAGATGAGAAGGTTCATCGGAAAGTTCAATAGAACAAGTACAAAGGTTCAATAGTGATTGGCATTACAACATACAAAAAGAAAAACTTCAACAAGGCTCATCATCGATTCAACAAGAGAAGTACAAGGATTCATTATCATTTGACATTGAAGTGTATTATTTGGAAAAAAAAAACAAAAAAGAGAGAAAAAAGAAGGAAGAAAAACAAGAAAAAAGAAGGAGAATAGGGAACACACTAGAAAACGCATAAGAATGACGATGGATCACTCTGAAGGTGATGATGAATGATAGTGGACCGAGTTTCATCGATGGCAATGGCCAGAGCCCTTGGGCTTATGACGGGGTTCAGCGAAGGAGAAAGGTGCGAGAAAGAAAAGAGAGAAGGGAGAAGGAGGCCGATTAATAGTGACGGGCGGTGGCAAACGAACAGAGTGATGGGTGTAGATGTTACAAGTCACACGCGGCCGAAATAGACCCTGACGCGCGGACAGCAGTGACAAACATGAGTCAATCTGATAGGACGAGTCTTGTCATGGTGGCAGTCTCTAATTAAGGCCATTTCTGCTGGAGCCTTGCCCTCACTCATAACGTAAAGCATTACTCGTTGTAAGGCATTACCTAATGTAAGGCATCTCCTAAAGTAGGGCATCACTAGGCGAAGAGAGATCACCCCACTAAACGACCAAGGATAAGAGTCCACTCGCTGTTATCAATACCTCATGGGGGAATTCACCTATGGATAAGATATTTCAGCAATGGTTGTGGTTGCAAGTGAAACTTTACATTAATATTGACAAAGACCATTCTTTCAAGGACTTAGGAGTTGATTGTCCGGACTGTCTCGGTATGTTGCATAGACCGCAATATCAAGGGCCTAATGTTGATACCTGTTTTTTTACAAGGTATAAGCCCAGTCCATGTCTTGTAGCAAAGCCCAAGGTAAGGTACATGAATCCAAGTCATGAGGTAGGGTTCTCTTAGTAGGTTGTAGTTTGGAAGGCCGAGAAATGTGAATAGGCCCATTTTATATAGTGTGATTAAACTTTTAACTTGCTTAGGAAGTTTTAAATCTAATAAGAGTTAAAATAAAATAGGAATGGAGGAAATTATAGTAAAATAAAGCCAAAAACACTAAATTCTAATTAGAAGCCTAAACCCAATGCTAGAAAAAGCCTATTTTTTGACCTACCTGACACGTCAGCCCTTATGGCCAATTTATCACACCAGCTTACCAGCCATGCCAGCTCACCTACTGCGCCAGCCACAACAGTTCTCTTGAGGAATCCCCTGTCCTAGAGTCATGTGGCTCTTGCCACTAGAGACAAATTTCCCCTCAATCAGGGTGAGTCAAAAGGAAACCCAACCCCACAGTCTAATCCTTGCCCAAATTGGCATGGCAAAGCTCCTTCTTTTGAACTATAAGACCTCTCTCTAAGCTTTAAACTACCCTAACCGTCTGAAGACACCTTTCTGAGGAGCTGTTCTACTCATGGGACTTTTAAACCCCTACCATTTCATCAAAGATACCATATCTTCATGAAATGGACATGTTCCCACCACTAAGTACATAGGAAATTCCTCCATAACTATTCATATTTCTCTCTCATACCACTTGCACACTTGGAGGGCCTTTTTGGTAGAGTTCTCTTCTCCAATGGATTAGAAGTCGCAACAAGTCTTGTCCTCAAACTCGACCGCCCTTGGGCTTACCCAGACTAGCTGTAACCTAGCTGAGGCCACCACAAGGCAAGCCTTAACATCCCATTTCAACCATTTCCAACACTGAAATAGCTACTACAGAGTCATTGGCTCTCATCACTTGAACACCGCCACTTCAACTCTTAACAGACAACACCCGAACTAATCAAATAAGGCCACAGTCGATACCCTCTACATGCAAAAACTTGCGACAAAAGGGCCTCAACAATATTTAAATTATTCCTAGACTGTATAAATTGGGTTTTATCGGTATAATTGATAGCGTTCGAATGGGACTGCCAAATTATTAGAACATTACTAAATTGTAATATAGTTATTATTGAGTAAAATGGTGAGCAATGGTCGATTCTGTAGAAGAACTATGTCTAGTTTATTAGTTGTCAACTATAAAAACATAAATTAAACTAAATATAAAAATGCTAAATTAATTGTCTAAAAAAATAAATAAATGAAATATTACAAAACAATTATAACAAAAACTAGTTATAGGATCCTTCACCATCATTGAACATTAATTATGCAGATAATCATAGAATTTATTTCTAAATTTTCTATTGAAACTACCAACTGTAGATATAAAACAAGCACTGCTATCACATTCTTTCCTTATTGTTTAGATTTAACAAGCGAAGTGCTCTATTAAACCCTTTTACATGAAACAACCTAGGAGAAATCTAGCTAAGTTCAAACTAACGGAAGCCTTAAGTTGAGAAAAACAGGTTGATCTAAGCAAAAAATACACAGAATCTAAATTCATTCAACCTATATTGCATTTCACATCACAATCACACAAAAACCTTGTCGTAATCATGTGTCATTGATGAGTGAGTATTTTTTTAAGTCATAAATCAATTACTTCTTTAGCTTAAATATTATAAAATCTTCAAGTATTTGTGTTATTTTTATGTTTTGTGTGTTATCTTGTAGAAGATCAATAAAATGGAACTTCAAGGGATTTAAAAGAACTCATTTCGATTAAAAAGATCATAGCCGCATGCCCACGTGACATCTGCCACACAGCCTCACGCTAGAAAGAGCTCAACAAAGTGGCCTGCACAAGTGTGCATCTCGCGCTCGTTGCAGCCATAGAGCCATGAAACCAAGTGGCCTATGTTCCTAGGTAGGCCAAGTGTGTGTCCTGTGAGCTCTGAGACACAACATGCCTAATAGACCTGTGGTGTGTATGTGTGCCCACGCAAATTGTTGCATGGCCAGCGCATCCACACAGGCTATTGTGCGGCTTACACACCCATCGAGTAGATGATCTGTACAGTCATGCACCATGTTGCGTGGGCCGTGCCCTCATTTTTCCATGCTAATTCACAATTAAGTCGTTGATCAAGTTTGAAAGGCCAAGATTAACCCAAGGGAGATTGGTCTAAATAGCTGATTAAGCTCTAGACCCGAGGGAATATGCAAGGAATAAGACACCAATCCCAAAAGATTAGATCCAAAAAGAACAAACACTTTTCTCAGAGGTATTCTAGAGGAAATGGGGCTGAAAGCTAAATGCTCTTAGAGGATTCTTGAAGAGCTCCATTCCTAAAGATTGTCTCAATTAGAGTTCTTCTTCTTCCTTTCTTCCCCATGATTTTCATAAGGATTTGTAATTGTGGATATTGTCTTGAATATGTTTATATTTATGAATTTCTTAACAATTTTTGTTATGGATTTATTTATGCTTGTTTAGACTCTATTCTAGGGGCTTCATGTAGCTCTATCCAAACTATATTTGGAATACTTGGTTGATTGGTAATGAATTCTCAATTCAATTCATTTATGCTTCTCTATATTTTATACTTCTAATTTGTTGGGAAATAAATTAGTTGAATTAGATCTATGAATTTAATCCTCAGGATAGATTAATTTATTGGTCAGTTTGGGAAACATAATCTATATTATTATTGAGTTCAGGAGACCAAGAATACTTAGAAAATCAATAGAGGGGTTGTTTAATGATTGCATAGATAGACAAATTTGAAAAGGATTCCTATTTGACTATTTATGCATATGACCTCATTTCATCCTTAGAAAAGGTAAATGAAGCTAATAGTAACCCTTGATTTATGTTTTAGTTGAGATTAATTATCAATTGCTAAGTAAGAAGTATGCATGAAGAATAGAGTGAAGTCAAGACCCTAGAATTTCATTCATATAAATTTCCATTTCGTAAAATTGTTACATTTATTATTTTCTCATCTTTTGTTTTATTAAATTTGGTATGACAATTTCCATTTAAGTATTGCACGTAATTCAACTCATAATTGCCTAGATAAAATCAAAGTTACGAATATCCAAAGTACTTAGCTAAAATTCAAAGAAATTTAATCCTCATGAGGCGATATTTGGCGTTAGTCACATTACTTGTACGACTCGTACACTTGTGGTTTGAGCGTAACAGTCACAATTTGCTACTTATGGATCAAGATTTCTAATCTAGCAATAGACAATTCTTAAACCATAATTAGTAGTACACCTAATTAAATATATCAAGAAAATCCTCATAAATATTAAATATAGTGAAACATAAACAATCTTAAATAGAAAACTAGAAATTAGTTATACAATTCCTACATAATTAACTTTAGAGTTTAGAATTCCCAAATAACCAAAATACAAACTAAATTAACATAACTATAAAGGAAAAAAGAGAAAGAGTAAGAGAAAAGAACATATTTCACTACTACAGATTGTGGATTTTACGACAGTTAAAAACTATTTGAAAACTTCAATCATGATACAAAATGGAGTTTTCACAACGGTTTTTTTTCTGTCGTGGAATAACAAAATTGGCACGGAGGGGTGTCGTGGGGACAATTCCATGATGGTTTTTGTAGAAACCTTCATGGAAGCTTGACCTTCCACGATGGTTTCTATAAAAATTGTTGTGGAGGATTGAGATTCCATGATAGTTCTATAAAAACTGTCATAGAAGCTTGACATTCCACGATGGTTTTATAGAAATCGTCATGGAAGGTCAAACTTCCATGACAGTTTTTCCCAAAAAGGTCGTTGAAGCATGACCTTCCAAGACGTTCTCTTGTAAAACTATCATTAAAAATTATGCTTGCACGATGGTTTTTATAAAAACCATCATGGAAAATTGGTATTGCCAAAAAACTATTTCCAAAAATTTTTGATTTCCCACGAGATGGCCAATCCCTTGTGTTATCCATTACAACAAGGCCTTGATTGCATACAAAAATTTATGTATATTGAAATTATAGGGTATTTACAAGATCATTTACATTTGAGGTATTTTGATCAATTGTTTATCTACTATGTCCATCTATATATCTAAAAATTACATATCTATCTACAAATTGTACCCACTCTAATCTAACTTTATGTATGTCCGTATGTATATAAAAATCTTTTATTCTTAGGGCTTGTATACCACTTGTAATTATATCTCGCATGAAACGTAGAATAAAAAAACTACATTCTACGTTTCCTTGGTGTCTTGGACACTTACATTTGGAATATAGCATTTCGTTTGGTTGGTTTGTGACACCGCTTCCCACTTGAAGCTTCCAATCATTAAGCGCCCTAACAATGAGTCATGTTTAAATGAATTAATAGACGATACAATAATATGAGACTCAAAACAGTTAATTTTATAAGATAATATTAATACTTACAATCTCGTGACTAATACGAAACCAATATATTTGGTCCTCCCATGGCGAAATAAGTGCCAACATCTAATGTTTGGTACACAATTTCACATATTCACATAATTTCACATATTTTATATATTTACATCTTCACATATTCACAAGTTTACAATTTCACGAATACAATTTCACATATTCATATATTTCATATATTCACATCTTCACATATTCACAATTTCACATTTCAATTACACAATTTCACATATTTGCACTATTCACATATTCACAATATTCACATATTACACATATTTACATCTTCACAAGTTTAAAATTTTAATTACACAATTTCACATATTTACATAATTTCACATATTTCACATCTTCACATATTCACAAGTTTACAATTTCAATTACACAATTTTACATGTTCACAATATTCACATATTTCATATATTCACAACTTTATAATTTTACGAACACAATTTCCTAAATTCACATAATTTCACATATTTTACATATTCACATCTTCACATATTCACAAGTTCACAATTTCAATTACACAATTTGACATATTTACAATATTCACATATTCACATCTTCACATATTCATAAGTTTACAATTTCAATTACACAATTTCACATATTCACATAATTGCACATATTACACATACTCACAATTTTACAATTTCAATTGCACAATTTCACCTAATACACATATTCACATATACACAATTTCATATCTTTATATAATTTCACATATTAACAAAACAAATAAAATTTGTGGGGGCAGGATAGAGGGTGGGTGGGGCGAGGTGGGGCAGGGTGGGGGGTGGGTGGGGCGATGGGGAGAGGTTAGGTGGGGTAGGGCGAGGGTGGGTGGAGTGGGGGGTGGGTGGGGCAAGGGGGCGAGAGGGGTGAGGGTAGGGTGGGGTAGGGGAGGGTGGGGCAAGGGGGTGAGGCAGGCGAGGGTGGGGTGGAGTGGGGGTTGGGTAAGGCAAGGGGGTGAGGGGGGGCGAGGGTGGGGGCGAGTGGACCAAGGAGGGCAGGGTGGGTGGGGCGAGGGGGGCGAGGGTGGGGTAGGGTGGGTGGGGTGGGTGGGGCGAGGGGGGAGAAGGTGGGTGGGGGAGGAAGGGGGCGGTGGGGAGGGGGAAGAGGAAAGAGAGAGGGAGGGGGAGCTTATCGACAGCAAGGAGGGGACAGCGACGGAGGCAATGGCGGCAGAGAGAGATCTTGAGAGAGAGAGAGAGAGAGAGAGAGATTTTAGAGAAAGAGGGAGGCAGATTCATAATGGAAAGACCTTCCATGACGGTTTATCTATAAACCATTGTGGAAGCCTTTCTATAGCATTATAAATGCTGTCAGAAAGACAGCGGCCTTCCATGATCGTTTATAAAAATAAACCATTGTAGAAGCTATTTTATAGCATTATAACTGCTGTTAGAAAGACAGTAGCCATCCACGACGGTTTATTACCATCGTGATAAACCATTGTAGAAGTATTTTACAGCATTTGAAATGCTGTAAAAAAGACAGCATAATTCCACAACGGTTTATTTATAAACTATAGTTGAAGCTATTTTACAGCATTTTAAATGCTGTAAAAAAGATAGCAGCCTTCCACAACAGTTTATAAATAAACCGTCGTGGAAGCTATTTTACAGCATTGTAACTGCTGTCAAAAAGACAGCAGCCTTCTACGACGGTTTATCGTGGTTTATTTATAAATCGGTGTGCAAGCTATTTCACAGCATTTCAAATGTTGTAAAAAACATGCAGCCTTCCATGACGATTTATAAATAAATCGTCGTGAAAGCTATTAAGAAAAGCCTTTTATATTGAAGTAAATGCTGTAAAAAAATAGGGCGCCTTCCACGACAGTTTATTTATAAATCGTCATGGAAGCTATTGCATACCACGATGGTTTTTTAAAAAATTGTCATGGTAGCTCGTGGCCATTCCACGATGGCTTTTATAATGTTTGGCGTCAGAAAACCATCGTCTCCACCAAAGCTCTCTCCCATGGCCTTTTCCTTCTTCTTTTCGTTATGGTTTCCTCTAAGTTTTGGCAGCCTAAACTACCCAAAAGAACCCAAATCTAGTGTGTTATAGTTTATAGGCTTAGTATTTTAAATGCTGTAAAAAAGACAGTAGCCTTCCACGACGGTTTATTTATAAACCATCGTGGAAGCTATTTTATAGCATTTTAAATGCTGAAAAAAAGATAGCAGCCTTCCACGATGGTTTATTTATAAACCGCCGTGGAAGCTATTTTACAGCATTTAACTACTGTCAGAAAGATAGCAGCCTTCCACGATGATTTATCGTAGTTTATTTATAAACCGTTGTGGAAGCTATTTTACAAATGCTATAAAAAAGATGCAGCCTTCCACGATGGTTTATAAATAAACCGTCATGGAAGGTATTAAAAAAAGCCTTTTATATTGAAGTAAATACTGTAAAAAAAATAGGGCGCCTTCCATGACGGTTTATTTATAAACCATCATGGAAGCTATTGCATACCACGACGGTTTTTTAAAAAACCATCGTGGTAGCTCACAGCCATTCCATGACGGTTTTTATCTTCACAGGTGTAACTCGCCGTGTTTTTTTACTTACCACGAGGATTTTTGGGAAGCAATCGTTAAATAAAGATCGTATAATAAAAAATTTGTTGTAGTGTTTGGCGTCGAAAAACCATCACCTCCACCCAAGCTTTCTCCCATGGCCTTCTTTTTCTTCCTTTGGTTGTGGTTTCCTCTGAGTTTTGGCAGCCTAAACTACCCAAAAGAACCCACATCCAGTGTGTTATAATTTATAGGCTTAAGGTTTTTGGGGCTTTGGAGACTCAAATTTGGGTTAAAATTTAGGTATGCGTGAGTGCAAGGAAGAAACGGTGTAGCTATACAAAAAACACATCAAGCTGAAAAGGCGAGTGTGCAACTAGCCAGAGTTTTTTTCAAGGGGACACAAAATGGCAGAACAATCGCGTAGCTACATAGAAATATGGTGCGGCCACTCATTTTTCTCGCAAGGGCATGGAATTTTTGCGCTGGGGCACCACGATTCTTTCTTATGGTGGGGGCATAAAAATTTAGCATTGTGGCGCCATTTTAGCTATTCCAAAAACACTTATTTTTCCTCTCAGATTCCTGTAGACTTCAACTCTTGATTCCAAAATGCCTCCAATTCAACGTTTTTGACTCCAAAACAGTTATTAACATTCAAATTACCTATAAAACATAAAAATACAATAAAAACACAATAAAACAAAGGAATAACAAATAAAGCATATGAAAGAATGATATGAAAATAATATGAAATTATGCACTATCAAATTCTTCGACACTTAGCTTTCACCAGTCCTCAAGCAAAACTCAAACAAAATTAAAAACACGAAAAACTAAACTAATCTTCCAAACTTCAACCTCAGAGAACAAAAAGAGATATGACCTTAAAATCAAACAAATATTGAATTTAATCCATGGTTATTAAGAAGTTCATAATCCTATGTAGTTACACTTGGTGAATGTGTGAATTGACTAATGTAATGGTTATTGTACTTTGCATGCTAAGAACAAGTAAACACTCAAAAACTTTACAAAAATACTCATCCAAATCAAAATTATGGTGTCAAACATCATAGGCTTTCCTTTTGTTACAAATCTCCACTATGTTGAAGGCACCATTGAAATCTAAAGACTTTCAATACAGATTGTAATGTGGCCAAGGGGTAGTGGCTTAACAAAAAGGGGTAAAGGTAATGTAATGGTCCTAAAGACTTTATGGAATTAGAGACATCTTAGAAGTCCTTCCTTAGACACTTCTCAAAACCTGAAGAAGTATAGAAAGGCAAAGTTTAATGAAGTTAGGCCTCAGCTTCATTCCAAACCAACCTTGCAACAACCCCAAAATAAGACGGAATAGCTCACAACATTTATTTTCTTATTTATTTAGTTTTCTTTCTTTTTTCTTTTTTTTCTTTTTGTTTTATTATTTTTATATATTTTTCTTTAGTGAGTTATTCTTATAACATTTCGCTTCCTTACTCTCAATTTGCACTTCCCCTCTTTAAAACAAGGGTGACAATATAAGTACAATCAATCTCAGTAAGAAAATATGTTCAACCAAACAATAAGATTTACATGAAAAGCCCAAATTGGCTTACTAAGGGGATGTTCTCTCAGGAACATCTATCAGGGCTTTGGTTGATTTGGCCTTGGGGCTAAAAAAATCCTAGTGCCTTATGATTTTGAAATGATGCTCAATCAACCATTTGCCTCGACAGGCCTCGGGGCGAGTTTTAGTACAAAGCACCTGCTTTCTAAACCAAAATTATACATGAAAAAGATAAAGAGAATCTACTCATCCAAGCATTTCCGTCTCTTTACCGAATAACATTCTATTGTGCAACAAGAATTAAGTACAATCATTAGAAAAACATATGAACCAACAAAGAACATCAAGATTCAAAACAACATTCATCATCAATGAAAATCATAGCAATAATGCTCAATTCTCATCAAACTGGTTAGAGGATATACTAAGACTCAAAAAATTAAAATTAAAACAAAAATAGAAAAATTTTTGTGGTTTTATGATTTTTTTTAAACACACAAAAATTAGAAAAATTAATTAAGGAAGCCTTTCCTTACACTTAATTCTTACATAGTCTTCAATGTAAGACTAAGTATGGAAGATTAAAACAAACACAATCATAACAAAACAATAAAAATCAATAAATAAAATAGAGTGGAGGTTAAGAGAAATCAAATCTGTATTGAGGTGCTCTCTAGTCATTGGCCTCCCAATAAGCACTTGGTTTATTGTCCTCAGCCGGACATGGAGAAGTGATCATTAAAGGGTGGCTTCTGCCTATAACATGTGTTATAGAACAACACATATGGGTCTTAATTGTAAATGCCCTCAAGCTTGGTAATATATGGGAAATTCTGGCACATTACACCAACTTGACTTAGTTTCAAATGATGTATTAAGGTTGAAAAGTCTGTTTCTCGCTTAAGCTCATAGATGGCGTAATATGGTGATGGTAGCATCAATGGGAAGTATGGATCCATTGGCGGTGTATGTGTTATTACAGCTGATGAGCCCATGTCGAGAGTCTCATGTGCTTCTTCATCGGGTCTTGTGGTTTGGCTTCCATGTGATTCAAATTACTCTCACAACCTTGGTTGTTTGAGCCATCTTCATCATCCAGTCATACCATCATTTTCACCATTTCATTATCATTAGTTATCTTCATTTCTCATGTCTCCAACCTGCTTATTGCATTGGCTAATTAGGCCACTTGTCGCTCCAGACTATGAAAACTCGCTTTCACCTCTCGGTGACATTTTGTATTGCTAGCAACCAAAGCATCGACTATGCCTTCTAGAGATTCCTCTTTAGGTGTCTGGTCATGCAAGGATCTTCCTATCTCAATTGCTAAATCGATCAGCTCCTAGGGTACCTTTGTATCCTGAGGTTGAGTGTCAAACCATAGCTCCCAACTGGTATAACTGTCCTCCTAACCTTGGTTGGTCCATGAGCCATTACATTTCTATTGATCATATTCAGCAATGTCTTCCCACATATAGTAGGCTTCATCTATAGATTGTTAGTAGAAAGTCATGGTACCATTCGCGCTTTCAACCCAATATGTTGATGTAGCATATAGGCCATTGATGAAAATTTATAGTTGACACTCCTTGGGGAAACTAAGATATCAAAATGTAATCCTTGTATCTCTTCCAAGCAAGGTAGAATTGCTAAGAATGTTGTTGGGCAAAATGTGTGAGGATTTTAAAATGTTTCATTTTTTTTTTTTAAATTCCTCAACAAGATTTAAAGGAAAAAGAAAAATAAAAGAAAAGAAAAATTCAAATTAATCCTAGAGCTAGTTTGGATCGATATGTATAAAAACTAACAAACAATCCCTAACAACGGCACCAAAATTTTAATAGCATTTTGATAGGACTACCAAATTATTAAAACCTTGCTAAATTGTCATATAGTTATTACTGAGTAAAATGGTGAGCAAGGGTTATTTCTGCATGAGAATTTGGACTAATTAATTAGTTATAAATACAAAAAAAAATTAAACTATATACAACTGGGGTTTTAAATTTTTGACTAAATTAATTATCTAAAACAAAAATAAATAAATGAAATATTAAAAAATAATTATAATAAAAATTGCTTCTTGGATCCTTCACCACCACTAAACATTAATTACGTAGATAATCATGGAATTTTTTTCTCAATTTTCTGCTGAAACTACCAACCTTAGATAACAACAAGTGCTATTAATAAGATAAGAGCCCTATTAAACCTATTTTCATCAAACAACCTAGGAGAAGGCTCACTAAGTTCAATCTAATGGAAGCATTACATTGAGAAAAATAGGTTGATATAGGCAATAAACACGCAGGAGCTGGTTTTATTTAACCTATGTTACATTTCACATCACAATCATACAAAAGCCTTACCACAATCGTGTATTACAATTTGCTACATATGGTTAAAAATTTAAGACAATTATGGATCAAGATTTCTAATCTAGCAATAGACAATTCTTAAACCATAATTAGTAGTACACCTAATTAAATATATCAAGAAAATCCTCATAAATATTAAATATAGTGAAACACAAGCAAACTCAAATAGAAAATCGAAAATGATTCATACAATTTTTACGTAATCAAGTTTAGAGTTTAGAATTTTTTCTAAAAAACACATTGAAAGAAAAGGTGAGCATGTGGCAGCATGGAATTTTTTTTCATGGGGTCACACAATGGCAGAACAACTATGTGGCCATAGGAAAATTTAGTGCAGCCATGCCATTTCTCTCATGGGCATGGAATTTTTACATTGAGGTGCAATGGTTCTGTCTTATGGCACGGAGGCGAGAAAAATTTGGCATTGGGGCACCATTTTGGCTATTCCAAAATACTTGTTTTTCCTCCCAGTTTCCTTTAGACTTTAACTCTTGATTCCCAAATGCCTCCAATTCAACGTTTTTTTTACTCCAAAACATTTATTAAAACTCAAATTACCTACAAAACATAAAAACACAATAGAAACACAATAAAACAAAGGACTAACAACCAAAATATATGGAAGAATGATACGAAAAGAATGCAAAATTATGAACTATCAATAATCAATCAAATGCTTAATTATTGAACCGAAATTCTACTTGGGGTTCGATAAGGATATATTAACTTATTTCAAGTCAACATTTCTCTTAAACTCTACACTCTTTCTTACCTGTACAACTTATTATTTATTACCTTGGTTTACTACTAAGCTTTCTAGCTGAAAGTTCACAGTTATTCCTAGATTGGTTCAATATATATAGTGTGACTGAGCTTGTCATATATGTTGTTATCTTCTACTTCTTACCAAAACTGGGGCTAATGTTTTCTAAACTTATACTTCTTATGAGCTAAATGGTAGGGTTATGGAAAATCTTTAATTAATTATTTTGATTTTTTTCAGACATTACATTCGTCCCCCCAGTCTCAACCCCTATTTTTGTTGGAAAACGAGTACGCAAATTAAAATTTTTTGTTAAAAAATTCTTCAAAACAAGTTAGATATGCTATGTATATATATTAATAAAAGTTCTTCCATACCTTTTAGTAGACTGAAAAACTATAGAAATTGCAACTAGAAAAATATACCGAAATAGCCTCAATCAGCTAGTCTTCTTTGCTATTTTCTTTCCATGATCGGAATGCTAGTTGACGCATGTTATTCAGTTTTTCCTCAGGTGATATCTCCTTCTAACAACTTAAGAAAACTAAGAGCTAAGGTTTGAGATGTTAAATAATAGCTCTGTGGGAGTTTTAGAGTCTTCTCAGCAAAATACTCTTCTCTAAATTCCTCAAATGATCTAAGAAACACTAAAAAATTGTTCTCTTTATATAGAGGTCAAATTAGGACTAGTCCTTATCAAATTTGGTCTCAAAATTTGAATCAGACTCAAAATCCAAGCCAAAAATGTTTTCACACATTTTGTTGAAAGAACAGTTGCAGTTGACCACGCCTGTGTATGGCGGTTAATCGTAACATCGTGGCTGAGTTGGCTGTCGTATTTTTATACTTCTCAGACTTATTTGATTCACCCGATTTGAACTGATTAAATAAATCCTATCTTATTTGATCCAAGTATTCTTTAAAGAGCCTCAATTTTAATTCAAATAACCCAATAAAAAAGTTATCTAATTAAAACAGTCATACACAGATAATCCTATATAAATAAAATCTATTTTAAATAATTCAACATGTTTATCTTGAATTAATTTACAAAATTAATTCAACTGATAAACTAACATGAATTATTAAATTCAATTTATTGCATTTTAGTCGATCTAATAAATAACATAAGTTACCAATCTAGAGGAAAAACATGTCGTATCATTACAGAAAATATTATGACCTAGCAAAAGGTACCTGATGGACATATATAGATCAAGTTCCTATAATTATAAAATAACATATCTCTAACCCATATATTTTATAACTATCAACTCTAAACCTATTCCATAAAAGCTTTGAGCTACACTTATGAACTATAGACAAAATTATAAAACTCCAATAAGTTTAATGTCCATGACATATCATAATGTGTAACATCCCCATAAGATATTCATAATTAGCTTAAGGATAAATTCGGTTTTACTTTATTGATTATTTTTATCTTATGTTTCGTTATCTTACCATTGGAATACTTATTATTCATAACCAATAACAAATAGTGTACCATTGGTTACACATATGTATTCAAATAGTTAAGCACTCTAGTTTCTAATGACAGGATAATGCCTATAAGAGAATATCAATAAATTTACAAAAGAGCTATAGATTCCATATATATGAATAATGAATCTACATTAATCAAGAGTTGTGCCTCCAATGTACCGATATACGTATCTTTATATAATTCAAGATGTCACCCTTTGGTACATCGAAAGACTCAAATCAAGAATATGGACCCATTGATTTATTTTAGGATTAAGATATAACACATATGATATCTAAAGTGAATTGATTTAAACAAACAAAAATATTAATCAAATCAATTCATCTTTAGTCGTGAACCAATATATCATCACCTATGACAATATGGCAATGTTTCTACTCATAAAATCCAACCTCAATGACCAAGACAAGTCATCACTTTTTAAGGATGTAGACAACATAACAATCTTAACATGAACAAAGTGCCTAACATTATTTTTTCAATTGCGGACCTTACCATTTAGACTATAACCTTTAAAATTCATGTCTTTCACATAATCTGTCTATTATATGCACGATCATAAAGGTTTAACTGATAGTCACAGTCTTTTGTTCATTTGTCAAATAATCAATATAAATAAACATAAAAGGGGAACATTTGATATATGAAAATAAATAATAAACTCTTTATTGATTAAATTTCTCCAAAAATTATTACATCGTTTAATCCTTAAGGCATCTAGTCTAACACTTCTCTCACCCTGAACCCGCGACGGCCATCCCTACGCCATCCAACACATTGCCTTAGCCAACCCCCTGTGCACCCCTTCGTCCCTGTTGCCCCTCCCTATGTCGACCTTACCCCATAACCCACCTACAGAGAGAGACGGCTAGCCCCACGCCATCCAACACATTGCCTCAGCCAATCCACTGTGCGCCCTCTTGCCCCTATCGCCCCTCTTTGCATCGCTGTCACCCCATCACCCACCTAAAGACAGAGTATTTTCAAACTTTTAAAGTTTTTCTTTATTTATAAGATTCACATTCTTATTTAAAAAATATTTTTAATTAGATTTTATGATTTTGTTATAATTTTTATAGTTTTATGTTTTTAATTTTTTTTTTTTTTGTAAAAAACAGAGTATTAGTAACATCTAGTTAGTTTTAAAAAACTCAAAATTATAAATTTATAAGGAATAAATACATTTAAATTTCTTGAAAATTTGAACAGAAAGATCAAGAAAAAAATATTTCTTTGGAGAAAGTGTAAATATTAAAGATGCAAAATAAGGGTAAAAATTTCGTATCTAACAACACATATAGCTAAAAGCTTTTTTTTTTTTTTTAACATATGGATAGTTATGACATTTTTAAAAATTTGATGGTCAAAGTTTAGCCAATATTGACACTTCTCTGTAATTTGTTTGTAAAGTGAAGAGGTTTTAATGTAATTAGTTTCAATAAAAGATGTATAATAAAGATAATTACACTAATCGACTTAAAAACACAATGGTCAGTCTAATGAGTTCTTTATTAGAAGATAATTATGTTCTAAAAAAAAGAAAGATGAATACGCAAGATATCATATTATGATAACTAAATGATCAATCAACTTAAAATATATTCAAATTACGTGACATCATCATAAAGAAAAGGGTAAATATACTCTAATTATAAACTTGAAGCAACTTATTGCTGGTTCTAGAAAACTTCATATCCTCCACCACAAAATAGAATAAAATTAAAAGTCTTTGTATAGATTACCAGCTCGCCTTGAAACTAGAAAGTGAAACCAAGCTTCCTGTGAAGCTACAAACTTCTGTATCAAAATTACAACTTGGAATCTGAATGTACTTCAGGGAATCATTCTTTGGATTGTAGGAAATAAAGCTCTGGCAGTATTTTAGCAACAATTCACCGTTCTTCCATAGCCCTATAACTTCAATATTGTCTGGTGCTCTTATTTTAATTCTGTACTCCTTAACCCAATTTTGCCTATCGTAGTCTCTCATTGTCCATATTTCAATATGAGTACTAGATGACCAATCAACAACACCCATAACTCCTTCAAGATCAACCAAGTGGAAATTGAAAAACTGATTGGGACAAGAAATCAACCTAAACTCCTCCTTCGCGACATGAAAGGCGACAATCTTGCTATAGATGTCGTTGGAATGATCCATGTCCATAAGTTCGGGTAGACCAACCCAATAAAGGATTCCTCTTGCAAATACCGACCTCCCGAATACAGGACAAGGAGGACCAATACCAAGAGCTCTCCAAGATGAACTTATTCCGAGTGTGTAAATCTCACAAGTTAAATTAAAATAAAAGTCTTGATGATCAACTTGATCAGGAGTTTCATGTCGCCGAGATACGACACGAATAATCTTGTACTCGCTTGTTGCCCTATCAAACCCTAGTCCATAACTTATTGCCAACCCAAGTTGAGATAGAGATTTAGGAGCCGGCAATGCTAAAGCCTCTTGTCTAAACGGGTTAAGCAAATAGGCTGTTCTCTCTAGGCCATATTTTTTCCTGAAGCAAAGAATTCCATTGCAACAACTCTCTAGGGTATATGCTTCTGGTTTGGTTTTCTTGGATAATAATTTGGAACTAATCTCCAAAATACTTTCATGGTCTACTTTCCAATTATTTATGTATGAGTTATCAGGGGTAATGTCGGATTTGGAAAAGAGGAGAATTCTTGGTTCTTCTATGCCTCCATTCAAGTGGATCTTTGCTAGATTTGGCCCGTCGATGATTCGAGACCAATATTTGCAGACACACTTCAATCCTTGAAGAGTTTTCACTTGCAACTTTGAGAAAATAAGTAGAATTATATCAGCAGGAAGTTTATCCATACCTGGAGAATCGTTGGAAAAACCCGCTGAAACTTTTTTTCCCCCTTTTTCTTTTTCCTTTTTAACAATGGCGTGAACTGAATCAAGAATTGATTTGGTGGTGTTTGTAACACCGAACCAGTTGTTGCGCTAATTAAAGAGTATTGTATATATATAATCACAACTCACAACTAGGTTTTAGATATTCGGTAAATTTATATGTTACTTCTCGTTCTAGGGACTATAAATAATAATATAAATATAGGGGAACTCCTTTTTGAGTTAGATTTCCCAATCCTACTCGGAAAATATAATTCTATTATATTGGTATTACATCGAGCGATTAAACTGGAAGTCTATTTTTGTTTTCCTTTTTTTTTTTCTCGTAACTTTTCGAGATTTTGTTAGAGAGTATTAATTAAACCAGTAAAAAAGAATATATAGTTGGCCTAAGGGCTAATTAGTTTTCTTCCATTTTTTTTTCTTTTAGCTCTCTCTCTCTCTCTCTTTTTAACCAAAAGCTTTGGGTTTTTTTTAATTTTCTTCCTTTTTAGGTTAGTTTCTCCTTTTTTTTTTACCACCGTAAAGTGGTTTTTCTTTGATTCTTGACTAATTGTTGGTTATGGTGCAGGATACGTTTACTTCTTGGAGCTCGGTTGTGGCTTAGACTTGATCACAAATTCCTTTATCCCTTATTTTTTTTCCCTAATCTTTTGATTCTCCATGTTGTTAAACTTATGTGTTAAGTAAATCCAATTTTGATTTTTCAGATGCCGCCTTCTCGAAATTCTTTTTTGTTGTATTGGATTGGTTTCATGATGTAAAATCAATAGGAATAAAATTAGATATATATTTTTTTTCTCTAGGAATTATCTACATAACTCTATCCTTTTTGTTAGGGGGTTGGGGGCCGACGGGGGCTGGTCTGCTCATTTTATGTCTTCATGCTTTCTTTCATTGTTGCAGGCCATTATTGCCATATAGTAATTGTGGCGCCGGCTCGGGCCAAATGGTGGAACCGGCATTCTTTAGGCAATAAAACTGCCCCATTCCACGATAAAATGTGGGCACCACTACCACTGGATTCGTCCTTCGAAAATCCCGGACTGCCAAGGCACTACCCAGAGACAACACGACAAGAAAAAAAAGAAGCAGCATCACTGAAAAGTCCCTTTTTTTTTTGTGTTGTGGGGGTGAAAATTTTTTGAAATAAATGACTGAAGTTTTCAAAAATAAAAAAATTGCGCTTTTTAAATGCTTTATATGTATTGATATTAATCAATTATGCACTAATATTAATCATTACTATAATGTAAATCTGACAAAATTACATCACCAAAGTACTCTCACAATCCAAATTAGGTATAAAATTGTACAAAACCAACTCTTGTAATAACCTCCTCTTTAAATTCTGACAAACACCCATTTCTCTTCTCTCTAAATTAAAGGAATCCAGATTTGCTATCCCAAAATGTTGTCTCTTTTGTAGTCCCACGTGTCACACAATGATAGGTCATTCTACCTTAAGTTATAGGGACGGTGTTTACTAATGGTAAAACTCCTGTTTACAGGGGGCACATCTTCCTCCTTATTCTCTCTCTTTTTTTGAAGTCCAGTTACGATTTTCTTGGTTGAAGATGCCTAACAATTTCGCTCTACTGGAATTTCTATCATTCGACCAATTAAATCAAGCACACTCTAAACTAAAGTTTTAGAAGAGGATATCCAGCAAATTTTATTAGGCGAACAAACTTTGCAATAGTAAGAAAGCAAGAACATTAAAGCTTTTAGAAGAAAATGATACACATATTTCCCAATATTTTTGCTCAAGTTAATTGGCGTTGGGGAAGAACAAATCTGTTTTTTTCATGGGGTTACTTCGATTCTCTAGATCAAGTTTAAATGCAATGTTAAATCAATCTAACCCATAAGCAAACCCAATTGGTATTGGAGCAAGGACTTTCTTAGCGCGAGAGAGAGAGAGAAATTTTGGATTCGCAATGTATAAATTAAACGTTTCATTTTCTACGGTTTCAAAAAGGAAAGAATTGAAACCAATTTAATTTGCTGCATTAATGGCCTCATATTTATGTCCATTAAAACCAGCTAGTAACTGTTTTTATTCTGGTGCTATTTATTTTCTTGATGGGAGGAAATCAATGGCAGAGAGAAGAGAAATCCAAAAATTTTCACGTACAGTTTTGTGAAAGAAAATTGAGTCCCCAAGTTTCGAAAATTCTCTTAAGAATCTTACACCATCAATTGAGTTTTTGTGAGAACTTAGAAGCATCCCAAGTGCAGGCAGTCACAACACACCGTTTGGACAGCAATGGCAGGAGGTAATATTTTTCACGCTTCCATTTTTCGTTTTCAATTCTTGGTTTGCATACAGTTTATAGCATGCTTGAATTGATTTTTATATTTTACATTTGGCATCAGAGCCGTAAAACGACCTCTGCCTTGCATGAAAAACTGGAAAATATGCAAAATATTCACTGTGTTATGTTACGCACGGTGGAAACTTTTTTTGATTTTTGGGTTTTGATTTTTAGCTTTTCTTAATTGAAACTAAGATTAGAAATCATTTAGACATTAGATTTCTATGAATTCTGCAATTTGAAACGTCAAAATTGGTGTCTGAATGGTAGAATTACAGCCGGGTCTAAAACGGGTCAAAACCGGGTTGAAACCGGGTCGTTCGGGTGAAGAAGACCCGGATTCGTGGTTGCAGATGATAAAAACGACATGTCGTCTGGCTTGGGTCAGTCAAAAACGACATGTCGTTTCGGGCACTGAGGGGCTCGTTTCACGGTTAAAAACGACAAGTCGTTTTAGACATTAATGACCAAAACGACATGTCGTTTTGTATGTTGACAGGCTGCCCTCTCTTGTAAACGACGTGTCGTTTACGCCCGGGGGTCCAAACGACGCCGTTTTGGCTGAGCAGAAATTAAAAAAAAAAACCCAAAAATTAAAAAAAAAATTTGATTTTTTCCAGATTTTATAAAGTGATATTTTTGGGGAAATTTTCTTAAAATTTTTAGTTTTATAATTTTTTATGAAATTTTCATAATATCCACAATTTTAATATTTTTATGAAATTTTTCATACTATGGAATAATTTATGAAAAATTCATAATTTTGAATATTCATAATTTTTTGGTATTTATTATGAATATTATACAGTAATTGTGTGGATATAATTTTGTAAATTTATGTGCATATAGTGTTGATTATGTATAATTTGTGATTTAAAATTATGCATGCAATATTAAGTTAAATAATTTAGTACATTTAATTTTGTGCAATAATGTGCTAAATTATATTTTTGAATGTATAATTTTAATATATACATAATGAAAATTAGTACATAAATTATGGTTCTTTGTTCATATTTATTTATTGCTTAAGGTAATTGCAATTTATTTTATGAGCAAAAATTTAAAAATAAATGTCTTGTGATATATGTATTTAATTTTTGAATAATTAAAGAGTAGCCACAGCATCTTTAATTATGCAAAAATTATGTAAGATGTTTAAATCACATATGGTAAAAAGACATTAAATTGTAATTAATCATATGTAATATGATAAATTTTATCCCACATGAATTTTTATTGTATTTAATATGATTAGTTAGGATGATGTATCAAATTATCTTTCTTAATTTACCTACAGGAATTAAGAAAAGGGCATATAATTTAATAGCGTCATCATAAGGATATCTGTTTGAGTTAAAAATTTAGCCCACAGGCAATTTTTATGTCATGTGATTCATATTTTAATGCATGATTTACATTGGTAAACATGTCATAAAGTATTGTAGCCTCAATTTGGTAACATAAGCATGTATGTTTTATTATGCAGCTATGCAAACTGTGAGTTACTCTTATTTTCAGTGTGACATTCCCGAACTTAAGGGAGACAACTATAAAGTGTGGAAGGAGAGAATTCTTCTTCATTTAGGAGTCATGGACATTGACCTGGCTATCCGTAAGGATGAACCACCTGCCATTACGGAGACCAGCCAACCAGATGACGTGGACCGTTATGAAAAGTGGGAGCGATCTAATCGCCTCTGCGTAATTTTCATTAAGACGAAAATCTCGGCTGGCATACGTGGTTCATTGGAGCAATATGAAAACGTGCGAGCTCTAATGAAGGCAATTGATGAGCAGTTTGCTACATTGGACAAAGCCTTGGCTAGCACTCTGATAATGAAATTTTCATCCATGAAGCTCACTGGAATTCATGGTGTGCGTGAGCATATCATGCAAATGAGAGATATAGCGGCTCAGCTGAAGACACTTGAGGTTGAGATGTCTGAAACCTTTCTTGTGCACTACATCCTCAACACTCTTCCATATCAATATGGACCTTTCAAGATATCCTACAACACACATAAGGATAAGTGGTCCATCAATGAATTGATGATCATGTGTGTCCAGGAAGAAGGAAGGCTTGCTATGGAAGCGGGAGAGAGTGTGCATCTGGCAACTCAAAGGAAGAACAAGGGCCAAGCCAATAATAAGGAAAAGGCAAACTGTCTGCTCAGGCTGATATCAAGAAGGAATCCAGGTGCTTCTTTTGTAAAAAGAAGGGGCACATAAAGAAGGATTGTCCTAAATATCAGAGATGGCTTGACAAAAAAGGTACTCAATTCTCACTTGTCTGTTATGAATCTAATATGGTTGACGTTGAACATAACACATGGTGGATTAATTCTGGTTCTTCAATCCATGTCACTAATTCCTTGCAGGGATTGCAAGGCCTAAGGAAGCCAGTGGGAAGTGAGCAGTGCATCTATACAGGCAACAAGATGCGCTCACATGTAGAGGCTGTCGGAACATGCAATTTAGTTTTATCTAGTGGTTTTATTTTAAAATTAGAAAAGACATTTTATATTCCTAGTTTTTCTAGGAATTTAATTTCAGTTTCAAGGCTTGTACCATTGGGATTTTCCTTTAATTTTTAGACACTATATTTAGTTTGTTTTATAGATCTGAACTTATTGGAAATGGTATATTGTCAAATGGTCTTTTCAAAATTAATTTACAAGATAAAACTTCTTATACTTCTATGCATGTTCAAGATAATGCTGGCATTAAGAGATGTGTTATGAATGAAGATTCCTCTATGCTGTGGCACCGTAGATTATGTCATATCTCTATTGAGAGAATAAAGAGACTAGTGAATGATGGGGTACTTAGTACTCTAGATTTCACTGACTTTGACACTTATGTCGACTGCATAAAGGGAAAGCAGACCAATATGTCAAAGAAAGGTGCCAAGAGGAGTTCAGACATATTAGAGATCATACATACAGATATTTGTAGTCCAGACATAGACGCGTATGGTCAAAAGTATTTCATTACTTTTATTGATGATTACTTCCGATATATGTATCTCTACTTACTTCATAACAAACATGAAGCTATAGATGCCTTTAAAGTGTTTAAGGCAGAAGTAGAGAAACAATGTGGTAAGCAAATAAAGATAGTGAGATCTGATAGAGGTGGTGAATACTATGGTAGATACACCAAAGATGGACAAGCATCTGGTCCATTTGCAAAGTTTCTTCAAGAACATGGGATAGTTGCCCAATATACTATGCCCGGTTCTCCATATCAAAATGGTGTGGCAGAAAGAAGAAACCAAACATTGTTGGATATGGTGCGGAGCATGCTTTGCAGCTCCAAGCTTCCTAGGTCCTTGTGGACTGAAGCTCTTAAGACGGCTGTGTATATATTAAACTGAGTTCCAACGAAGGCTGTCTCAAAGACACCGTTCGAGTTATGGAAAGGTTGGAAACCGAGTTTGCGACATATACGCGTTTGGGGATGCCCGTCTGAAGTAAGAGTCTATAATCCACAAGAAAAGAAGCTTGACCCAAGGACCATTAGTGGGTATTTCGTTGGATATGCTGAACGGTCTAAGGGATACAGATTTTATTGTCCATCACATACCACTAGGTTTGTGGAATCAAGGAATGCGAAATTTCTTGAGAATGACTTGATCAGTGGGAGCGATCAATTCTGGAACACCGTTCTAGAGAAAGATCATACAGATGCTCAAGCTTCCACTTCATATGATAGAGTGATTGTCATACGTGACACGCCTACAGTTCAAACGCGTGTTGAACAACAGCCAGTCATTCAAGTTCCACAGATTGCTGATCAAGAAGTAGTAGATCCAGTTGAACAGCCAGCTGATCAACATGCTCCTCAAGAGAATGTTGAACCGGCATTAAGGAGATCTACTAGAGTAAGACGATCAGCCATTCCTAGTGACTATATTGTGTATCTACAAGAGTCTGACTACAACATAGGAGCCAAAAATGATCCAGAAACGTTTTCACAAGCCATGAGTTGTAAGGAATCTAACTTGTGGTATGATGCCATGAAAGAAGAGATGAACTCTATGTCATCTAATGGAGTCTGGGATCTTGTCAAGTTGCCTAATGGTGTAAAAGCCATTGGATGCAAATGGGTCTTCAAGACAAAGAAAGACTCATTAGGCAACATTGAGAGACATAAGGCAAGACTCGTTGCTAAAGGATTCACTCAAAGGGAAGGTATAGATTACACTGAGACTTTTTCTCCTGTATCTAAAAAGGACTCCCTTCGTGTGATCATGGCATTAGTAGCTCATTTTGATTTTGAGTTACATCAGATGGATGTGAAAACGGCATTCCTCCATGGTGATCTAGAGGAAGAGATTTATATGAAACAACCTGAAGGATTCTCCTCTAGTGATGGTGAGCAATTGGTGTGCAAACTCAAGAAATCCATATATGGTTTGAAACAGGCTTCCCGTCAATGGTATTTGAAATTCCACGATGTCATCACTTCATTTGGTTTTGAAGAGAACATCATGGATCAATGTATATACCAGAAGGTTAGTGGGAGCAAGATTTGTTTCCTTGTTTTGTATGTGGATGATATCCTTCTTGCAACCAATGATAAGGGGTTTCTATATGAGGTGAAACAATTTCTTTCTAAGAACTTTGATATGAAGGATATGGGTGAGGCATCTTATGTCATTGGCATAAAGATCCATAGGGATAGATCTCGATGCATTTTGGGACTATCGCAGGAAACCTATATCAATAAAGTCTTAGACAGATTTTGGATGAAAGATTGTTCACCAAGTGTAGCACCCATTGTGAAGGGTGAAAAGTTCAGTTTGAACCAATGTCTAAAGAATGATTTCGAGAAAGTTCAAATGAGCAACATTCCTTATGCTTCAGCTGTCGAAAGCCTTATGTATGCAAAGAAAGTGATGAGGTACCTTCAAGGTACAAAGGATTACATGCTTATGTATAGACGAACTGACATTCTAGAGGTGATTGGCTACTCCGATTCAGATTTTGCTGGCTGTGTTGATTCGAGAAAGTCAATTTCAGGTTATATTTTCATGCTAGCCGGAGGAGCTGTATCTTGGAGGAGTGGAAAGCAAACGTTGGTTGCTACTTCCACGATGGAAGCAGAGTTCGTTTCTTGTTTTGAGGCTACTTCGCATGGTGTATGGTTGAAGAGTTTCATGTCAGGCCTTAGAATTGTAGATTCTGTGTCTAGGCCATTAAGGATATATTGTGACAATTCAGCTGCTGTCTTTATGGCTAAGAATAATAAGAGTGGCAGTCGAAGTAAACATATCGACATTAAGTACTTAGCCATAAGGGAACGCATTAAGGAAAATAAAGTGGTCATTGAGCATATAAGCACTGAATTGATGATCGCAGATCCTCTGACAAAAGGAATGCCACCGAAGTCATTTAAGGATCATGTTGTACAGATGGGACTTGGTTCCATAATGTAAATTTGTTTGTACATACAATTTACAGTTTTAATGAAACTCTTATTCAGTTGTGATGTTTTCTCATATTTGTTTGCGCATTAAGTTATTGGAGAAAATTCACATATAGTAGGACCAAGAATAAACATTGGGTTTATTCATAAAGTTTAGTTACCATATAAGGAATAAAGTCTGAGAAATAATACATTGTAATATATGGAAAATAATACTCACAACTTAGAGAAATTATCGCCATGATTCATGTATTTGTTTCCTGAAAGTTTGGGTTTAATGGATATAAGGATAAATATAGAGACCAAGTGGGAGAATGTAAACGTTTCATTTTCTACGGTTTCAAAAAGGAAAGAATTGAAACCAATTTAATTTGTTGCATTAATGGCCTCATATTTATGTCCATTAAAACCAGCTGGTAACTGTTTTTATTCTGGTGCTATTTATTTCCTTGATGGGAGGAAATCAATGGCAAAGAGAAGAGAAATCCAGAAATCCAAAAATTTTCACGTACAATTTTGTGAAAGAAAATTGGGTCCCCAAGTTCCAAAAATTCTCTTAAGAATCTTCCACCATCAATTGAGTTTTTGTGAGAACTTAGAAGCATCCCAAGTGCAGGCAGTCACAGCACACCGTTTGGACAGCAATGGCAGGAGGTAATATTTTTCACGCTTCCGTTTTTCGTTTTCAATTCTCGGTATGCATACAGTTTATAGCATGCTTGAATTGATTTTTATATTTTACAATAAAAACAAGTTTCAATTAAGAACATGAAGTGTTGGATCAAAATTTCGTTCAACACTAAATTAACATCCTAAACAACAAATTAAGAGAAAAAAAAGATTTATCAACAACGTTAAGAAAAACTTAAAGTATACAAAGAAAACCTGAAGAACAGTACAAGTAAAAACTGGAGTCCGGTATAATTGCCTCAAGGCTTTGCATTGAGAATTGTGTATGTGATCCTCTCTTCTCAATTTTAGGAGATTTTATAATACATTGGGGATGAAAGAGTTTAATTCTCCTTTTAATTCTAGAATTTATTCTCTCTTTAATACAAATACTCTCCCTTTAATACAAATAAAACTCTTCACCTCTTGGGTGTTACAAGGTAATCTATTCAATATGATTAAATCATCGGTCATTAATAGCTTTTAATTATCGTCTGTTACGTTACTTTATAACGCCTTGTGACCTTTAAGCGTCCTCCTTTAAGCCAAGCCTTGGACATTTGGATGCTTGGAGTTCTCAGATGCTTGGAGCGCTCGGATGCTTGAGTGTTCGAATGCTTGGAGTGCCTCGGGCATTCGGATATCTGAGTGTTTGGGGTGTTCGAATGTTTGGGTGTTCAGATGTTCAAATGCAATGATATCCGATCCCTTGATGTTTGGATGATCACCTCATCACAACTATATTTTTATTATAGTGAAAAATCTCATCCAACATTAGCCCTCCAATCTTCAAACACTGCCTACCCAGTGAAGGAGGCTATTTTTTTCTGCAGAATCCGAGCACCTTTTTTCTGAACAGTTTTTGTCTGAACATTTTTTTGTGTATGTTTCGAACTCTTTTTTTTATGTGCTCTGAACTCTTTTTTTTTGTCCATATAGACTTTTTTTTTTTTTTTTGTGTGTGTGCTCCCAATTCTTCTTTTTATGCATACCAAATACTTCTTGTGTGTGTTCCGAACAATTTTTTTTGTACATACAAAATATTTTTTTGTGTGTGCTGGACGCTTTATTTTGTGTATGTTCCAAGCACTTTTTCTATGTGTTACAAACACTTTTTTGTGTGGGTTAGATCTATCCCATCACTTTGTACTCAAACAACCCAAACACTTTGGTGCTTGGATCTATCTAAGCACTTTAATGTTCGGGACAAACACAAGCACTTGATGCTTAGGCATTAGGAGCACTTTGGTGCTTGGGTTTTATCCGAGCATTAACTACTTGTGCATTTTGAGCACTTTGGTGTTCAAATCTAAACACTCTGATGCTTGGAAATTTTGAGCTTTTTGGTATTCAGATCCGAACACTTTGATGCTTGGATACTTTGAGCTCTTTGGTACTTAGGTCCAAGTTCTTTGGAGGTTTTTCTTCTCTTTTTTAACTAGGGTGGTCCCTAGTATTTTGATGTAATGGTAGTTCTAAGCACTTGGTGCTTGTGTTTTAAGTATCTTTGGAGCTCAACTTTGAGAAACACCCTAGAAGCTTAAATTGTGGAGCACATTTGAAGGTTGGATTTGCAAAGCACTTTGAAGCTCGAATGGGGAGCATTTTTATGGCTTGTAATGTGAAATATCTTTTCAGTTTAGAGTGCGGAAAACTTTATAGCTTGAACTTACAAAGTACCTTCAAGGCTTAAAGTTTGTTATGAAACTTGTAGAATTCAAAGGGTAGAACACCTTTCGAGTTCGAAATTACAGAGCAAATATAGAACTCAAAGCTTAGAACTCGAACTTCCAAAGCTTAAAGTGTGCAGTAGTTTTGGAGTTTGAACATGCGGAGCACCTTTGAAACTTGAACTTACAAAGCACCTTCAGCGCTTAAACCTGGGAATTCAAACTTGTAAAGTGCCTTTAGAGCTCCAGCTACTCTTCAATGCCTTCCCTAAAAATTAGATTAGAATTAAGAAGTCGAACATAAATGATTGAACCGTTCAAGAATTTGCAAAAATCTCAAAGCTACAATCCTCCAAGTGTTGATGTTGATTCTTAGATCATTTTTTTTTCCACTGTTGAACTTGAGTTTCCACCTACTTAGCTACATGAGTTCTTATATCTAAGCCTAGCTGGCCAGCTTCTTTTTTTATGATTTATTAAAAGACTTTGTACTCCTTTTTAGTTTAAAATTGACTTTTTCTTTTCACATTCAATCCTATTGAACTTGTACTTTGTTTTATATGTTCAGTCCTATTAAACTATTTTACATCCAGACCTGCTGAACCATTTACTTTTTATTTTTTTACATTCAGCCCTGTTGAACTTTTTTGTGTTCAGTCCAGCTTAACTATTTTATGTCTAGACGTACCGAAGTTTTTTATGTTCAGACCTGTTGAACTTTTGTTTTGTGTTCAGTTTTGCTAAACTATTTTATGTCTTGACCTACTGAACGTTTTTTTATGTTCAGACCTGCTAAACTTTTTTTTAATGCTTATTCATGCAGAACTATTTTATATCCGAACCTGTCGAACTTTTTTATGTTCAGACCTGCTGAACTATTTCATGTCCAGACGAACCATTATTTTTTTTTTAAGCTTAGGCCTGTTGAAATTTTTTATGTTTAGTCTTGCTGAATTACTTCTATGTTTAGACCCGTCGAACTTTTTTTTATGTCTAGATCTGCTGAACTTTTGTTGTGTTCAGTCCTACTGAACTTGTAAAATTCGAACCTGCCAATTTAACTCTTATTTAATATGTTTAGTCCTGCTAAACTTGTATAATTTGGACCTGTCTAGTTATTTTTTTATATGTTCAGTCCTGTTGAACTATTTTTTTTTTTGTCAATTAGTACCATCATCTCTGCTTGTGTGTTTATGTTCGAGCTTGCTATATAGGGCACTACAATTTGAAAACCTCACGACCATTAACATTTATGTGTGCTAAACATTATATTGTAGTGCCTTCAATCTTTGATATTTGTTGGTAATTCTTTGAATTCATAAGCTTGTCTAGTCTTGCTTTGATGACATCATTGTCATTTTTATATTCATGACTATTATTAAAATTTTTTGTTTGCACCTTAGCTGTGTCATAGTTGTCCATCTTTTTTCTCAGAAGAATTAAACTTAACTTGCTGATTATACTTTGCCATGTTTGCTTATGTATTTCATATTCAAGTTTGCTGAACAAGACATTATAGCTTGGCAATGTTGTGGTCATTTTTAGTTGTTCTTTCCTACTTTTCAAATTTGATCTTATTAGACTAGGTGTCCTAAAGATTAAATGATGTAATAAATTCATATATCAAATATTGTTCTCTTTATGCCTATTTCTGTTGAATATATGATAAGCAAACAAAAGTCTATGGCTGTCAATCTAAAGCTTTAAAATCGTACATATAATGGACAGATTATACAAAAAACATAAATCTTAAAAGTAATAGTCTAAATAAATAGGGACCGCAATCAAGGGAATAAAATTAGGCGCTTTATTTATGTTAATATTGTTATGTTGTCTACATCCCTAATGGGAGATGACTTGTCTTGGTCATCAAAGTGGGACTCCGTGAGTAGAAACACTGGTATATTATTATAGGTGACGATATTTTGGATTGGGACAAAAAGTTAAATTGATTTGATTAATAATTTTGCTTGTTTAAATCACTTTAGACAGTCGTATGTATTACATCTTAGTCTTGAAATGAATTAATGGGCTAGTATTCTTAACTTGTGTCTTTTAATTTACAAAAAAGCAACTTACTGAATTAGATGAAGGTACGCGTACCAGTATGTTAGAGACATAAATTTTGATAGACGTAGACTCATTATACATAGATATAGAATCCATAGCTCTTTTGTACAATTAATGATATTTTTTAATAGGCATTATCTTGTAATTAAAAAACTGGAGCGCTCAACTATTTAGATACGTAGATGTAACCAAATGGTATAGTATTTATGGATAGTAAGTTTTCTTATGGTGAGATAATAGAATATAAGATAAAAATAATTGGGAAGGTAAAACGGAATTTATCCTTAAGCCGATTATAAATATCCTACGGGGATGTCCATATTATAATATGTCATGGATGATTAGCTTATTAAAGCTTTGTAATTTTATATAGTTCAAGAGTACAACTCTAAGCTTTTAGTAGAATAGTGTTAGAGTTGATAATTATAAAATGTATGTATCTGAGATATGTTATTCTATAATTATAGGAGCTTGATTTATATATGTCCATTAGGTCCCTTTTACTGATTCATAATAATTCTTATAATGATACGACATGTTTTTCCTATATATTGATGACTTATGTTAATTATTAGATTGACTAAAATTTGATAGATTTGACTTAATAATTCATGTTGGTTTATTGGTTGAATTAATTTTTGTGAATTATGTCAAGATAAACATGTTGAATTATTAGGATAATATTTTATTTGATTTGGGATCATTTGTATATGACTATTTTTATCAGATATCTTCTCTTTTGGGTTATTTGAATTAAAACTGAGGCTCTATATAAGATTTTCATGTGAAGTAAGATATTCTAAGATTTTCAGATTATGGCTCAATCAACAGGTTGGTTGTCGAGTTTGATAGGCCCATGTCACCGGTTTAGTAGGCCGATGCTAGAGTTTGGCAGGCCGACCGTGCGATAATCCTGTTACATGTTTTTTACGCTCAGAAGTTGATCAAGACTTGAATTTTTAAGCCTAATCTGATAGGAATTAATCTCAAATTCAACCACTATTATAAAAAGGAACTATTTTTTATTGTTCCTTAGATAATTTGAGAAGTATAGAGAGAGTATTCTGGTGAGAAAAACTCTATAACGCCAAAGGGCTATTGTTCAACATCTAGAACCTTAGCTCTTGGTCTTCTCAAGTGGTTGGAAGAAGAGTCACTAGAGAAGAGTTGTATGAAATGCAACCACCCATATTCCGATCATGAAAAGAGAATAGCAAAAAAGACTAGTTGGTTGAGGCTCTTCCAAAATGTTCTTCTCTAGTCACAATTTATATAGTCTTTAGTCTACTAAAGAGGTATGTAAGATCTTTCA
Source organism: Artocarpus heterophyllus (assembly GCA_025403435.1). NCBI lineage: Eukaryota > Viridiplantae > Streptophyta > Magnoliopsida > Rosales > Moraceae > Artocarpus > Artocarpus heterophyllus. The sequence continues at coordinate 315,722 of JAJQZP010000062.1, forward strand.
TCAATTTATATATGTAACCTGTCAAACTTGTTATTTAAAAAAAGGCTTTAATTTAAAATTTTAAAATTCTGTTGCATTCACATTTTCCAACAATTGGTATCAAAACCATGGTTTTAAGTTGTTTTTATGAGTTTGTGATCATGTTATGTACATAAATTATGTGATCTTATTCTCTTCTATGCTTGAATTAAATTTTTTAGAAAGTTGGCACTCTAGGGTTTCTATATAATTATATGTTGTCATGAGATTATATGGTGAATGTATATTAATTAATTATTGTTAACTAAATTTTTGTTTTAATTATTATATTAATTAATTAATTTTATCGGCTATGGTTCTGTAACGCCCCGTTTTCGGATGTCACAGATGTCGTTACATACTTTCATATAATACTTTACTTAAAGTCAAACCAGATACTTTGAAAACATAATCCAGGATCCATGCATATGTACATATAATTTTTTTTTAATATCATAATCCATCTTTAAAACATTAAATTACTTAATCACAAACATTCTTTAAATATCTTATCAAACCATTAGGAGAAGAAACAATCTTTTAAAGATAACTTGGAGAAAACATTCTTAACAGATCGGCAGGCCAAACTTGTGGGTTCGGTAGGTCGAATATGCCCAGCAGGCTGAAGTCAGACTTTGGCAGGCCGTCTGAGGCTCTACAAAAGCTGGATTTCAAAATCAGTAAGATCGGTAGGCCTATACTGAATGATCGGTAGGCCGATGCATCATCGACAGACCAAACAATAATGTCCGATAGGCCGACCGATTGTAAAAAAAATCAGATTTCAAAATCAAAACTCCATTGTTTAACGTGGAAGACCAAATTCTTAAAATGATAAAATAAAATATGAAAACATAGTTCTTGTATATTTAAAACTTAACAAATAAATATGTCCAAAATGTAAAACTTGATTTAAATTATTTGAACTTCCTTCTTGGCGTTCTTCCGGTTACAATTCATCATCCTTTGCTCACACGCCTTTCCATATCCTCCACCTAGTTCATGACCTTCTTACCCTTATCTGTAACATAATATAAACTTGAATAAGCTAAAGCTTAGTAAGTACATATATTTCTCACAATTTAAAAATATTTCATAAACATCATCATCATCATCATCATCATTTTCAGAATAGTGCATTAAGCACATTTTCATAGAAACATATCTTTCATTACTTTGACCATATTAAAACTTATTCATTTTATCTTAAGGGCCCAAGTGTTGCACCATAATCATTATTGTTGGCGCGCCGTCATAAGAGGAGAAGGGTAGCTAATCCTAAACCAAACATGACATCATAACATATCATAACATTGGTGTGCAACACTTATTTAGGTGATACATATATACATTTATAAGCTTTCATACTTTAAAATACGTCATCATCATACATGCATAACTTTATGAACATCAAAATATTTCATAAGAAATCTTTAAATGAAACCATCATAAAATCCATCATGGAATAAATATCATTATGCACATAATTTCAAACCTCATAAAACATATCATGTTGCAGGTGAGAATGTACTGACTAGTATAGCTTACTTAACCTTAACTTAGTGGACTTAGTAGGTGACAACGCCGCAGTCTTGATGTACTCGCTTCATCATGTGTTCATGTCATACATTTATAAAAATAGCAATTAACATTTACTTTCATAAAACTATAAAATTATCATCACATAATAACTTCTATTTGCATATTCCATCACATATCCTTTCCTTTCATGAAATTATAAATTTCATAACCATTTCATCAATATTAAAGCATTAGCATCACCCATCATCACAAAACACTTCACTGACCTACATGGAATTAAGACTTAAAAACTCAACATTCACACATACTTTAGGCACCACACTTGACAGGGGTAAAGTTAATACATAAACATATTACCATGATTTTTCTTTAGTCATAAAAATTACATTAAGTTTCTAAAAACAAGTCATACATAACAAACATGAATTCTGCCATTAACTTACACAATGAATCACATAAATTCATCATTTTCAAACAATTACAATACATATATTTTAACTTTAAAATTCATACTAATAACTTACTAACATATATTACAATATCATAAAATTATTTCATCATTAGTAAAATCATTTAAACATACAAAACATCACATAATACAAAAGTCCAATAATAACACTGTTAAAGCAGTCTTTAATCCTAGCTTCAATAAAAATTTCATATTACATAAAATACTCATCAAATAATCACCAAACTTTCCAGTTCATAACTTAACATATACATGAACATTTAGCCAAATTTTGTAGCAAGCAAAGTACATTTACCCCCTTGAACACAAATCACATTTTCATGCATCATAACCAAATAGCAATATTTTACTATGAGTGGTAGAGGATAGAAAATTCATAACTTAATTTAGAAAAATCAAAATAACTTGAAACTTGGAGGAACATTGCATAACACATACATGGATAACATATTAAAAGCTTAGAGCAAAAGGAATTTTGTAGAGAAAGATATCATAGTCGGATGTCAAGAAGGATTTCATTTTAAAATTAAACCGAAAACGAACCCTTACCTCAAAACGATTCTTCTCAAATTCCTTCGAATTTGTCCAAAGAAAACTCAATATTTCTCAAATATTTGCAAGAGAATTGAGGAAGAGACAAAGAAGAAAATTGTGAAGAAGAAAGAGTGAGAGAGAAAACGACAGAGAGATAGAGAGAAAAGAACGTTTAAAAAAAATAATGTAATGAGCATAACGTAAAAGGAGAATCAAAAGATTAAACTCTCTATTAAGTCAGAAATTTTTTGACTAAAATTGAGGCTAGCTTCACATGTAAAGTGGAGAGGATTGAGGGAGAGTCAAATTAATTAGTCTCACTTACCATATTTTGCCTTCTTAAAATAGGAAACCATTTAAAACAATACCAATCAATTAGAAGTCAATGATTTTATTTCCTTAAATGGGAAAATTAATCCATAAATATGTCAATCAATCATCAATCATTATCCAATCATCATCGTCACATTTTTAGGAGACTTCGGCTGATTGCTCGTCAGCTGTCATTGGCGTGCCGACTGCACAGTTCGACCTGCCGATGGTTTCCATCGGCCTGCCGATCCTTGATAGGCTATTCGGCCTACCGAACTTGAAAGTCCGGCATGCCGAACTATCCCTAAAATGTAATACATCATAGCATTCAAGTCATCATTGCATCATAAATAAACATACATTGAAATTAACATGAACACTTGAGCACATAATTCCACGCGATCGTCACCTATTATAAAACTTAAAATAAATGGTTAGTGACAATAATATCATAAATAAAAAAAATGGACAACACTTAATGTCATTACTATCATTACATAATTCTGTTAGATGAAATAGGCGGGTGTTACTATTTTCCCCACCTTATAAGAGTTTTGTCCTCGAAACTCAAAACAGTTGCGGAAACTTAGTTCTCATGTCATCTTCACGTTCTCATGTAGCTTCTTCCAGTTGGTGATTTCGCCATAATACCTTGACCAATGAAATTTTTTTGTTTCTCAAGGTCTTAGTTTTTCGATCAAGTACCCACTAGCTTTTCTTCATAACTTAAGTCTTTTCGTATCTCGATCACTTGTGGCTCAATCACATGCGTAGGGTCTGGAACATACTTCTTAAGCATAGAGACATGAAACACATCATGCATTAATGACATTTCTGATGGCAATCTCAGGTGATAAGCCACCTTGCCTATCCGTTTAACGATTTCATAAGGAGCGATAAATTTTGGACTTAACTTGCCTTTCTTATCAAATCTCATGACTCCTTTCATCGGGGCAACTTTCAAAAACACAGATTCGCCCACAGCAAACTCTAAGGGTCTTCTTCTTTTGTCAGCATAACTCTTTTGACGGCTTTGAGCGGTCTCTATTCTTTTTCTTATCAGTTTTATCATCTTAGAAGTTTCGTTAACAAAATCAGTCCTTTTAGCATCGAAGCTTTCCATCAATTTCTTCTCACCAGCTTCGTGCCAACATATAGGCAACCTGCATTTTTGCCCATACAGGGCCTCATAAGGTGTCATTCCAATCGTCGCCTGATAGTTGTTGTTATACGCAAACTCTGCTAATGGCAACATTTTATACCAGCTGGTTTTGAAGTCGAGAGTACAAGCCCGAAGCATATCTTCTAAAATCAAGTTTGTCCTCTTCGTTTGGCCGTCTGTCTGAGGATGGAAGGCTGTAGTAAAATGTAACCTGGTCCCTATAGTAGTCTGAACACTTTTCCAAAACTTGGACGTGATCCTGCCGTCATGATCTGAGATGATAGACTTAGGAATTCCATGAAGTCATACTATTTCCTTGACATAGAGTTCCGCTAACCGTTCCATAGAGTAAGTGATCTTGATGGGAATGAAATGTGTCATCTTAGTCAATCGATCTACAATAACCCAGATAGCATCATAACCATTTATAGTCCTAGGTAAACCAGTAATGAAATCCATTGCTATTTCCTCCCATTTTCATTCCAGTATCTAGATAGACTGTAAATCACCGCCAGGTCTCTGGTGCTCAGCTTTAACTTGCTAACATGTTAAACATTTCCTTACATACATGGCGACATCACGCTTCATTCCAAACCACCAGAAGTTACCCTTTAAATCATTATACATCTTTGTTGCACATGGATGAATTGAGTAAGGAGTGTCGTGAATTTTTGCCAAAATTCTTTTCCTTAGACTATCAACGTTGGGAACACATAAGTGGTCCTTGAGGTATAGAGTTTCGTCATCTGCAATACGAAACTCTTGACATTTTCCTTCTTTCATTTCTTGCTTAATCCTTGCGAGGCTTAAATCTTCATCTTGTTTTCTCTGAATTTCATCATACATCGTTAGAGTAAGAGTGAGTGCTAACAACTGTCCAGTAATAAGTTCTAAACCAAAGTCTAGAATTTTCTTTCTCAAAGGTGGAGACATTGCTTGCATTGACATTAGCATAGCCATTGTCTTCCTACTTAAAACATCAGCCACTCGGTTAGCCTTTCCAGGGTGATACAGGATTTCACAATCATAATCCTTCACCAATTCAAGCCATCTTCGTTGTCTCATATTCAAGTCCCTTTGCATAAAGAAGTACTTTAAACTTTGATGATCTGTAAAGATCTTTCATTTTACTCCATACAAATAGTGTCTCCATATTTTTAATTCAAAAACAACTGCTGCTAACTCGAGGTCATGAGTAGGATAATTATTTTCGTAATCTTTCAGTTGTCTTGATGCATAGGCAATCACCCTGTCATTTTGTATTAGAACAGCTCCAAGGCCCATCTTAGATGCATCACTGTAAATCACAAACCCATCATTTCCTTCAGGAATTGCCAATACTGGAGCCGTCGTTAACCACTTCTTCAGTTCTTGAAAACTCTTCTCGCAAGCATCTGTCCATTCATACTTGTTTCCCTTGCGAGTTAGATTCGTGAGTGGAGCTGCTATCTTGGAGAAATCTTCCACGAAACTCTGATAATAACATGCTAGACCCAAGAAGCTCCTTATCTCGCTTGTGTTCGTCGGTTGCTTCCAATTGAGAAAGCTTCTACTTTAGCAAGGTCCACCATAATCCCATCTTTGGATATTACATGCCCCAAGAAGGATACTCTATCGAGCCAGAACTCACACTTAGAAAACTTTGCATATAGCTTGTGTCTTCTTAATGTCTCCAGCACAATTCTTAAATGTTCCTCATGTTCTTCTTGATTCTTTGAATAGACAAGAATATCATCGATAAACACAACAACAAATTTATTGAGGAAATCCTTGAATACCCTGTTCATCAAATCCATAAAGGCAGCAGGTGCATTCGTTAGACCGAAGGGCATAACCACATACTCATAGTGGCCATACCTCGATCTAAAAGCTGTCTTAGGAATATCTCCTTCTTTAATCTTCAGCTGGTGATATCCTGATCGTAGATCAATCTTTGAGAACACAGATGCACCCTTAAGCTGATCAAACAAATCATCGATTCGAGGCAACGGGTACTTGTTCTTGATCGTCACCTTGTTCAGCTCTCTATAGTCGATGTAGAGTCTCATAGTGCCATCCTTCTTCTTTACAAACAAGACTGGAGCTCCCCATGGTGAGTGACTCGGCCTGATGAATCCTTTGTCGAGTAGCTCTTTTAATTGCATGTGAAGCTCCTTTAACTCTGTCGGGGCCATTCTGTAAGGTGCTTTTGAGATCGGATCGGTGCCTGGAGCGAGCTCGATCTCGAATTCGACTTCTCTTTCTAGTGGCAAGCTTGAGAGGTCATCTGGAAACATTTCCGCATAATCATGAACTACAGGCACATCTTCAATTCTTGTCTTTTCTTCTTGGCCTTTATCTACAATATTGGCCAAATAGCCCATGCAACCACTTGCTAATAACTTCCTTGCTTTCATTGCGGATAAAAACATGCTGGGTTTCTTTCTGGACTCGCCAACATACACGAACTTTTGATCACCTTCAGGATGGAAGATCACTTTTTGTTTCTGACATTCAATAGAAGCATTGTACTTGCTTAGGAAATCCATCCCAAGAATCATATCGTAGTCATACATGTCGATCACGATGAGGTCAATGAAAAGTTCCCTATCAAAAATCCATAGGGGTACCATACGCAGACAGTGCGTAGATAATATCACTTCCCCAAAGGGTAGTGTCGTAGTGAATCCCTGTCTCATAGGCTCTAACGAACCTCTAACTTCTTAGCAAATGATGTGGATATAAAAGAATGTGTAGCACCTATATCGAAGAGAACATAAACATCATTAGATAAACTTGTTATCTGACCTGTGACCACATTGGAGGCTTCAGCAGCCACTTGTTCTTTTGTCATGGCATAAATGCGGGCATTCGTCGGTGGGCCTTCAAGTCTCCCTTGACTGATTAGTGGCCCTTCAAGGGAAGCTTGCATCTGATGGAGTTGGGCTTGAGGAGCAGCTCTTTGAGGGACATTAGCATTCATCAGTTTGGGGCAATTCTTGACAAAATGATCTTCACGCCCACAAATAAAACATTGGTTTGTCCCTAGACGGAATTCTCCTGGATGTTTCTTTCCACATTTGGTGCATGGTTGAAACCGCCTGCTATTGTTGTTGTGCTGACCATCATTATGCCTCTTGTTGTCTTGGCCCTGCTGGTTTTGAGGATTGCCCTTCCTCTTATTATTCCTCTAGTTCTAGTTGTTGTTTCTGTTGTTATTGTTGTTGTTGTTATTGTTTCTGTGTGGAGGGTGGTTCTGGTTGTTTGTAGAATTGGCTTGTTGTGACCATACTGAGGTTGATTCCTTCTTAACTTTGACAGATGGAACTCAGCACATTGGGCCCTCATAACAACCTGCTCCTGAGTCCTGGGTGGACTAGCTCCATCAACGATCGCAGCAATTTCTGGCCTAAGGACTCTGATCAGTCTTCTGACCCTTTCACTTTCATCAATAACTATCCCTGGGCATAGGCGAGCTAGCTAGTCAAACTTTGTCACAACATCTATGACTGACATATCCCCTTGGCGTAGGTTCTCAAACTCCTCATAATGCTTCCTTGTAACGTTCATGTGGAAAAACTTCATGTTGAACTCATGAACGAAGTCAGCCCATGTGATTTCGTCAACTTTCTTGCCCATTTCTATGCCATCTTGCCAAATTCTAGCCTCCATGGTGAGACAGTACGATGCACAGAGAACTTTTTCATTGTCAGTGAAGCCCATGAGTCTTAGGGTGGCCTTAATCATCTTCAACCATCCTTGAGTGACTAACGGATCCTTAGAACCTTCGAAATCTGCTGGCTTAACTCTCTTCCATCTAACTAGAAGGGGTTCCTGATAAGCTACTCTGGGTTCAGCAGTAGGAGCTGGGACTTCATTAACTTGTGGTTGAGGAGGAGGAGGAGGAGGCACATCGTTGCCTCGTCGTTCACCGTTCTGGCCATTGGCCCTTAATTTAGCTATCTCTCTTCTTTAATCCTCTAACTGCCTTTGCAGCTCAACGATCATCGTCATAAGCCTTTCGTTGGTCTGGGTGTGTGTTTGCATCCTTCTGTGGCCATCCATCGCTAATTTCCTAAAAGAATTAGGAACTTAGAAATAATCTTCTAATATGAGACAGGTTTTCACTACTAGAACATTAATTGTTAAACATCTAAACCTCAATCTTATCATCATACTTGCATCATATCATCTAACTTTAAAACATACTTACTTAGAGGACTTGGACTGACGTATGGCGATATGAATTGTAAACAGAAAATTTTCTCTGATATCAAAACCTGTAACGCCCCGTTTTCGGACATCATAGATGTAGTTACATACTTTCATATAATACTTTACTTAAAGTCAAACCAGATAGTTTGAAAACATAATCCAGGATCCATGCATACTTACATATAATTTTTTTTTAATATCATAATCCATCTTTAAAACATTAAATTACTTAATCACAAACATTCTTTAAATATCTTATTAAACCATTAGGAGAAGAAACAATATTTTAAAGATAACTTGGAGAAAACATTCTTAACAGATCGGCAGGCCGAACTTGTGGGTTCGACAGGCCAAAATGTCCGGCAGGCCGAAGTCAGACTTCGACAGGCCGTCTAAGCCTCTGCAAAAACTAGATTTCAAAATCAGTAAGATTGGCAGGCCGGTACTAAATGATCGGTAGGTCGATGCATCATTGGCAGACCGAACAATAATGTTCGACAGGCCAACCGATTGTAAAAAAAAATCAATTTTCAAAATCAAAACTCCATTGTTTAATGCGGAAGACCAAATTCTTAAAATGATAAAATAAAATATTAAAACATAGTTCTTGTATATTTAAAACTTAACAAATAAATATGTCCAAAATGTAAAACTTGATTTAAATCAATTAAACTTCCTTCTTGGCGTTCTTCCGGTTACAATTCATTGTCCTTTGCTCACACGCCTTTCCATATCCTTCACTTAGTCCATGACCTTCTTACCCTTATCTGCAACATGATATAAACTTGAATATGCTAAAGCTTAGTAAGTACATATATTTCTCACAATTTAAAAACATTTCATAAGCATCATCATCATCATTTTCGTAATAGTGCATTAAGCACATTCTCATAGAAACATATCTTTCATTATTTTGATCATATTAAAACTTATTCATTTTATCTTAAGGGCCCAAGTGTTGCACCATAATCATCATCATAGGTGCACCGTCATGAGAGGAGAAGGGTAGCTAATCCTAAACTAAACATGACATCATAACATATCATAACATAACATTGGTGTGCAACACTTATTTAGGTGATACATATATACATTTATAAACTTTCATACTTTGAAATACATCATCATCATACATGCATAACTTTATAAGCATCAAAATATTTCATAAGAAATCTTTAAATGAAACCATCATAAAATCCACCATGGAATAAATATCATTATGCACATAATTTCAAACCTTATAAAACATATCATGTTGTAGGTGAGAATGTACTTACTTGTATAGTTTACTTAACCTTAACTTAGTGGACTTAGTAGGTGACAACGCCGTGGTTTTGATGTGCTTGCTTCATCATGTGTTCATGTCATACATTTATAAAAATAGCAATTAACATTTACTTTCATAAAACTATAAAATCATCATCACATAATAACTTCTATTTGCATATTCCATCACATATCCTTTCCTTTCATGAAATTATAAATTTCATAACCATTTCATCAATATTAAAGCATTAGCATCACCCATCATCACAAAACACTTCACTAACCTACATGGAATTAAGACTTAAAAACTCAACATTCACACATACTTTAGGCACCACACTTGACAGGGGTAAAGTTAATACATAAACATATTACCATGATTTTTCTTTAGTCATAAAAATTACATTAAGTTTCTAAAAACAAGTCATACATAACAAACATGAATTCTGCCATTAACTTACACAATGAATCACATAAATTCATCATTTTCAAACAATTACAATACATATATTTTAACTTTAAAATTTATACTAACAACTTATTAACATATATTACAATATCATAAAATTATTTCATCATTAGTAAAATCATTTAAACATACAAAACATCACATAATACAAAAGTCCAATAATAACACTGTTAAAGCAGTCTTTAATCCTAGCTTCAATAAAAATTTCATATTACATAAAATACTCTTCAAATAATCACCAAACTTTCTATTTCATAACTTAACGTATACATGAACATTCTAGCCAAATTTCGTAGCAAACAAAGCATATCTACCCCCTTGAACAGAAATCACATTTTCATGCATCATAACCAAATAACAATACTTTACTGTGAGTGGTAGAGGATAGAAAATTCATAACTCAATTTAGAAAAATCAAAATAACTTGAAACTTGGAGGAACATTGCATAACACATACATGAATAACATATTAAAAATTCAAAGCAAAAGGAATTTTGTAGAGAAAGATATAATAGTCGGATGTCACAAAGGATTTCATTTCAAAATTAAACCAAAAACGAACCCTTACCTCAAAATGATTCTTCTCAAATTCCTTCGAATTCGTCTAAAGAAAACTCAATATTTCTCAAATATTTGCAAGAGAATTAAGGAAAAGACAAAGAAGAAAATCATGAAGAAGAGAAAGTAAGACAGAAAACGAGAGATAGATAGAGAAAAAAGAACGTTTAAAAAAAATAACATAATGAGCATAACGTAAAAGGAGAGTCAAAACATTAAACTCTCTATTAAGTCAGAAATTTTTTGACTAAAATTGAGGCTAGCTTCACATGGAAAGTGGAGAGGATTGAGGGAGAGTCAAATCAATTAGTCTCACTTACCATATTTTGCCTTCTAAAAATAGGAAACCATTTAAAACAATACCAATCAATCAAAAGTCAATGATTTTATTTCCTTAAATGAGGAAATTAATCCATAAATATGTCAATCAATCATCATCGTCATATTTTTAAGATACTTCGGCTGACTGCTCGTCAGCTGTCATCGGCCTGCCGACTACACAGTTCGGCCTGCCGATTCCATGAAGTTCGGCCTGCCGATCCTTGATAGGCTATTCGGCCTGCCAAACTTGAAAGTCTGGCCTGCCAAACTGTCCTTAAAATGCAATACATCATAGCATTCAAGTCATCATTGCATCATAAATAAACATACATTGTAATTAACATGAAAACTTGAGCACATCAATTCCACGCGATCGTCACCTGTCATAAAACTTAAAATAAATGATTAGTGACAATAATATCATAAATAAAAAATAGATAATACTTAACGTCGTTACTATCATTACATAATTCCGCTACATGAAATAGGCGGGTGTTACAGTTCCTTAGAGGTTAGAATATGTATCTAGGTTTCTCATGTAATTAGATGGTTGTCTATCATCACCATCTAGGATTTTTTTATTCTAATTTTGATTTATACAATTTGTATTAAAATAATTATTCAAAGTGAAAAAGAATCTAGAAGATGGAGATGATTACAGTTCTATGCTTTTTATGTGTTTATAAATTTTTTATGTTTTTAAATTGTTGAAAAATAAATTAAAGACTGGTTAAAAATTATTTATACAAAAACTTGGAAAAGCGTTGGTTCAGTGTTGGTCGGCAGGCCAGTTACTTAGTATCCGTAGGCCGATGGTCACAAATTGACAAGCTGGCAACAAGCAGAACCGTTTTTTAAAACAATGTGTTTTTTAATGCTTTTTTATTTTTGTTTTTTTTTTGAGATAATTCTAAGAAACATAAAATTTTATGATAACTAGAAAAAAAAAATTGATCTATATGAGATTGAAAAATTGAAGACAGACACCATATGAAGAAGGACAAAATGAGAAAATACAAGATGAAGAATCGATATATATTTTGATTGATCATTTGTAATCTTTATTTTCTTTTCTCTAAGTTAGAACTGTGATATTACGAATGTTTATTATATTGTTTGTAGCTTAGCTTGTTGTGTTGCTTGTCTGCATAATAATATGTTTTGCTATGTATGTTGATAACATGCTATGTAGAATAGGAAGTGTTGCTTATCAAAAATTGTTCATACATGTTAACATAAAATCTTGATTTCTAAAATATTGAGTGGGAGAGAGTTTTTGAAGAGAGAACCTGTAGCCTCCATCGTTAGTTTATAAGTAACACATGATGGTTTTGACTCCTAGGAAGGGATTACATCATGTACCTGGTGGATCTCCGAAAGGATAATTTAGTTTAGCATGATTTATTGTTGTTCATCCTTAGGCATCGATTATAAATCATGGATAAAATAGTTAAAACGATAGCTATACACTCAAGATTAATTTTATTATTAGCCTCTTCTATGAGCTTTGTTAATAAAGTTAATGACTAAAGAATGATTATTAGTATATGCTAGATCAAACAAGTCTTGGATGATATATACTAATCAGAGAGGATCTGTGTTCCTAATTGAATTAGCAAGTCTTCCCTAGGCTGCTTGTTGAATTCTAAGTTAGGAATTATTATTATAAGGTTGTAATTTTTTCAAGGTTTTGACACATAAATACATTATATGTTTACCTGTTTGTGTTATCTTACTAAATTGTTATTGAATGTTTGCTTATATTTGATATATGACTCTTTATTGTACATCAAAATATCTAAAAACGCATTATCTTTGATATTTGATAAGAACATTTTAACTGGCGAGAATTATAATGATTGGAAACAAACTTAACTATCGTCCTATCATTTGAGAAACTGAAATTTGTACTAACAACACCATGTTCTCCTATGCCTACTGGCAAATCCACTAATGAACAAATCCAAGCGTATGGTCACTAGAAGGATGCTAATGATTAGACTCGCTGCTATATCATAGCTAGCATGAATAATGTACTTTAGGGCCAATATGAAGATCATGAGACTACTTGATAGATCATAAATAATCTTGAGGACATATTTGGAGGCCAGGTCTTGACGAAACAACAAAGGGCTTTTTGGAAGCTTCTTAACTATAAACAAAGACCAAGGACACCTATGAAGGAGCATATGATGTTGGTCATGGGTTACCTAGTTGAGGCTCAAACCCATGGAGCTGACATTGATGTTGAGTCACAAATGACTATGGTCTTTGAGACTCTTTCTAAGGAGTTCATCATGTTTAGAGCTTTATATAATTTGAGTAAAAGACAAGATATGACCTTAACTGAGCTAATGAAATAGTTACAGGAGTTTGAAAATCTGATCAGGGATGCTCCGGCTAATAGGAAGGTAAATATGGTGGTTGCTTTTGGTTCTAATTCTAACTCTAGAAATAGAAAGATGCAAAAGGCTAAGAATGGGAAGTTTTCTATTTTGGAAAAAGGCAAAGATATAAAGAAAAAGAAGAGGAACCCAAAGATGCTAAGATGCTTTTTCTGTGGGAAGTTAGGCATATAAAGAAAAATTGTAAGGACTTTTGATCAAAAGGAGGTAAGTGCCAACTTCTAGTTGTTGAGACTTGTTTAGTTAAGGAATCAAATGACACTTGAGTCATAGATTCTGAGTCACTAATCATGTTTGTGTTTCTCTGCTAGGGTTCAAAGAAATGAGAAGTCTGCTACATGAGCACTTCACGCTTCGAAGGGCAACGATCCTTAATGTTGGCTAATACAGTGAGAGACGTCCATCTTTATTTTGATAATTATAGGAGTTTAGTTTTGAGAAATTGTTTTCATGTTCCTAAACTTAAAAGGAACTTAATTTCTGTTGCTTATTTATTTAAAGACTCTTATTCAGTTTGTTTTAATAATAAAGTTATGATTTACAAAAACAAATCTTTTATCTGTAGTGGATGGATGCATAACAACCTATATTTTATCAAACCTAAGATAGACTCACTGCTTAGCACTGAGATTAATGACAAGTTTAAAAGACTTAAAACTTCTCACTCTAATGAGACTTATCTTTGGCATTTGCGCCTTGGCCATATTAACCTGAATAGGATTTAAAGATTGGTAAGAGATGGACCATTAAGTCATTTAGATGTGGAATCTATTGTAGGGCAAAAAGACTAAAAGACCATTCGAGTCTAAGGACAATCAAGCTGAAGGAGTTCTAGAACTTATGGATAGTGATGTTCATGGTCCCATGAACATCGAGGTACGAGGATGGTATGAGTATTTTGTCACTTATATTGATGATTACTAGAGATATCTGTATGTTTACCTAAGGCATCATAAGAGCGAAACTTTCGACAAGTTTAGGGAGTTTCGAGTTAAAGCGGAGAAGTAATTGGGTAAACCCAGAAAACACTTTAATCCGATTGAGGTAGAGAATACATCTCTGATGAGTTCTTAGGACACTCATTAAATAATGGGATTTTATCTCATTTGATTGTGTCAGGCACTCTGTAGCAGAATGGCATGGTTGAGAGAAGAAATAGGACTTTGTTGGACATAGTTAGGTCCATGATGAGTTATTTGACATTACCTTTATCCTTTTGAGAATAGACACTACAAATCGCATGTTATCTTTTGTACAATGTGCCTTTAAAATCAATTCTTAAAACTTCTCACGAGTTGTAGATGGGTTAAAAGACATCCTTAAACAATATTTGCATATGGGGATGTCCTGCTCTTGTCCTGTGCAAGAAGCGAATAAGTTGGCAGTGCGTTTTGAAGTGTGTGTGTTGTAGGATATCCAAAAGGGACTAAAGGGTATTATTTTTATAACCCAAAAGAAAATAAAGTCATGGTCTCAACGAATGCGACTTTTCTTGAGAAAAGTTACCTAAATGACTTTAAGCCTCGTAGTAGAATAGTACTCAAGGAGTTAGTGAGTGACTCGATCACTCTAGTGGTTTTGGTTGAAACCAATCCAATCAAAGTAGAAAAACCGACTAAACAACAACCTAGGGCGTTTTGGTGAAGTAGGAGGATCAAGCGTCAATCCGAGAGGTATATGTTCAATGGTGAAGCTTACCTAGCTGAGCCGGTTGAACATGACAGGTATCCTTACACTTACAAGAAAGCTATAGAGGATGTTGATTTAAAGCTCTGGACAGCTATGAATATTGAGATAAAGTCTATGAAGACTAATCAAGCCTGGGAGCTTGTGGACTTTCCTAAAGGGGTAAAACCCATAGGGTCTAAGTAGATCTACAAGAGAAAGAGAGGGACATATGAGAAATTTGAAACCTATAAGGCTAGACTACTAGCAAAGGGATACATGCAAAATGAAGGAATCAATTATGAGAAAATATTTTCGCCTGTAGCCATGCTTAATTCCATCGGCATTCTCTTGTCTATTGCTGCTGCTCTTGATTACGAGATTTAGCAAATGGATGTCAAGACAACATTTCTAAGTAGCTATCTTAATGAGACCATATATATGGTATAGGCAGGCGGGATTCAAAGCTACAAGAGAATAAGGTCTATGAGTTACTAAAGATTCTTTATGGACTTAAGCAAGCTTTCTGTTCTTGAAACATAAGATAATCAAGTGATTAAGACTTATGGATTTGAACAAATTGTGAATAAACCATGTGTTTGTTAGACATGTATGCTCTAAGGAGGAAAAATGTAATACGTTTTTGGAGACATTTTTATCAATAAAGAATTTATTCATTTATATATACCAAATATTGTCCTCTTTACGTTCATATTTGTTGAATGTATGATAAGCAAATAGTAGTCTGAGACTGTCAGTCTAAACCTTAAGAATTGGGTATATGATGGGATGATTATGCGGAAGACACAATTCTTAGGGTGACGGTCTAAAACATATGATCCGCAATCGAGGGAATAAAGTTGGGCGCTTTATTCATGTAAAGATTGTTATGTTGTCTATATCCCTTTTGGGAGATGGTTTGTCTTGACCATCGGAGTTGGACTCCATGAATAGAAACATTGGCACATTGTCATAGGTGACGATGTGTTGGATCGGGACATAAAGTGAATTGATTTGGATTAATAATTCTGTCTTGGCAAATCGATTCACTTTAGACAGTCATTTGTATTATATCTTAATCCTGAGATGAATAATGGGCCCGCTGTCTTGACTTGTGTCTTTTGATGTACTAATGGGTGACTCCCACATCTCTATAGTGGCATGCATGCCGGTACGTTGGAGGCATGACTCTTGATAGCGTAGACTTGTTATTCATAGATATGGAATCCATAGCTCCTCTTTAGGAGTAATTATATCCTCTTATATGCGTTGTCCTGTAATTCAAAAACTAGAGCGCTCAACCATTTGGATACATAGGTGTAACCGAATGGTATACTATCTTTGGATGGTAAGTTTTCTAATGGTGAGACAATGGAACGTAAGATAAAATTAATCGGGAAGGTAAGACAGAACTTGTCCTTAAGCCGATTATGGATGATCATATGGGGATGCGATACACTATGATATGTCATGGAGACTTAGCTACACGAGCTTCATAATTCTATAAAGTTTGAGAGTGCAGCTCCAAGCTTTTAGTGGAGTAGCGTTGGAGTTGATAATTGTGAAATATATCTGGGATATTGGGTTTCATAATTATCATGAGCTTGAACTTTATAGGTCCATTTTGGTCCCCTTTGCTAGCTCATAAAATCCTGTAACGACACGGCGTGCTTTTCCAATAATTGGTGACTTATGTCGGATTTATCAGATTGGTTTAAAATTTGTAAGAATCAAATAATTCATGTCTGTTTATCGGTTGAATTAATTATGTAAGAAAATTAATTCAAGATGAACTTGTTGAATTATTGCGTTTGGATAATTCTTGTCTGTTTATCGGTTGTTTTAATTTTGGACAATTAGAACAAGATAAACTTGTAGAATTATTGTGAATTAATTTATTTTCTTAGAGATTATCTTGATAAAGTTTGTTTTGATCAGATATCTTTTCTATTGGGCTATTTGAATCAAAACTGAGACTTTATCCTTTAGAATCTCAGGTGGAAAATAAAAGATTTGCGGAGATTTTTTCTCGGCAGTTCGGCCTGCCTATCAGAAAGTTTGGCATGCCGACCGCGACAGTTAAGATTACGCGTTTTTCACGCGTATCTTATCAGATATTGATCCGAACTTGATTCTGTTTCGATTTTTGAGACCTAATCTGATATGGACTGACCCCAAGGACCAATAGGTATAAAAAGGGAGTGAGTCTAATGATTTACTCAGATCAATTTGAGAGATTAAGAGTGATACTCTTCTAGTGAGCATCTGAAAACTCCCTGAGAGCTTTTGTTCACAAATCACGAACACTAGCTTTGGGTTCTCTCTATTGGTTGGAAGGAGAGTCACCGGTGGAAGAGCTGTACGTGTAAGCCCACACTCACTCTGGTTGTGGATAGAGAATAGCAAAGAAGACCAGTTGGTTGAGGCTCTTCTGGAACATTACTTCTCTACACAGGTTGCGGAGGTTCTTCGGCACACTGAGGTTAGTAAGATCTGTCTAATTTATACATATAACATGTCAAACTTGTGTTTTGGAAATTACTCTAATAAAAAAATTTTAAAATTCCGCTGCACACTTTGTTTCCAACAATTGGTATCAGAGCCGAGGTTTTTACATAAATTTGCAAGTTTGTGATCATGTTATATGCATAAATTTTGTGATCTTAATCTCTCCTATGCTTGAATTGAATTTTATAGAGAGATGGCACTCTAGGTTTCTATATAATATATATGTTGTCATGGATTATGTGGTGAATGTTTATTAATTAATTATGGTTGATTAAATTATTGTTTAATTATTTATTAATTAATTAATACCGGTTATGGTTCCTTAGAGGTTAGAATGTGTATCTAGGTTTTTCATGTAATTAGATGGCGGACTATCATCTCCGTCTAGGAATTGTTATTTAATTTTTAATTTGTAAGAATTTTGTAATTAAATAATTATTCGGAGAAGACGGAACGAGAAGTCGAATCTTAAAGATTGATGATGGCGCCTCCAGGTATTTCCTGAGTCTCTAATTTTATGTTTTTGAATTGTTGAAAATAAAATTGATGAATTGCATTAAAATTGTATTTTCTGGAATGACGGTTTTTTGCTCGGTCGGCATGCCGGACCTCACAGTTCGGCAGGCCGGAGGTCACAAATCGGCAGGCCGGACGTGTGGTCCGGTAGGCCGACAATGGGGCAGAAATTTTAGTGCTCTGCCAGTAGGCTGAACTCTCAGTTCGGCAGGCCGAACCTCCATGATCGACAGGCCGAACATCCAGATCGGCCTATCGACCGAGAGCTGCCGTGTGTCCAAAAAAGGTGCAATTTTTCCGATGCAGTTTTAATTTTATTTTTGGGATGATTCTGAGAAACATTAAATTTGGATTTGACCGGAAATATGAAGTATTCGATTCATACGGGATTGAAGACTTGAAGATGGGTATTACATAAAGAATGATACAGCTTGAGGATTCAAGGATGAAAAATCGATAAATGTCTCGATTATTCTCTTGTAATCTTAGTTTTCTATTCTCTAGGCTGGAACCATAATGTTACGGTTATTATTATATTGCTTGTAGCTTTGCTTGATTGTTTTGCTTGTCTGCATTATAATATGATTTACCATGTATATTGATAACATGTCATATAGAATAGGGAGTGCCGCTCATATTAAAATTGTTCATGCATAATTTTAAAATAAAACCTTGACTTCAAAAGATTGAGTGGGAGAAGGTTTTCGAAGAGAGAACCTAAGGCCTCCATCGTTGGTCCATAGGAAGAACATGGTGGTCCCGACCCCTAGGAAGGGATTTCTATCATGTACTAGATTGGATCTCTGAAAGGATAAGGTATTTTAGTATGATTTATGGTTGCACACCCCTAGGTGGTGATTATAAATCATGGATAAAATATTGAAACGGTGGTTATACACTCACGTTAATTTTATTATTAACCTCCCCTAGGAGCTCTATTAATAAAATTAATGGCCAAAGAAACGATTATTAGTATATGCTGGATCATACGGGTCTTGGATGGCATATATTAATCAGGAGGGGATCCGTGTTCCTGATTGAATTTGGCATGACTCCCCTAGGAGCTTGTTGAGTTATGAGTTGGGAATTATTGTCGAAAGGTTGTGATATTTTCAAGGTTTTGACACATAAACACATTTGTATGATTTTACATGATTGTGTTATCTTACTAAATTATTATATATGTTTGCTTATGTTTGATATATGATTCTTTATTATAGATTGAAAATGTCTGAAAACGCTTTATCATCGATACTTGACAAAAACCAATTAACCGGTGAGAATATAACGATTGGAAACGGAACCTGGACATCGTCTTTTCCTTTGAGAAACTGAAATATGTTCTGACAACTCCTTGTCCTCCCGAGCCTACGGGAGACTCAAGTAATGAGTAATTCCAAGCGTACGACCGTTGGAAAAATGCTAATGATCAGGCCCACTGCTATGTTATGGCTAGCATGAACAACGTGCTGCAGGCTCAACATCAGGATTATGAGACTGCGAAGCAGATCTTAGATAATCTTGAGGACATGTTTGGAGGCCAGGCCATAACAAAGCGGCAAGGGGCGCTTCAGAAACTCTTAAACTGTAGACAGAGACCGGGGACATCTGTAAAGGAGCATATGATGTTGGTCATGGGTTACCTCGCTGAGGCTCAAACCAATGGAGCCGACATCGATGCTGAAACTCAGATGACTATGGTCTTTGAGACTCTGTCTAAGGAATTTATTCCGTTTAGAGCTACTTTTAATTTAAGCAACAGATGGGATATGACCTTGACAAAACTGATGAAACAGTTACAGGAGTTTGAACTGCTGATCAGGGAGTCTCCTGCTGGTGGTGAGGCCAACATGGTAGCTGCTTCTGGTTCCAATTCTAACTCTGGGAATGGAAAGAAGCAACGGGCCAAGAGTGGAAAGTCTTCTATTCCTCCTACAACCAAGAGCAAGAAGAAGAAGAAGAAGAACCCAAAGAAGCTTAAGTGCTTCTTCTGTGGTAAGGTCGGGCATATAAAGAAGCATTGCAAGGACTTCCTTTCTAAGGGAGGTAGGTGTGATCTTCTATATTTAGAAACTTGTTTGGTTGAGGAATCTAGTGACATCTGGGTCATAGATTCTGGTGCAACTAATCATGTTTGTGTTTCTCTGCAGGGATTCAAAGAAACGAAAAGTCTACTTCGTGAAGACTTAACGCTTCGGATGGGCGATGGATCCTTGGTCTCAGCGGAAGCAGTGGGAGATGTCCATCTTTATTTTGATAATTATAGGAGTTTAATTTTGCGAGATTGTTTTTATGTTCCTAAATTTAAAAGGAATTTAATTTCTGTATCTTCTTTATTTAAAGACTCCTACGTGGTATCTTTTAATGAAAAAGTGGTGATTCGTAAAAACAAATCTTTTATCTGTTCTGGATGGATGCAAAATAATCTATATTTTATCAAACCTAAGATAGACTTATTGCTTAATGCTGAGATAAGTGATAATGACTCTAAAAGACTTAAAACTTCTCACTCTAATAACACTTATCTTTGGCATATGCGCCTTGGCCTTATTAACCTGAATAGGATTCAAAGGTTGGTAAGGGATGGACCTTTAAGTCACTTAAAGGTGGAATCTATACCTCAATGTGAGTCTTGTTTGGAGGGTAAAATGACCAAAAGACCATACGGGTCTAAGGGCAATAGGGCCGAAGGGGTTCTAGAACTTGTGCATAGTGATGTTTGCGGACCGATGAACATCCGGGCACAAGGAGGGTATGAGTACTTCGTTACTTTTATTGACGATTACTCAAGATATGGGTATGTGTACCTAATGCACCACAAAAGCGAAACTTATGATAAGTTCAGGGAGTTTCGGGCTGAAGTAGAAAAGTAATTGGGTAGACCCATAAAGACACTTCGATCTGATCGAGGTGGGGAATACCTTTCTAATGAGTTCTTGGGACACTTGTTAGAGAATGGGATTTTATCCCATTTGACTGCGCCGGGCACTCCACAGTAGAATGGCGTAGCGGAAAGAAAGAATAGGACTTTATTGGACATGATTCGGTCCATGATGAGTTATACATCATTGCCTTTATCCTTTTGGGGATATGCACTACAAACTGCATGTTATCTTTTGAACAATGTGCCTTCAAAATCGGTCCCTAAAACTCCTCACGAGTTGTGGACGGGCAGAAAGACATCCTTAAATCATATTCGCATATGGGGATGTCTGGGTCATGTCCTGTTTAAGGATCCGAATAACTTGAAAGCATGTTCAAAAGTTTACGTGTTTGTAGGATATCCAAAAGGGACTAAAGGGGTTATTTTTATGACCCAAAGGAAAATAAAGTCGTGGTTTCAACTAATGCAACTTTCCTTGAGGAGAGTTACATGAACGACTTTAAACCTCGAAGCAAAGTGGTGCTTGAGGAGTTAAGGGGTGATCTGTTCACTCCGGAGGTTCCGAATGAAACCATTCCGATCGGTGTAGAAAAACCAAACAAACCTGAACAACAATCTCAGGGGCTTCGGCGTAGTGGGAGGATTGGGCGTCAACCTGAAAGGTATATGTTCAATGGGGAGGTCTTTTTGGCTGAACCGGATGAACATGACAGGGATCCTTATACTTACACAGAAGCTATGGAGGATGTTGATTCAAGACTCTGGACAGAGACCATGAACATAGAGATGAAGTCTATGGAGACTAATCGGGTCTGGGAGCTTGTGGATCTTCCCGAAGGGGTAAAACCCATAGGGTGTAAGTGGATCTACAAGAGGAAAAGAGGAGTGGATGGAAAGGTCGAAACCTTTAAGGCTAGACTAGTAGCTAAGGGATATACGCAAAAGGAAGGAATCGATTACGAGGAAACCTTTTCGCCTGTAGCCATGCTTAAGTCCATCCGGATTCTCTTGTCCATAGCTGCCGCTCTCAACTACGAGATTTGGTAGATGGATGTCAAGACGGCTTTTTTGAATGGCTATCTTGATGAGTCCATTTATATAGAACAACCAGACGGGTTCAAGGTCACGGGTCAAGAGGGTAAGGTTTGTAAGCTGCTAAAGTCTATTTATGGACTTAAGCAGGCTTCTCGTTCTTGGAACATAAGATTTGATCAAGTGATCAAGACTTATGGGTTCTCACAAAATGTGGATGAACCATGTGTTTACAAACACATTAAGAATGGGAAGGTGGTTTTTCTACTACTCTATGTAGATGACATTCTGCTAATTGGCAATGAAGTTGGGGGCATTGTCATCGGTCAAATTATGGTTGACCAAGCAGTTTGACATGAAGGACTTAGGTGAGGCTAATTTTGTTCTCGGTATCCAGATCTTTCGGGATAGGAAGAACAAAATGATAGCTTTGTCACAGGCCAGCTACATAGATAAAATTCTCAGGAGGTTTGCAATGCAGGATTCCAAGAAAGGTGGGCAACCATCTAGGTCTGGAATTACTCTTTCTAAGAAAGACTCTCCAAAGTCTTATGAAGAAAGAGAATACATGAAGAAGGTACCTTATGCTTCGGCAGTGGGTAGTCTCATGTATGCCATGCTTTGCACTCGACCGGATATTAGCTATGCGGTCGGGATTGTGAGTCGATTTCATGCGGATCCAGGACCGAACCATTGGGTTGCGGTAAAGCATATTTTCAAGTACCTGAGAAGGACTCGAGGGTATATGCTTGTGTATTCGGGTGAGGATTTAACTCCTCTAGGATACACTGATTCGGATTTTCAATCCTGCCTGGATTCTAGGAAATCGACTTCGGGGTTTGTGTTTACTCTAGGTGGCGGTGCCATCAGTTGGAGAAGTGCGAAGCAAGATTGCACTTCGGATTCAACGATGGAGGCCGAGTATGTGGCGGCTAGTGATGCTTCGAAAGAAGCAGTGTGGCTCCGTAAGTTTCTTGGGGATCTTGAGGTAGTTCTTGGTATGGATAAAGCGGTATCACTGTACTGTGATAACAGTGCGGCGGTAGCTAATGCTAAGGAACCAAGATTTCACAAGAAGAGTAAACATATTGATCGGAAGTATCATGTGATAAAGGACTTCGTTGAGAGCGGGCATGTCACGATGTGCAAGATCGCGTCAGAGGACAATTTAGCTGATCCATTTACGATGACACTTACTGGGAGAGTCTTCGAGAGGCATGTGGAGGCTATGGGGATGCGAAATTTTGCTTTATTTACTCATTTAGTGCAAGTGGGAGATTGTTAGACATGTATGCTCTAAGGAGTAAAAATGTAATATGTTTTTGGAGACATTTTTATCAATAAAGAATTTATTCATTTATATATACCAAATATTGTCCTCTTTACGTTCATATTTGTTGAATGTATGATAAGCAAACAGTAGTCTGAGACTGTCAGTCTAAACCTTAAGAATTAGGCATATGATGGGATGATTGTGCGGAAGACACAATTCTTAGGGTGACGGTCTAAAACATATGATCCGCAATCGAGGGAATAAAGTTGGGCGCTTTATTCATGTAAAGATTGTTATGTTGTCTATATCCCTTTTGGGAGATGGTTTGTCTTGACCATCGGAGTTGGACTCCATGAATAGAAATATTGGCACATTGTCATAGGTGACGATGTGTTGGATCGGGACATAAAGTGAATTGATTTGGATTAATAATTCTATCTTGGCAAATCGATTCACTTTAGACAGTCATTTGTATTGTATCTTAATCCTGAGATGAATAATGGGCCTGCTGTCTTGACTTGTGTCTTTTGATGTATCAATGGGTGACTCCCACATCTCTATAGTGGTATGCATGCCGGTACGTTGGAGGCATGACTCTTGATAGCGTAGACTTGTTATTCATAGATATGGAATCCATAGCTCCTCTTCAGGAGTAATGATATCCTCTTATATGGGTTGTCCTGTAATTGGAAAACTGGAGCGCTCAACCATTTGGATACAGAGGTGTAACCGAATGGTATACTATCTTTGGATGGTAAGTTTTCTAATGGTGAGACAATGGAACGTAAGATAAAATTAATCGGGAAGGTAAGACAGAACTTGTCCTTAAGCCGATTATGGATGATCATATGGGGATGCGATACACTATGATATGTCATGGAGACTTAGCTACACGAGCTTCGTAATTCTATAAAGTTCGAGAGTGCAGCTCCAAGCTTTTAGTGGAGTAGCGTTGGAGTTGATAATTGTGAAATATATATCTGGGATATTGGGTTTCATAATTATCATGAGCTTGAACTTTATAGGTCCATTTTGGTCCCCTTTGCTAGCTCATAAAATCCTGTAACGACACGGCGTGCTTTTCCAATAATTGGTGACTTATGTCGGATTTATCAGATTGGTTTAAAATTTATAAGAATCAAATAATTCATGTCTGTTTATCGGTTGAATTAATTATGTAAGAAAATTAATTCAAGATGAACTTGTTGAATTATTGCGTTCGGATAATTCTTGTCTGTTTATCGGTTGTTTTAATTTTGGACAATTAGAACAAGATAAACTTGTAGAATTATTGTGAATTGATTTATTTTCTTAGAGATTATCTTGAGAAAGTTTGTTTTGATCAGATATCTTTTCTATTGGGGTATTTGAATCAAAACTGAGACTTTATGCTTTAGAATCTCGGGTGGAAAATAAAAGATTCGGGGAGATTTTTTCTCGACAGTTCGGCCTGCCGGATGACGTGTTCGGCCTGCCGAACTGGCCAGTTCGGCCTGCCTATCAGAAAGTTCGGCATGCCGACCGCGACAGTTAAGATTACGCGTTTTCACGCGGATCTTATCAGATATTGATCCGAACTTGATTCTGTTTCAATTTTTGAGACCTAATCTGATATGGACTGACCCTAGGACCAATAGGTATAAAAAGGGAGTGAGTCTAATGATTTACTCAGATCAATTTGAGAGATTAAGAGTGATACTCTTCTAGTGAGCATCTGAAAACTCCCTGAGAGCTTTTGTTCACAAATCACGAACACTAGCTTTGGGTTCTCTCTATTGGTTGGAAGGAGAGTCACCGGTGGAAGAGCTGTACGTGTGAGCCCACACTCACTCCGGTTGTGGATAGAGAATAGCAAAGAAGACCAGTTGGTTGAGGCTCTTCTGGAACGTTACTTCTCTACACAGGTCGCGGAGGTTCTTCGGCACACTGAGGTTAGTAAGATCTGTCTAATTTATACATATAACATGTCAAACTTGTGTTTTGGAAATTACTCTGATGAAAAATTTTTAAATTTCCGCTGCGCACTTTGTTTCCAACAGTGTTTACAATCACATTAAGGATGGGAAGGTGGCTTTCTACTGCTTTATGTAGATGACATATGGCTTATTGACAATGACGTTGAGGCATTATCATCGATCAAATTATAGTAGACTAAATAGTTTGACATGAAGGACTTAGGTGAAGCTAATTATGTTTTGGGTATCCAAATCTTTAGAGATAGGAAGAACAAAATAATAGTTTTATCCTAAGCTACCTATATAGATAAAATTCTTGAGAAGTATGCAATACAAAATTCCAAGAAAGGTGGGCAAACATCTAGGTCTAGAATTACTCTTTTTAAGAAAGACTCTCTAAAGTCTGATGAAGAAAGAAAATACATGAAAAATGTGCCTTATATCTTGGCAGTAGGTAGTCTCTTGTATGTTATGCTTTGCATAGGAGTGGACATGTTTTATGTGGTCGGATAGTGAGTTGATTTCAATTGGATCCAAGACCAAACTATTAGGTTGCGGTCAAGCATATTTTTAAGTACCTAAGGAGGACTAGAGGTTATATGCTAGTGTATTCTAGTGAGGATCTAACACCTCTTGAATACACTGACTTGGATTTCTAATCTTGTTTGGATTTGAAAAGAACGACTTCAAGTTTTGTGTTTACTCTAGGAGGAGGCCCATTATTTAGAGAAGTGTTAAACAAGGTTGCACTTTGGATTCAACGATGGAGGCCAAGTATATGGCAGCTAGTGAAGCTTCGAAAGAAGCTGTGTGGCTCCGCAAGTTTCTTAGGGATTTGAGATAGTTCCTGGTATAGATAATTAAGTCAATGTCACTATATTATGATAATACTGTAGCGGTAGCTAATGCTAAGGAACTAAGATTTCATAAGAAGAGTAAACATATATATCATAAGTATCATGTGATAAAGGATTTCGTTGAGGGTGGACATCTTACAGTATGCAAGATTGTGTCTGAGGAAAATATAGCTGATCTTTTCATGAAGATACTGCCGACAAGGGTTTTTGAGAAACATGTAGACGCTATGGGGATGCGAAACATGTCGCATTTACTTACTTAGGGCAAATAGGAGATTGTTAGACTTTGTGCGTAAAGATTAAATGATGTAATAAGTTCTTGGAGTCATTTAATCAATAAAGAGTTTATTTGTTATTTATATATCAAATGTTGTCCTATTTATGTTCATTTCTGTTGAATATATGATAAGCAAACAAAGTCTGAGGTTATTAATCTAAACCTTTAAGATCGTACAGATGATGCATAGATTATGCAAAAAATATGAATCTTAAAGATGATAGTCTAAATAATAAGATCTGCAATTAAGGGAATAAAGTTCAACACTTTATTCATGTTAAGAATAATATGTTGTCTATATTCCTAACAGGAGATGACTTGTCTTGGTCATCAGAGTGGGACGCTGCGAGTAGAAATATTGGTATATTGTTATTGGTGATGATATATTGGATCAGAACAAAAAGTGAAACTAATTTGATAAATAATTCTATTTGTTTAAATCAATTCCTTTTAGACAATCATATGTATTATATCTTAATCCTATAATAAATTAGTGGACCAGTATTATTAACTTATGTCTTTTGATTTATTAAAGGGTGACAGCCTGAATTAGATAAAGGTACACATACTAGTACATTAGAAACATAACGTAGACTCGTTATTCATAAATATCGAATCCATAGCTCATTTTGTAGAGTTAATGATGTTCTCTTATAGGCATTATCTCGTAATTGGAAAGTTGAAGCGCTCAACCATTTGGATATATAAGTGTAATTGAATGGTATACTATTTATTTATAGTAAGTTTTCCAATGGTGATATAATATAACATAAGATAAAATTAATCAGGAAGGTAGAATAGTATTTATCCTTAAGCCAATTATGAATATTCTATGGGGATATCACATATTATGATATGTCTTGGATGATTAGCATATTGAAGCTTCATAATTTTATATAGTTCAAGAGTACAACTCTAAACTTTTAGTGGAGTAGTGTTAGAGTTGATAATTATAAAATATATATATCCTGGAAATTTTATTTTATAATTAAAGGAGCTTAATCTATATATGTCCATCAAGTCCCCTTTACTATCTCATAATAATCTCTATAATAAACAACATGTTTTTCCTTCATATTAGTGACTTATGTTGATTATTAGATTGACTAAAATTTGATAGCTTGGATTTAATAATTCATGTTGGTTTATTGATCGAATTAATTTTTGTGAATTAATTCAAGATAAACATGTTGAATTATTTGGATAATATTTTATTTTATTTGGGATCATTTGTATCTGATTGTTTTAATCAGAGAACTTCTTTATTGAATTATTTAAATTAAAACTGAGGCTTTATCTAAGATTTCTATGTAAAGTAACATATTTTGAGATTTCTAGATTATCGCTTGGTCGGCAGAACGGTTGCCGAGTTCGACAAGCCAATGCCGCTAGTTCGGCATGCCAATGCTAGAGTTCGGAAAGCCAACCATGCGATAATTCTATTACATAATTTTGATCAAAAGTTGATCTAGACTCAAACTTTTAAGTCTTATGTAATAGGATCAAATTCGACCGCTATATAAAGGGAATTATTTTTCAGTGTTCCTTAGATCATTTGAGAAGTAAAGAGAAAGATTTCTAGTGAGAGAAACTCTGTAACTCCCTAAGGGTTATTGTTCAACATCTAGAACCTTAGTTCTTGGTCTTCTCAAGTGGTTGGAAGGAGAGTTATGGAAGAAGAGCAGTACAACATGTGACCATCCGCATTCCGATCATGGAAAGAGAATAGCAAGGAAGGTCAATTGGTTGAGGCTCTTTTAGAACATTCTTCTCTAGTTAGAGTTTTTTCAGCCTTCGGTCTTAAAAAGAATGCAAGATTTTTATTTATTTATGTACTTATCATATTAAACTTCTTATTTAAAAAAAGAGTTTGATTTAAAATTTTAAAATTCTGCTACGGTCACGTTTTCTATCAAATCTTGCTTCATGCCATTTCATATTCTTCTCCAAACCAAAGCTTCTTTGTCACTTGAGTGTGGTTTCCTTATATTCTTTTGGTTGATCATACACTCTTGCTCTGGATGACTTGGCCTCGTTTTTTGCTTCATTTGGCTTGACCATTATGGAGTAATTGGTTTGTGGACATGTTAAGCTAAGCATTTCTTCTTGCATTCGACCAATCTTACAAGTTATATTAGTGAGCTCAAAAGAATCCATGTATTGTCCACTTTATCAAAGATTCCTTTTGAGTGTCCTTCGGGCCTCTTGAAAACTGGGGTTCTTGTTCTCTTTGCTTGAATATGTCTATTTCTATTTCCCTATAAGATATTCAAAAATCTTGACACTTGTGGTTAAACCTATTATTGAACTCCATCTTGGCCCTCCATCATCCTTGTTTGCCTCGTGGACTCCTTTTTGGTTTGCTTGATTATCTAGATGACTTTGGAGCTTTGACAACTTGAGTTAGGTGTATTATAGCACGCTAAGCCGTTTATGTTGAGGGTGGTGATAATCCTCTTTAGCTCCGATATGGCCTAATGTGTAGTCAATTTCAGTGTGACTCTTGCACGAATGGGTTTCTATATTTTGCAAAACAAAAATCACCGTCCTTTCCCCTTAAGTGCACCTGATTTACTTCGTCACCGGACGTTTAGGCAGCTTTCTCTTGGAATTGTTGTTGTCGAGCAAGTGGGTCCTCTCCTAACCATCTCTAAATTTTTCTTCTTCTTTGACTTGATGACTTTGCTCACCTTCTATGCTCGACGAATTTGTTGATGGTGCTTGTTGTCCTCTAGTTTATAGCACCCTAACCATGGTAAAGATGAGCTTTGACCACACACCTTCTAAGTTTTTCATGCGATATTTCTAAGTTTGATTCCCCCGAGTGCTTGAAATTTGCCCAAGTCCTTGATCAAGGTTGGTCTTATGGAGGTGCTCGAAATTTGGCCGAATTCATGCTTGGAGTTGTTGTCGAACAAGTGCTTTGAGCTTTCCCAAAGCCTATTTTTAGGATTTTTTCGAGTGGAAGTTCGACCCTTTTTTTTTTTTTTTTGTGTTTTCTTCCTTTTCCTTTGCCTTTGATATCCTATTCAAATGAACAAAATGACTAAAGTAAATGGAAAAATAAATGTTTGTGAACATATAGGGACAGTTTTTATTTCATTTGAATATTTTATTTAGCCTTGTAATCAGGCATTACCTCATGATAAAAATTTTGATTTGTAACAATTTTATAGCTATTGATAATATTTCTAAAATACCAATCCTCCTGTGAGTGTCTCAACAAATTATTGGAGTACTGAAAAGCAAGGCTTTGTCTAGATCAATATGGTTAGTGCACATTCTTTGCTCCATTTTTACCTTCTTTGTATGGGTATAAACATTATAATTCTCGTCTTGAATGGATGACGGTGCATATTACGTTGTGCATTGAGCCAATTGCGCAAATCAGTGGTGACATAATTTTGACGTTGCATATTATGTTATGCATTAAGCCAGTTGTGCAAATCGATGGTGGCATAATCCTTGGATCCTGAGGCAGCCCAAGTGTTATTCACCCTTTTATTACATTCATTCAAATGAGTTTCTAATCTGCCAAAGACGGAAGTTCTTTTTTTCTTTATTTGTGTGAGTTGATTCTTGCTCTGTGATCAGACATTTGGATGTCATTTGTTTTTGGCATTGTTGTTCTTGTATTGACAAGTTCCTTTGTTCCTCCATAGATTGATTCCCTTCTTTGTTTTGTTGACTTGGACCATTTCTTTCACTTCGCAAGGTTATGGATGGGGCTTGTTGGTCGTCGGTTGGTAAAGTGTTGATAGTGGAGATGAGCTTGGTCACAAGTCCCTCCAAATTTTGTGTGTATGCTTCCAGCCTGTCAGTGCGGAGCAAGTCTTCTACCATACCACATTCTTTTTCTTTGGCTGGTCTTATTGGTGATTGTTTGTGTTTGAATGTAAATGAGTTGGCTCCTGCTATTGGTGTTCTTGCACCTACTCGTACCAGTCAAAGGTTGTTGGGTTCATCATATTCCTTTTCTTTGATCGGCCATGTTGTTGTTCTCTTGAGATCGCTTGGAGCGTTGTTTCTTTCTTGAAACATTATTTCTTGGCATTTTGAAAGAGAATGAAAAACGATAAAAAGATGAATGCTGGTAAGAGCTTGGGATGCTAATCACACAAGGCCCTCCTTTTAGTGGCAAAATATTGGAGCAAAATTCTATCCAACACTAGATCAACATCCTAAACAAGAAATTAAGATAAAAAAGAAGATTCATCAAGAACATTAAGAAAAAGTTAAAGGACATAAAGAATACCTTAAGAATAATACAAGTAAAAAGTGGAGTCAAGTATGATTGCCTCAAAGTTTTGTATCGAAAATTGTGTCAATGATCCTCTCCTCTCAATTTGAGGAGATTTTATAATACATTGGGCACGGAGGAGTTTAATTCCATTTTAATGCAAAAAAATTCTTCACCTCTTGGATGTTACAATGTAATATATTCAATATGATCAAATCATCAGTAATTAATAACCTTTAATTATTGACCGTTACATTACTTAACGATACCTTGTGACCTTCAAGCTTTTGCCTTTAAGCCAGGCCTTGGACATTCGGATGCTTGGAGCATGCTCGGAGTGCTCAGATGCTTGGAGTACTTGAAGGCCCGAGTTTTCGAATAGTGCTCGGATGCTTAGAGGTGTTTGAACACTCGGAGTGCTCGGAGGTGTTTGGATGCTCGGATGATTAAGTGCTTCGGCATTTGAATGTCCGTGTATTTGGGGTATTCAAACATTTGGGTGTTTGAGTGTTCAGATGCTCAAATGCATCAATACCCGATCGACGTTTAAATGATCACCTCATCATAATTATACTTTTATCATGGTGAAGAATACCCCAAAACATCGACAAATTCACTGGGAAGGGAAAAAAATATTTCCAGGCAAGCCTAGAGTTTCTTCTTAGAGGCTAACCCGGAATGAAGACACTCCTATAGGACGAACACCACTTCCACCACAAAAAAAAAAATTTTGGAAAGGATGTTCCAGAAAATCTTGGGGTTAGTTTTTTGTTAAGATAGTAATTAATTTTTATAAAAAAAAAAGTAAAAACAAAAAGCTTATGTTCAGCTCTTTTAAGCTTCTAGTTTCTTCCATGAACGAAGATTGAACAGCCTTCGTTACGGTTCACCGTTGAAAGATGAAAAGACATTAAAAATATGTTTGACATGACAGCGAGAGACAATAAAAATTAATAATAAACCCATCCAATATGTTCCCTAGT
The DNA here is from genome assembly GCA_025403435.1 of Artocarpus heterophyllus. Taxonomy (NCBI): domain Eukaryota; kingdom Viridiplantae; phylum Streptophyta; class Magnoliopsida; order Rosales; family Moraceae; genus Artocarpus; species Artocarpus heterophyllus. Next base: position 347,162 of record JAJQZP010000062.1, read on the forward strand.
TCGGCTCCTTCCGTTGACCTCGTTCAGTTGTAATTGATGTGTAAAATTTTTTATGAGGTGGCAAACTTTTATTGAGGGGACAGGCAAAAAAAACAAAAATAAGCGACAACAAATCTTGACTCACATCAAAGATAAAAGAAACAAATAATCAGGATTTTTTATCATAAATTAATTGATAATATCTTGTTAATTCAAAATAAATAAATAAAATGTCCATGTATAATTGGACACCAAATAACTAGGCATGTTAAGTAGGGTCGACAATTCGGACACGGCATGATGACACAATATGAAAACTATACAAGATAAACAGGTTTAGACCATACGTTTATTAATTATGCCATAAATAGGTTGACACGAATAACACAAAAATAAAATGGCTGGATTCATGCTAACACGCTAAACACGCCTTAACACGTTTAATTAAACGGGCCGCAAACATGTTAACACGGCACGACACGACCCTCCTATTTATAACGCATTTAAACTTAAAAATAAAAATATTTGAAATATTTATAGTAGGTTAGTATTAATTAGATATTGTGTTTTTGTTAATTTTCTTTATTGGCTTTTTAATTTATTTTTTTTTTTAGTTAATTGGGTCATAAACGTGTCATATGCGTGTTGTTATCATGTCAACCCATCACGACACTTTTAATAATCGTGTTAATCGTGTCGTGCTGTGTTACGTGTGCCATAACCGTGTCGTGTTCATGTTTGCATTTCTGGCACGTTTATTAATCATATTGTGTTCGTGTTCGGGCTAAACGTGTCGTGCTGTAAATGTGTCGACACGAACACGATTATTGCCACCCCTAATGCTAAGTGGTTTCACACTCAATACTCTAACACCATTAACAACTAGGAAGGAGATGTCACATACGTAGTTATTGTTGTGGGAGGAAGGGCCTAGATAGATACACTTCTAGAAACAAGAGCTAAGACGACGCCTATTTTACGACATTTTATTAAAAAAAAAATCATCTTATGCATTAAAAAAAACTTGGACAAAAATTTCCATGTTTTGAAGATTTCTACACGTATATGAGATGATGGTTTTCAGAAAGCCATCATCTGATGGTTTTCACAAAATTGTAGTCTAATGTCAATGATTTTCAAAAAAAAAAAAGGCAAAATTTTTTGTGCTCATTCTTTTAGTAAAAAATTTCAAAAGTTCATCATATCCTTCTTAAATTTTGAACACTCTCTTCCATTTGTCGAACACTCGCTTCTATTCCTCTCAATCAAATTTATAAACTCTAAAGTATTTCTCTTAAATCCCTTGTTCTCTCTCAAAGTTCTCTCGTTCTCCATTTCCTCCCCTTTTAACTATTTCTTCCTTATCTTCTACTTCTTTCTCTAAATTCTTTCTATAAATTCTTTCTATATTCCCACTCTCTTTCATCTCTTTTACTCCTTACTCCTTCAACCCTTATGTTCGACGTCATGACTCACTGTCAAACCATTATTGTCGCTGCCGCTGCCTTCACCTACATCTTGAGCATCATAATTTGGGTACATTTAAAATATTTTGAGATTTCTTTCATTTGAATTTATGTTTCTTTTTATCAAATTTTGAGTTTGCTTTTGCGTTTAGTTAAGTTTTTTTTTATTCTATTTTGTATATGAACTTTGGTTATTATGGTTTTTGAAATATTTTGTTATATGCATATTAATTTATACGTGTTCAAAATCTTTATGTATTTTTTTCTATGTTGAATACGAATCACGTTTATTAAAAAAGAATATGTAAATTTGTAAATAATAGTTGAAATTATTCCTTAAGAAGAAATTGTTTTGGCAAAAATATATTTTTATTATTTTCAGGGCAAATTAGAAGACGGTCTTTGCAAAAACCATCCTTAAAGTGGCACATAAGACGACGATTTTTTTAAAAACCGTCGTCTAATATGCCCTATAGACGAGGTTTTCACTAAAACTGTCGTCTAATCCACCCTTTGTTGGTATTTTGAGTGCGTATTAGATGATGGTTATATGTGTATCACATATTATGACTATGGATTAGACAACAATTTGGCTAACTTTTGTCTCATCTTTAGACGATGTTTTTACTATCGTCTTATCTTTAGATGACGGTTTAAAACTATCATCTAACTTTCCTTTGTACTAGTGATACTCTCCCCACGGATGTCCTTCATTGTATGGCACTTGGGAAAGGTAATGTGCAAGTTATAATTAATATGTGTTATGTCACAAACACACCTTTACCTAATATAATAGAAGAAAATAGGGTCATGAGTGATGCTTTCGGAGGATTTGTGGCTTGGCCAAAGCATGGATTTAAATTGAGTCATTAAGTCAACTTAACAAAGCTCTGGTTGACCAACACCATCAACTGAGCAAAGAGCTTATGCTACCTATGAATGAGCCAATCAAGAGAGGTCGTAGAAAGAAAACAAAGGGGAAATGAGGCAATAAAGGAAGGATATTATAAAGGTGATACAACTAATAAATGATTTGGAGGGATTATCTCTAAATATGGAAAGCTTATAAAGGCACTCAAAACAATCCACAGATGCCTCTAGCATAATTAAAATTATGATGCCTCATGACTTCACCCAGATTAAGAGTATCCCTTTTTTATCACTGCCGAGGACATTGATTGTTTTGCCCAGTTTACTCAAATTGGTGTGACATGTATCATGATATAGATGAGGTATAAAACTATATCTACACATTTCATTAATTGTCAATAGTCTTTTTTTTTTCACTTTTTACTAATTACTTGTCGTCTTCTAACAATCTTTGTTGTTCATTAGCAATATTTTATGGTACCATTGCCATGTTAGAAATCAACTCAACAAATATAGGTTCATTAACTCTATGATCACTTCCTATGTGTAAGGCCTAACTAAGATTGTGATTGAAGAATGAGCAAGAATTCTCTGGAGTTTTTGGATAATAAAGGAATGTTATCTTACAACTTTCTTTTTTTTTTTTTTTTTTTTTTTTGGTGGGGGGGGGGGGGGGGGGGGGGGGGGGGGGGTGGGTTAGCCCTCATTTACTCCAAAAAATTTAAAGTAATATGTTTGGATTCACTTAGCTATGACATACGCTAAAAAGATGATTTAATTGTAAATGTCTTTTTTTGAACTATATTATTTATTATTGCTAATTTATAACATATATTTTTTTATTTAACCAATTATATTAAGGCTATAATGAGTGGAAGTTGAAAATAAAGATTCAAGAATTCTTCAATCCGCCCTCATGGATTTACTAAAATTCTATGACCAAAGGTAATCATTCTAATATATATTTATATATATACATATAGACACACACTTGTTGAATTACAATTAAAAACACATGAATTGTTATTTAAATTAATATATATCTTTATATTCTTTTCAGACTATACCCCAACAAGAGGGAAATAAAGAATGTAGCTATTTTGTGCAACAGTACATGAAAAATATTATGAACGGGGTATATAAGCCATGACAAGTCAAAAATTTTATACAAACGAATACGTAAGTGAGATGATTAAGGAATGGGAAGAATATGTAGCAAATACATAAACATATAAATCGTACATTTTAATTGAATTCTTATATATTGTTATACTTATATTTTGTTATTTTGTTATTTTTAATTTTATAAAATATTATTTTATGTCATCAATGAATTGTGAGGCCAATAATAACAAATTGAATATAGGAAGGCCACAAATGGGTAGAAGAAATAAATCTGATCTGATTTTGGCAAGTGGAAGACATTAGACGAGGGTTTCTTAAGGAAACAATCGTCTATTGTAAGATAGCAAAACACATCAGACAACTGTTTCTATAGGAAACTGTCATCTAATAAATACACTTCAAGTCCACATTGACGTTATACGATGATTGTACCACATACTAGACAGTAGATAAGACGACAGTTTGTCATACCTTCGTCTTATCTTTATATAATGGTTTTGAAACGTTGTCTAACCTTCCATCTATAGTAACGAGGATCAGTACAACAATTTGTAGATTAGATGATGTCAATTAGGTAACAGTTTAATCAAAACCATTGTCTAATATAAAAAAAAATGCAACATGGACATTTTTGTGTTTTAGAAATCTACAAGCGCATATTTGACGATAGTTTTCTAGAAATCATCATTTAAATGCCAACCGTCATCTAATATCTAAAAAATTTCAAAAAAAAGAGACAGTTTTTCCCTGCTTATTTTGTTTGCTAAAATAGAGTAAATTGCTTCAATGATCACTGATCTATTTAAAATGTAACTCGATAGTCCCTTTTTTGGCTGAAATAACCTCCAACTCAAAAAAAAGGTGCAAAATGGCTAACTTAACTAATGTTTATTTATTTTCCCTCATTTAATGACCATGTGCCCATCATTTACCATTTATTTTCTTGAAAAGACTAAAATACCCCAATTAAATTACATACTATTTTTTAAAAAAAAATAAAGCAAAAAACAAAAAACTATTTCATCCCCATTCTCCTTCTTCACCTTTGCAATTCAAATACATGAATTCAACTAATTAAACAAAAAAAAAAATCAAAAATCCAATTTCACAACATATTAACTAAAAAGAATAAAATATTCAACTTGAATTTTTCCAAACAACAACTCATGTTTAAATCGGAATTTTTCGGATTTAATCTCTAAAATATCAAATACACAAAAACTATAAACATCAAGAAATAACCAAAACATAAAAAAAATAAAGAAATTTCCAAAAATTTTTGGATTGGAACCTATAAACATCAACAAACCCAGAAATATGAACAAACCTAGAAATTATTACAGATACGGCTCAAAGCATGCTGAACTCTCCACAACTCCTTCGTGCAACGAAGTCCATACTCACCACAAGCATCAGCTCAGCATCCAAATGCTCCTTCTCATCGGGCTTCTTGAATGTCTTCCTCTCTGAAGCACGTACATAATGCATACCATGATGTCAAGGATTAAAAACAGCAACACATTCCCCATTAACCCACATTATACCTACACAAATCATGCATAAACTTCATTTCCTTGGTGCCAAAGAGATGAACAAGGCCAAGATTCTATTCACTAGAAATTCTCAAAAGCATAACACGTAATAGATGAAAGAGACAAAAGAAAAACAATAAATCTTATGAATATACAACTTCAAAGACTATTTCCACGATGCCTTAAATCATATGAATAAAGAGCTCCTCTGTGGCACTAGCTGCAAGAACAGGGTTCGTCGAATCGTAGCTGTCGCGAGCCCCAACGTCAAGATCCCATCCGTCGCCAGTTTCAGTGATGGTAGTCTTCAACCAATCTTAAAGGAAGAGGTTGGTGGAGAGTTGCTGAGAGGTCAGGTCGCACCGATTGGCATGGATCTTGGGCTGGGTATCGCTTGAACGGAGGGGATCCGGTGCGAAAGTAGGGACGAGTAGAGAGAGCAGGGGGAGACACTGACTTGGGCTGTAATATTTAAAGAATTCGTTAATTTAAATCAAGAATTCAACCAAGATTTAAATAATGAATTTCATTATAAAATTTTCATATTTTACAAATATGAAATTATATGACTGAGATATAATGAAATTTCATGTGTATTTTATATTCAAAATTTTGAGAATTAAAGGTGTGCTTTATTTGTACAAATTTTGTGAATTAAATACTCAAAATTTTGTTAAGTGTCTTGAAAGGCAAAATTAATGTCACATAGATTAGGTTAAAGATTCAATGTTTATGATAAAAATGCTTGTAGAGTAAATGTGGGATTATAAGAATAAAATAGTATGCCAAAGTCATAAATAGTATACCAGTCAATTAAACAGGTGCAAATATTAATATTAGTAGTCCACCCATTGTTAGTATCCAGTATATAGAGTTGTACCAAGTAGTGTAGTTAGCAACATAATAGAATTATACAAAATTAGTTCCCACACATACAGATAAACTATTGTTGATGGGAATTAAATTATATGGGTACACAGTGTACTAAGATACTTTTAGACTGATAATAAAAATATCCCCTCTAAACTGTGTTGTCAAAACAAGAAAAATACAGTATTAAGAGGATTTAGACTGCTAAAGTAAAACCTAGTAGACTAGGTGTACTTTGATCTTATCCAATTAGACCTCAAAATTTGTGCAAAACTTTCTACAAATTTCCTTGACAAATCTAGTTTCATGCAGGGGCTTATGAGCAATTTTTTTTTTTTTTTTTGCAAAATAGTCCTTGGTTCATGGTCTACATATACAAAGGGACCAACTTAAAAATTCATCTCTTTCTTTCTCTTCAAGATTGTTCATGAAACCGAAACAATTCTCTCTCCATTTTCCTCTCAAAATTGCCCCTCTTCCTAGCTAGTTTTCTCAAATTTTTGATGATCAAAGTCTTCAAATCTCTAATAGAAACAAGATTAAGAAATTTAAATAAGGATTGAAGGAAATATAAGGTAAAAATCAAAACTTTGCCTATGTGTATTCAAGGTTTAATCTATGTCTTGGATACATCTTTATTGTGGTATTTTGATCTCGTTTATAAGGAGTTTTTAAGGAGTCTACAAGCTCATATAATGAGTTTTATACTTAAGACCCCATAGCTAAATCTAATCTCTAATCTTGTTCAAAGTCTATATTTCAAATTATTCATAGTTTGTAATTAATGATTTTAGACTTTAGCTCATAAACGACTTATTATGGTATGATTTATTTATGTGTTATATGGCTGTATATATGATTACTAAGCTTCGATTAAAGTTTACACTAAAAAACTTTGTTGTTTTAAGTGCTGTAACACACTTTGGAAAATTTATGAAACCTGTTTTTGAAAAACTTGGAGATAGAATTGATTTTTGAGCTCAACACATGATTTATAAGAAACGACGATAAAAATGGTTTTCTGTCAATAAAATTTCCTTAAATGCCAAACTAATCAACTTGAAATAGTCCGTTTTTAAATCTACCTGTTTAGATGTTTAGCCTAAAGTCCCTCGAAATGATTGATTTTGAAAAAACTTAAACCACAAAAGTTATAGATCTCATTTAAACTGTCAATTTTCATGAACAACATTCTCATCAATTCCTCGCCGTCCAAGAAGCTTCAAAGAGTTTTAATCCTTGTTAAAAATTACACGTTACAGTATGATATAGTTTTGCTTTGGTGCTAAGGGCAAATATGTCAAGATTTTCATGTTTCGGGTCAAAACCATAAAAAAAGAAAAACTGGATTTTTCATTGCACAGTCAAATTTTGTACATTGTATTGGGCAACAAGCAAACACAAGTTTAATTCCAAAGAGTTTGAAAATTTTTCAAGACCTGTTGAAGGCAAAATCGTCATTTTTATAAAACAGTTAAACAGACAAAAGCTTACTGGTTAAGCTCAAAGTTTTAAAGCAAATGATGAATCTCATAAAACAAAGTTCAAAGCTATAAATGAAACATTAATTGGCCTTAATTTACTTCAAGTGGTATAGAAATAACTAATAATATAGACTCGAACTAATAATCAGGTGTCGTATAAACAAGACACAAAGTTAACTAACAAAGGAAAAGGATTTAAGTGGAAATGCTAGCGTGAGGTTCAAGCAAGTTTCAAATCTCACCTATAGCATGAAGAAAATATTTTTCATATACTCTATACATGTTTGAAATATGTTGTATTTGTTATGCTTATTATTTTAAATGCCAAGTAATGATATAAAACATGTTTAGCATTTGTTGCTTATTATTTAAATCTAGGTTATGGCATACACTATATTCACTAAGTTTACAAAATTGGTCAGTTACAAAGATAATTAAGTGTCATACCAACCTCTACTCAGGTAAGAATTATAAGTCTCCCGACCTAAGCAGAGCATCATGTTAAGTCAAGTTACGGCCTTTGTGTTTGATGGTCATGTACATTTGATACGTACACTCAAGTCTATAGTTTAAGACAAGATAAAAATGATAATAAGATGTTTCATAAGTGAGTATAATTGGAATCATGCATTATACTACTGTTAGTATTCTTATATAAATATTTTGTGAGAAATACTTGGATTTGCTGAGCAAAAACTCATCTAAATCCTTCATGATGTAGGAAATCTTACCAAGAAGCTGATATGAAAAATTGATAAGCTAGGTGCGGTGTGGGACAAATGTGATGGTTGGGCTACAGATACCACTATAGTCTAAATTCCACCTTTTGAAAGATTTTAATTATATACAGTATGTCATGGTCTAGTAGTAAGCTAAAACTTCTTTTGCAAGATAGTTTATGTATGGTTTGCAGTTATAAGTAAGCAAGTATTTTAAAAAATATTTATGGTGAACATTAAATAAAATGATTAATTTTTATGTTTAAAAAATAATATTCTACATTTTTACAAGTAAAATTAAGTTTAACAAAAGAGCTTTAAGTAACGGCTGGAATAGTTGGGTCGTTACAAGGGATGGGTCTAGAGAACAAGAAGGAGAGAGAGATAATGGAGGCGGTCACCAAAGATGTTGAAGAAGAAGAAGAAGAAAAAGAAGAAGAGTGGGTTGTACAGCAGAGTGGTTTTTTTTTTTTAATTTTTTTTTTCTATTTTATGTTTTAGTTTAATTTTTACTTAAAATAAAATAAAAGGCTATTATTTTACTAGAATAGCGTTGATATTTATTCATATACTTGGCATGTGACTGAGAAAAAAAAAAAAAAAAACAAAGAAAGTAAACGGACGTCAGTTCCATCCCACATCTCTCTCGTTTATAAATTTCATATTTTTCTCTCAATTCCCCATTCTCCCTCTAAAATCTCTCTTTTCTTAAAATAAAATAAAAGGCTATTATTTTACTAGAATAGCGTTGATATTCATTCATATAATTGCCATGTGACTGAAGGAAAAAAAACAGGGAAAGTAAACGGACGTCAGTTCCATCCCATATCTCTCTCATTCATAAATGTCATATTTTTCTCTCAATTTCCCATTATCCCTCTAAAATCTCTCTTTTCATCTCTCAAATCTCTCTCTACCCTCTCAAAACTCAAAATTTTCCTCCTAAATTCTTTTATCTCTCCCACAAGCATTATACCTTCAACTCTCACCACTGCCACTAAAGGTGAATATACGATAGGTTGAGTAGATTTTAGGGAATTTTTAATTTGATTGGGTGGGTTGACTTTCAATCAAATCTACCCAATGGATCCAAAATTTAAAAGCAACTAACCTAATTAAAGTTCGAGTATATTGGATGGGTTCGAGTATATTGGATGGGTTGATTAAATTGAGCATAATAAATAAGACAAAAAAAATTCAAACTAACACTTTACTAAAATAAGAAATATTTAAAAAAACTAAAATTTATCATATATTGGATATCTAACAAAGCTTAAATACTTAAGTCACACCTAACAAATAACACATAATAAAAACTAAGAAAATAAATATCTTTTTAGTCAATATATATCAACCATAACCAAAACACTACATAATTACCATTCTTTAACTCCAAGCATCTCCACTCAAGCATTCCCTTATTTATAATGGAAGATACATCGCCTAGCATAAGGCATAATAACTTTTCAAATAATTAATGTAAAATATATATTTTATAAAATAAGATATGATAAATGCATTATATGGTGTAACTTCTTCGGATTCCTTCAAGGCTTGTACCTCATCCATGTATTCTCTAAATTCTATAGGTTCCCTCCTCCTCCTCATAAAGCAACCAATTCTTTGAACAAATCAAAGGCTTAGCCATCAAATTCTTTCTTTATTTTTTATTTTTTAAGTGATTGTGTAGTGTAGTCTATAATGTGCATTAAAAAGAAAGTAAAAAATTAAAAGTCTAGAACCATAAATTACGTTACTATAAATAAAGGGTTTTTTTAGTCTAAGATTGTATAAATTTACAATACATAATAAAAATTTCATCTATATTTTATATTGGGTGGGTTTGGATTATCCCAGATTATGAAAAACTCAACCTAAAGCTACCCAATGACAGACCGGGTTGAGTGGGTTAATGAATTTTTTTGGATTTGTTGGATTTGGATTATTTAGGATTATAATGGGTAGATTAAAGTGGATTCCTCGGATTATCAAATTTTCTATTTACTCCTAACTGCTGTCGAGAATACCACGACTATGCCGATATGTCGTCATCCCTCGTCACCATATTCGCCACCTCTATAAATCATGACCTCACTGTGATGTTTGCTGCAATGTTTTTCTCCAAATTCCTTCATCTTTTACTTTTAGATTGTTTATTTTTTTGTTTTTGTCTAGTACCATATTCAAAGTATTTTTTGTTAATTATATTTTGTAAAGGAAACTTTATAATATATATTGATTATAAATGAGGAGAAAAATTTGTAACCAATCCTTAGAAAATCATTGGTTGTATTATTTGATGAAATATGAATCATGATTGTCTAATTTGTGAATAATATTTGAATAAATTGATGTTTTGGCAAGGAAATTGTTAAAAAAAATTTAGAGACTTTCAACAACAATTTTTGTGAACTGTCCTTAAACGTGACATTTTTAACATTGGCTTTATTGCCCAAAAAAAAAAAAAAGGGTCGCATGATATGCCCTTTTTAAAATCTTAAAGGTTTTACATGCGTATTAGATGATGGTTAAAAATTGTCGTTGTATGTATTGACATACTACAACGGTGGATAAGACGATGGTTTGGCTAACCATCATCTTATCTTTTACCGTCATCTAACGCTTCATCAATACTAGTGCCTTTACCAACTAGAGTTTAGGTATTCGTGAATTTTTATGTTACTTCTCATTCTAAGGGTTACATTTATCAAACAAAAGAAGCCGCAAAGTATTTAATCTCTCAAGTTCAATAAAAAAAAAGATGTTGACATCACTTTTGTCATTAACAACAAAAAGAATATGAGGACAAATCAAATTAAGAGTTTGGGCACTCTAATGTCCAAATTTTTAAATGGAGACTAATGGTGCCGCAAATTGAGAGCTTAGGAACTTATATGTCTACAATCTTAAAATGCGGCCTATCAATTCTAACAAATCAAGAGTTTAAGGTACTTGCATATCCGAACTTTTAAAATGGAACCTAAGTATCAAAAGTTACATAATTTGAGGGGTGTATGACCCAAAAATATAAGAAAAAAAATGTTTTGAAAGCATTCGTAGTAAAGAGTGTATTTATGGTACAAGTAAATTCTTATTTATGTAACAAATAGATTTAAGTTGTAAATAATTTATTTACCCATTTATTTACAACCAATGTAATTCTTTTTTATACTGTAAATATATTAGTAAATATAGCATATACTGTCAATATATTATTTACTATAAATATTTTCAAAGCCTATTATTTACTTTAAAAATTTTAAAAATCTATTATTTCTTTTGTTCTCCCTTAATTTTTTTTTTATATTTTTTACTTTATTTGTGTAGCTATGAAGCTTATAGTTATTGGGAAATTCATACAATTTGATTAAGGAAAAAAAAGAATATAGTTGGTGAAAATTTTTTATTATTTTTTTAGCATTGTGGGCTTTTAGTTGTCAATTTTCTTTCTTTTTCTTTCTTTCCCTCATACAAATATGAGAAAAACCCATTCTTTTTTGAGAAATTTTTATAAATAGAATTTTTAAGATTTATTTTTTAAATGTCACACATATTCGTTTATGGCTCAACTTACACATACTATAAATGATAGTATGGCATAAATTTTTTAAAATATAACATAAAAAACACTTTTAAAAGTATGGCATAACATGTAATTTTCTCTTCTTTTTTCTAATCCTTTCTATTCTTAACTAACTAATGCTTTATACGCCTTTAAGTCAACCTTGTTTAATCCTTTCTTCTATAAATTGTTTTGGCCCTGTTGGTCTCACAATATAAGTTCAATGGAATTAGTTTTAAGTTTGGGACGTGTGGTTAAAACTAAAATTTATTGAAAAGTAGAGCATGTGAGAGCTTTATATTGTAACTTACTTTTTTGTTATCATTGTAGCATGTAAGAACTTTACATTATAGCAACCAAAAGTTTTGGTTAGAACTGATTTTACCAAATATGATATTCCCTTTAATAGATAATCAATACTAAAGGGTGTGAGGATTGGTATTCCTTATCATCATTCCTTATATCGTATGAGGCCCATAAAACTCTGATTGCTGACTTTGTAAGTAAACATATTATTTAAAAAGAACGAGCATCATTCTTTACTTTTCTTTTCCCCTTAATCCAAAGGAAGCATACCCTAAAAAATAACAACTTGCTAGTAAAATAATAAAAAAAAATGAAAGACATAAAGCCCTAGCTTCCATAATGCATGTAAAGTTGCAATCACAGAAACTAATTCTTATAATATCCTCCTCTTTTAATTCTGGCCAACACCCACTCCGCTTCTCTCTGCTTGAAACATAGAACAAATAAATAATGAGAATTATATTTTTCATCACAATGTAATTGATAATATCATATTAATTTACAATAAAAAATAAAAAAAAATATGCATATAGAATTGGACACTAAATAACTAGGTGTGCTTAAGTGGTAACACTTAATTGCCACTAGAGCATAACTGGGATTCCCTTCCAAAAGATAAATACTTAGTGATAACATCGCCACTGAGTACACCGTTGGAATTAGCCCAACAGTTGGGAGGGGAAGGTTTATGGATTAGGTTCCAAGTTTGATCTTGGGAAAAAATGCTTAACAATCCAAAAAAATCACCAATCAGTATCATAATTAATAGAAGATAAATCATATTATAGCATCCATGTTGAGTGACCTATCTTTTAAGGTTATTAACACCAATAGTCCTTAAACTCTAAAAACCCTCCCAATTTTTCCTCTGGCGTTAACAATTACTACTTTACTATCCCCGACTTCAGATCTTGCTATTTTGCCCCAACTATAGAATTTCCCATCAAAAGATACGGAAAAAGACCTACATGAACCACATGTAGGGGCCGTTGAAATTGTTAATAGCCTGATAATACCCTTCATGCAACTAACACAGAGAAAACCTAAATTGAAAGTGCCAAACACCTTTTCTCTCGTCTTCTTCAGATCTGGTGTGCCCCTCTCAACCTAAGTCATAGATAAGACTTGTACAGGTGGATTCATATGGAACTCTAATTTGACAAACTCTATGGGGAAAAAGGTAGAAACTAAAAGCCTATTTTCTGTCCAGGATTGTATAGATGAGTAAGCTTTGGTTGGACTGAAGCAAATGCAATTAAAAGGTTTTATAGGTACTCACGGATGGTTCACATGGGTCTAGTTCCATCTCTTTAGGCAAAGTGGCTAGATTTGAAAGTCTAAGATAGTACAATTTTAATTTTTAAAGTTCAAAAGGCAAAATAGAAGAGTCACAAAATGCAAGGGTCATTATTGTTAATAATCTGATATTCTATTAGCACATAGTATTAAGCACCATCATACCCCTTTATATTATTCCTCCTAAAATGTACTCCATATGAACCCCATTTCCGCCTAAAGAGAAGCGACTTGGGTGGATGGCTCTGATTAAAGAGTCCTCCCCATACCCACCAACCATTTTATTCATGAAAGAAATTCCAGCTATTTCAAGAACAAAAAAATTCAACTTGATATTCATTTTAAATAAATTCAAATTCTAAAGTCAAAGAAACCAAATTCCAGCAAATAGCTAGGTTGGCTTCTAGGCTGAAGCATTCTTTACAAATTTGGGTAGCACAACTAAAACATAATTTTGTAGGATGTTTGATCAATGAGTTTAAACATTGTAGCATGTAAAAACTTTTGTAACATGCTTTTATTTATACTATTCTATATGAGATATTTATATTATAGTATACTTTTACTTTTACACTGAAACATGCGAGAGCTTTGTATTATTTACTGTTTAAACTCATGAGTTTAAACTCATTTGCCAAACGTATGGTGACTACATATAGAAAGAAAAGAACAAATGAATATCTTTAATTACCTTAGGATTTTGATTTGGGCTGGATTGAAAATGCAAGCTATATTCCTCCATCTCCCAATGTGTTTTTCTTGCCCTCAAAGCTTCTCTACCGGTATAGTAAGTCAAATAGTTTTTGGTGCCACGTAAATTGGAATCGGCTCGTATAGGGATTGGAATTTCTTCTGTGTTTGCTTTTTTCCAAAACCCTAGCCCGTCTCCGACGGTTCGTGTGCTTGTGTCACTGAGATTTTTATCACAATGAATGAAGAAAAACCACTCTCTATCCTCATTAGATGAAGATGTCACTGTAAGCTTGAGAGAAAAGGTTTGTTACAGCCCTAATAGTAAAGGGATTGTTCAACATTCGAAAAGTCAAAAAAAAAAAAGCATACATAATGGAACAAAACATAGGAAACAAAAATTTCTCAAGCTCAAAAAGTTGCTCTTAAAAATCACGAGAAAAAATAGAGTGTGTACATGTATACCTTGTTTTTTCTAGTAAGTTTTTTGTTACTTGATTCCTAAACCATGGAAGGACAAAGGAGTGGTTTAAAGAGTGTAAAAGGTAAATTAAGTCATTTAAATATAATAAATATAAATTTATAAAAAAAATATTAGGTGATTCTAATAAATAGGTTAACCTTCTAAGATAATATATAAGAGGATAAATGGATTATTTGATATGAAGCTCAAAATTATGAATGAAATTACAAAGGGGAGTTAATCAAAGCAAATCTTATGTCTCTAAGCCCTTAAAAATTCCTCTAGCTTTTGTTTTAGGGGATGAATTACTTATAGCCCAATCCTATGCTCATGTTAGCATATTAAAAGAGCATCCAATAAAATCAGTTTTAACCATAATTTTTTGCTCTTTAAATAGGATTTCCCTACTTAATAAATACCATTTGCTACCAATGGGGAATTCTTTCTCATCTTAAATTAAAGTGGAAGTAATTGGATTTGTACCAATGGCAACCATAAATTAATTTGATACCACAATAGAAGGGTGTGCTAGATCTTTTTTAGATTTTTAGGTATTTAATTTTTCATTTTGTATAGTGAATGGTGGTCTTCCATTCTATCCTATTCACTAGTACTGATCATTTATAATGGACCAATTGTTTTTTGGCCTAGTCCATGATTTGAACGAGTCGCACATACACCCTAGTACATGTTCCTTGTTGCTGAGGACATCCCCCAAGAGCGGAGGATTTCATTATATTTTATTACAATATAAAGTTTTCACATGCTATAATGATTAGAAAAAAATGAACTATAGTATAAAGCTTTCACATGCTACAATTTTCAATTCAAAAGTTTTAGTTTTGACTGTACTATAAGATCCTAAGATGTTCAATATATTTTTTAACGGAATGTTGAAAACGTCAACAACTCAAGAAAGCAGCAAACTATAAATGAAAAAAAAAAAAAAAAAAGGATGTAACTTCATGAGAAACAAAAAAGTCAAAATCACAAACAACAAATTTTTTATTAAATCAAACCCGAAACTTTCTGCATCAACACCCCACCCTACTCAATTTTCCAAGCAGCACTAGACCATTGGCCACAAACAACAAATACCATACTTCAAAAGCTACCTTAATGTACTTCATTCAAGAACACAAGCTCTACACGAATAATTATATTTTGTCTGGAGTTTTTTTATCAGTGAAAATATGCTCAACGTACCCCGCTAATGTGAACTACTCTAAAAACCAGAAAAAGTAGTTGATGTATTCACCCAAAAAAAAAAAGGAAGATGAAGAAGAAGACGAGTAATGTGTACTCTAAAAACTAAGAAACAAATTGATGTACACACAAAAGAAGAAGAAGAAGAAGAAGGAGAAGAAGAAGAAACTAAGGACATGTTTAGCACACTGTATTGTATTGTATTACATTGTATATAAAAAATGCAATGTAATACAATACAATACAATATAATACAACACAGTGTGCCAAACAAGCCTTAAGATCAATTTATAGCATGCTAATATCAACTGCTCAAAAAACTAAGAAACTAATTGATGTACACAAAAAAAAAATAGATATATAATGTAGTTCATTAAACCAAGAACACATTAAACAAGAGATAACATCACGGATGCACATATACTTCTACAATAGATATATAAAAAGAATACTGTATCGTACCTAAATTTGCTGGTGGTTCTCTATGAAAATCCTTCCAAGCAATATCTGGAATGGATGTAACTGGAAGTGGTTGAGACAAGATCTTTCTCCTCAAATAGAAATCAATCAATTCCTCATCGGTGGGGCAAAATCTATAACCGGTAGGAATTTTGCCCAATTGGCTGTTTTCTTTTGATTCTAAAGGTGAAGTAGCCATCCAAATTCTATGGATTGGAAAAGTAACACGCATGCGTAATCAACAAATATTTATTACTTTTTGATTTATTGATTTGGACAGAAATTTAATTTTTTTTGAGAAGAAAATACTTAAACAAAAAATTTACATCATGATTAATATCTTCGAGACTAATGAGCTTTGATACTTTAATGAGAGTTCATTAATTAGAGTATCTGGGAAGTATAGTCAGAACGAAAAGAGCTTTACAATATTGCTCACTTTTTTTTCCTTAATGTGAGAGCTTTACACAATAGCAACAAAAGTTTTGGTTAAAATTGATTTTGCTGAACATCCTTAATATTAAGGGTTTATATTCTGAGCTTCAAGAACAATAAGAATCAGGAAAAAATAAAATAAGATTACAAGATGTCACTAGTTTGAATTTTCATTGTATTGTATTTGGACAATCGAATTTATCCATGTAAAATTCGCAAACCACTTTTAATGAAAATCAATAATAATCAAGCCAATAATTAAACTCCATAATTTAACAAAACATGCATTAGGAATTATCAAAAGAGAGATTAAGATCCATCATTGATCTCCCCTTGTTACAAGCAGCAATTTGCTTTACTTGAATCGTTCGCAAGAACGGTAAAAAAAACAATAATAATAATTAAGCGTATATTGATAAACTAAAATATTTAGAAAAGCTCTCCTGAAAATTCCGGTTGCAAGGAAAGTTAAGAATTAAAGGACAACAAACATTGTTTTTTGAAGGTGGAAATTTTATTCAACTCAAATGAGAGTTACACAATTGAAAACGACAAATTCTGTAATACATAAAAACAAAGACCATCCAAAAAACTGAATCTATCAGTAAATTTTGATTTGATAAAGCTTGACGGATGAAACGTGTGCTTCTGGTTGGCAGCGCAAATCGCAGGAGAATCTCATGCACGTACATTTATGATAAACCCCATACAAAAAGCCATCAAACGACGAAAAAGATGAGAGATGGTGATTACCTTTTGTCGGCGGCGTGCGGCGGTTCAGCGTTGGTTATATATATGGAGGCTAACAATTAGGAGAAAAGAAGGACGGAGGGAATGTTGCTTGCTCCTCTTATTTACGACCACTGCCAAAAGTTTTTTTTTTTTGGCTTCTTTTATAATTAATTAATTAGCAGCCAAAGTGATTATTTAGGGTCCGTTTGTTCAGAGGATTCGATTTAAAACTTTAGACTCAAATTTGAGTTTAAACCCAAATAAGCTTTTAGTAGCATCAATATTCAAATATTAATTCAAAACTTAATTGAATTTTAAGTGTAAAATTTAGGGTTTTGTTCCCTCCTTGCAAGATTAGAATCTAAATGCTATAGTATAATATTCTCAAGATTCTCTTTTTTTCTCTCCTATAGTTCTAGAAAAAATATCATAACTTTTTTTTTTATATCCGACCGAGACAATTTTTCTTTTTTGTATTTGTAATGACGAGATAAATAAATCAATATCCATATTGCACATTAAAATGTGTCATGAATATAAAGGTTTTGGTAGATTCGTTAGTAAATTAATTAACTTTTTCTACTATCTAACTAAACACAAATTCAAAATTTTTTTCTATTCAGATTAACACTTTAACTGCATATCGATTCAAATAGGAATTCAAATCATATAATTTAAAATCATACAAGTCAAATAAAAGATTTTAAATCAACATTACCCTTGTTTTTTGGGTCAAATAGTCCGTAAGTTGACGTTTTTTCGAAGTCAAACGCAGTCTTAAATTTTTTTTTTTCAAAAAAAAAACGCAATCCTTTTTTTTAATTAGCAATTTCCTTATTTTTTTTAACCAAAAAAGGGCAAGAAAATCTCGTTTGCCATTATTTAGCTTAGACAGCTCAATTAAAGCTGATAAATATTTTTGACTTTTCGAGGAAAAAAAATAAGCATCCTTTTTATGACACTATAAGAATTTTAGGAGGGAATTATGTATAAATAAATACGCTACGTATCTACTATATTTCTAAACTAATCATATTTTAATCAGATTCTTTTATAGTGATATATTTTTCTTAGTTAGATATCATTACAAAAGCAAAAATCTGGAGGAAATGTCAATTTTTTAAAACTAATTATAATAAATAGAAGTTTTTGAAAATATTTATAATAAATGTAAAATTTATAGCGTAAATAGTTTATTTATCTTTTTGTTTATAATGTAAATAATTTTAATTTATACCATTTAATTATGGTGCAAATAATGTGTTAGCCCCTTGTTCACAATGTACATATTTATTATTTACATAGTAAATAAGTTATTTATATAATATGTCTGATATTTACTATAAATATTTTCAAAACCTGATATTTAATTCAAAAAGTTTCAAAAATATAAGATTTCCCTAATTCTCCTATAATAAATAAGATTCAACGACTAAAAAAGTGTGCATTATGATTTTTTTTTTCATATTTCTGACTATATAGTTCTCAATTTTCCATTTTTCCTTTTGTTTGAGAATTAGTTCTCAATTTTCCATTTTTCCTTTTGTTTGAGAATTGTTTAATATGATAATTTAAATCTGACTGTATATAGTTGTATCTTATTTTTTTTAATTTTTACAATTTTTTAGATTTTTCATTATATTTTCCTTTGACAATAGAATTTTTAAATATTACCAACATTTAAAATCAAATAAGCTTTACATATAATAGTGCTTTTTAAATACTTTTGTATTATGTACCATACGTTAATTACACGTCAATTTTCATTAAAAACCTAAGAGAGTTGTTTCGTTGATATTTTATAAACCAGAAGGATAAATTTTACATTTTGAACTTCGATAGATGACATTGTTACAACTTATAAGGTTTATAATTGATTGAAAAATTTTACAATTAACACTAATTTTTATACCCTCTTAAAATAATAATATAATTT
This sequence comes from Artocarpus heterophyllus, assembly GCA_025403435.1. Taxonomy (NCBI): domain Eukaryota; kingdom Viridiplantae; phylum Streptophyta; class Magnoliopsida; order Rosales; family Moraceae; genus Artocarpus; species Artocarpus heterophyllus. Next base: position 366,292 of record JAJQZP010000062.1, read on the forward strand.
TTATATAATTGTAATAAAATTTGAGGATTAAAATGTATAATGTAATTTTTTTTTTGAGGATTAAAATGTATAATGTATTTTTTTTTCTTTTTTGTTCTTTGTACGTGGTACCATTGACTTCCTTGTCTTGTTCTTAGTATTTAGCCAAACTTTCTAAAAGTAGAGTAGCCCCACTCTTGGGGGGAGATATAAATATATATATATATAAATATATATATATATATATATATATATATCTATACACACACATACATACATATATATTTTTAACCACTACATGTAAATCGTAAATACGTAAAAACCCAGGTAGAGGTGTTCTTCTGTTCGGTTTCGTCGGTTTTGGTCGGTTCGGTTACCGAACCGCAACTTTCGGTTTTTAGAATTGCAAAACCGAAATCGCACCGCATACCAAGAGTATTCGGTCGGTTAACCGACCGTACATAGTCGTTTTTGTTTGGTTCAGTTTTGTGAAAATATTATCTAATGGTATACAAGAAGCTTACTATCAGTTACCATATTTTATTTTTTTTTGAGTTAAAGAATTGCTAAAATAGTACAATGTATTGTGTATTATTTAGGTTCTTTTTGAAATGGTGCTAAAAAAATACTATAACCGAACCGAAATAGGCTAAAAAAATATTATTTAGCTTTGGAGTAGAATAGGCATTCAGTTTTGGTTTGGTTCGGTTCGGTTCGGTTTATAAGAAGTCAAAACCAAAACCGAACCGTCCACAACAGATTCGGTTCGGTTAACCAAACTGAACCTATTCGGTTTTCATGAAATCGATTTTTTCGGTGTTTTCTTGGGCGGTTTCGGTCGATTTTGGTTTTTTAGTTTTTTTGTACACTTCTACAAGTAAATTACAACTCCTCTTCCAGCCAAAAACATTGAATCTAATTAAAGTTAAATAGGGTAGAGTGTAGTTTTTATAAATATTATTTTGGTATCTTAAGTTTGTGTTTTTAACGTAAAATTTTTTAACCTTTTATTAATGAGTCTCAAATTAATTTTATAAACCTACAATATAATATAAAATCAAATCAAAACATTGAACAAAACTCATAAAGAAAAGCATATATGTGAACTTATTCATTTTTTGGAATTATTTGTATTTATTTTCTTTTATAGTTTTCACAAATTAATTCAAGGTTTATTAATAAAAGGGAAAGCTAAAAATTTCACACCATAAAAAATAGACTCAAGATACTAAAATTATATTTTCAAAAACTATAGAGTACTATTTTAATATTTTCTAAAATGATGAGCACTAATGTAATATTTCTTTAAAATGTAGAGTACCAAAATGATAAAAACATTATAATTAATTATATAGTGTGATTCATTTACTATATCATAAAATTATCCCTTTCATTTAGGGAGAATTCTATAGTAAGATACAAATAAATACCTTCACAATAGGCTACAATTTTTTTTTTATCCTAAGAATAAGATTTTATCAAGTTCTACTTTTTTAATTGAATGGAGAATTCTTTTGTATGGTCTAAAAAATACTTGAATATGAGTATCTAAGAACCGTGTCATATCTTTCCCAAAAAAAAAAAAAAATCATGTCATATCAGAAAGGATTTATAAAATACTACTAATCTAATATAATCATTAGGATTAATTATAAAATTCTTCCTCAACTATAATGATTGTAACAATGTGCCTTCAAACTTCAATGCATATCATTCATTCCATTGATTTTTGAAACATTAATGAAAAAACTATTTTATTAAGATTTAGCAAAAATAAAACGTGTCTATTTTATTAAGATTTAACAAAAATAAAACGTGTCATATAAATAATGAGTGTCATTGAACAATTTAGTGAACATTTATGTTTTTAGCGGCTACTCATTAATCACACAGAAGTGAAAATTTTTGCAATTTTTTTAGATTTTTCATTATATTTTCCTTTAACAATAGAATTTTTAAATATTATCAACATTTAAAATCAAATAAGCTTTACACATAATAGTGTTTTTTAAAAACTTTTGTATTATGTACGATATGTCAATTACACGTCAATTTTCATTAAAAAACCTAATAAAGAGAGCTATTTTGTTGATATTTTATAAATCAGGAGAAAAATTTCACATTTTGAACATCGATAGGTGACATTGTTATAACTTAGAAGGGTTATAATTGATGGAAAAATTTTACAATTAACTTTATTTTTTATACACTTTTAAAATAATAATATAATTTTCATATAATTGTAATACAATTTGAGAATTAAAAATATATAGTGTAATTTTTTTTCTTTTTTGTTCTTTGTACCTCGTACCATTGACTTTTTTGTCTTTTTTTTTGAAATTTAGCAAAACTTTCCAAAGCTAGACTAGCCCACTCTTAAGGGATTTTTTTTTTAACTGCCGGTCAATACGTAAAAACCCAGGTGAACTATAACTCTTTTTTCAGCTAAAAATCTAATACGATTGGTAAAATTATTGATTAAAATTATTTTATTGTAATATGTAAAAGATTTTATATTACATTATAATAATTTTATTGTTGTTATAGCTCATAAAAATACTATTTATAACCCAAAAGAAGAAAAAAAAAAAGGGTAGAAAATACAGTTCCAAACATCCGGTGAATCTAATTGAAGTTGAGCCAATCTGAGAGAAAGTCGGGGGGTGCGCAGAGAGTTGGAGAGAAGAGTGAGGGACGCTATAGCGAGGGCTTTAATGTTGCTGTCTGGAGCTTCAGTGGAAGCTCTTATCATCTTCAATGGAATCTTCTTCTTTTTCTTTGCGCTTCTTTCAACTTCAAATGGCACGACCACTTACAAGCACAGTCTCACTCACTACCAATCTCAACTACTGTAGTTGGAAACAGAAGAGACTGTCCTTGCAAGTCTCTGCAATCTCTTACCAGAAATTTATTCACTTTGCTTTGAATGAAACCAAACGACATGCCCATTTGGAAACTTCTCCTCTGCAGGTGAAACCCAGTATCCACGTCTCTCTAGTGTTTGCTTTTATGTCGCTGTAATAATGTTTTTGCTGCCTTTGTCCGAAATGGGTTTATGGGTTTGTTCCATTTAAGGCTAAAATCTACTCACTTCTCTTTTGTTGAATAGTACATGTTACTTTTTAGTGCCTGCGATCACTGGCATTATATGAGTTGTGTGTTCTTTGCTGTAGTTAGCAGAAATCTTTGGTTGGCACTTTGGAGTTGAATTTCGTTTTGTTGAAATAGTTCCTGAAAGAATAAATTTTTGGCACTCAACCAGTGGTTTACCATTTAGCTTTTGTTGCGTTTCAGTTTCTTCCAAGAAAACAAAAGAATTCTTTTTATGTAACTGGAAAAAGAAATGTTGGTGCCTGAACGAGGGGGGAAAAGGAGGTGACAAAGATGCGTGTTTTTGAAGCCACAGTCCTGGGTTTTCCACTTGGAAACTAAAACTACTTAAGCAAGCTTTAGCTCATACAATAAAACAAGACGGAAAGAGGGAAAATAAAGGTGGAATCTTTTTCAGCGTTCTGTTGGGCAAATAAATTGTTCATGTATTGTATTGTCCTTGGCTTTAAGTTGGTTCTCCCATGGTAAAAAAGTACAGATGTTTCAGTTGATTTGAAGCCACGTGGGAGAAAGTATCAAGAATGCTTTTTTATATCAATGCATATGTGTTCCTACAACCAGTTGATGATGATTAATTTGTATTCACGAAATTTGTGTTTGTTAGTAACCGTGTATTGTCGAAATTGCATTTCATCCTATGTCTTCAAGAAGGCCTCACCTCCCCCGTGAGAAGGTTATAACACGATTTGTAAATGTTGGGCTTTAGTATTTACATTTCTGAATTCATAGGGTGGAACAGAAGGTTTTAATAAAAGCAGGAGAACTTCTATTGTTACTGCACATTCTGTGCAAGAGTCTGAAGCGTGTGCCCGTATATGGGTATGTGTGCCCGTATATGGGTATGTGTGAGTGCATGTTTATGTATTTTGTGTGTTACATGTAAGTGTGCTCGTCTATTTATGATAAAATTATGATTATGATGACACTCGTTTTTATTGCCAACAGGAAAGTTACAGTTCCATGGTCTCCATGGATGGTACGGTGGAGCTTCAAATGCTATCATTCCAAGCTCCAAAGATTGTACTTATGCGAAGTCTAAGCATTGAGAATGAAACCATGCAGGTAGCATTCTGTAACTTCATAGGATATCTATGATAGATGTGTTGTTAAGGGAGAGATGACAAAATTTTGATTAAAAATGGTAAAGATGGCAAAATTGTTTTCCCACTGATCTTTGATTAGTAGCACTTGCACCATCAACATGGTTTCACCGACATTAAGGAAAGTTTGAATTAGGCTCCCTATTTAACCGTTGTAGACGTTGGATCCATAGTTGAATGAAAGTGATTATTAATTAAGATTCTGATTAAACATAAATAAAATTGGGCCAAATGATAGCCGAGAAAACTTGTTAGCCATTTGAAATAAACCTAACATTTAATATCGCTGAAAATAGAATCAAAAGTAGAGAATACTGTAAGTAAATGAACAGACCAAAAGTTTATAGTGGTTTGCTCTTTAATTAGAGCTACGTCCACCGCTAAGTCTTCTTACTATCTGGAAAATTTAGTTATAAAGCAAAGGGAACTTCTTTTGGGAAATAGAAAAATGCAGGTGAGAACTTGTGTGCTTTGGGTATGTTGTGAACCAAATGCCTCCCCCTTCTTTTGGGGAGCCTAATCCTATTTGTAGAGGTCAGTTGGGCTTATTCGGCTTCCCACATCACATAGTGGGTCTTATGCAGTAGCAGACGTAGTGGGACATGTGTCATCCCCTCATTGGTTCTGCATCGATACACCTAAACAGCGGGTCTGTTCCCGAAAACATGGTTTGACCCGAAAACATGGTTTGCTAACTAAAACATTGTGGTTTTTCAACTGAGATCGACTAGTCTTCTCATGGCGAATCGAGTTTAATGAATTCATCGACTACTTTCTTGGATTGGGCTCAAATCCTTGTACCAGGCTCACTGAGTATTTGTCAATAGACTCTAAGTACTTGTAAATCAACTCCTTGGACTGGGCTTGTGCCACTATTCCACTCTCATGGTTACGTCTCATTTCAAGCCCAACCATCTAGGCTACTAGTTAGGGCCTTCAAAATTGGACCCCAACAAGAGGTTAATGATACCCATAGATTCTCTGTAAACTATTCAAAGGATGCCCCATAGGCTCATTTCATTTTAGGTTTCTCCTGCATTCCTATATATTGTGAGGTTTCAATGGAATGTGCCTTCATCCCCTGAGTGGAATTTTAGTTTGTTTTTAGTTTTTTTTTTTTTTTTCCTTCAATTATAATCCTAGTCATTTTGCCTCTATTTTTTTATTTTTATTTTTTTATTTTTATTTTTATTTTTTTTTACAGGTTTTAGATTTTGGCGCTTTCCCAAAACCAGAATATGACTTGCCCATATTTTGGGCCAATTTCTTCTCCAGGGCAAGTGCAAATATAGTTTTGCTGTAAGCTTTCCTCTTTCTTAATCTGGTAACTTTATAAGATAATTGCTGTTCAATTATGTTAAACAGTACTCCTTCACCTATGTTTACCCCAGTTTTCATAAGAACAAGAATGTTTTAGCATTATGAGGAAATTGAGAAAAGTTCTTATTTTTTATTCCTCTGAATATTAACATACAATACAGCCTCTTTTATAGGAGATTATTCATCTAGAAAATCCTAACAATTCTCCTAACAAATCTCCTAGATAATAGTAATTGCTAGAAATCAGGAAAGCATCAAATCAGCCCATAATCAGGAAAGCATCAAATCAGCCCATAATCAGGAAAGCATCAAATCAGCCCATAATCTCAGCAATATCCTAGGACACTAATCCTCAAATCTGACAGCTAGGACACTAATCATCAAATTGATAGCTGTAAATATTATCCTACAATATTCTACACTCCCCCTCAAGCTTGGCTGTAAATGTTAATTAAGCCTAGCTTGGAGTTTAAATCTTCAAAGTTCTTTCTTGGTAGAGCCTTGGTGAGGATGTCAGCTATCTGAAGACTGGTTGGCTGATGTAGTAACTTGACTACTCCTTCTTCGATCTTTTCCTTTATGAAATGTCGATCGATCTCTACATGCTTCGTCCTATCGTGATGCACAGGATTCTTCACGATGCTTATAGCTGACTGATTGTCGCAAAACATCTTCATAGGTTCTTCAACTTCAATCCTTAACTCCTTTAAAAGTCTTCGCAGCCATATTCCTTCACATATACCATGTGCCATTGCTCTAAATTCGGCTTCTGCTCAGCTTCTTGACTCAACAGACTGTTTCTTGCTACGCCATGTGACTAGGTTTCCCCATACAAATGTGCAATAGCCAGAAGTTGATCTTCGATCTGTTACTGATCCTGCCCAATCAGCATCACTGTATAATTTTATATCTTTGTTTGTTGATTTCTTGAAATACAAGCCCTTTCCTGGTGTCAGGTTTAAATACCTCAGGATCCTGTAAACTGCCTCCATGTGTTCTTCATTCGGATTGTTCATGAATTGACTCACTGCACTAACAGAAAAACCAATGTCTGGTCTTGTGTGAGATAAATATATAAGTTTTCCCACAAGTCTTTGATATCTGCCTTTATCTACTGGTGCACAGTCTTCTTTGGTTCCTAATTTAATTGTTGAGTCTATGGGAGTGTTAGCTGGCTTGCATCCGATCATTCCAGTCTCTTTCAGAAGATCCAGAACATACTTCCTTTGAGAAACTGAGATTCATGCTTTTGACCGAGCTATTTCCATTCCAAGAAAGTACCTGAGGTTTCCCAGATCTTTGATTTCAAATTCTTTGGCTAGTAGGCTTTTGAGTGTGCTTATCTCCTGCATATGATCTCCTGTTAAAATAATATCATCTACATAAACGATAAGAATGGTAATTCTTCCTTCAGATGAATGTTTAACAAAGAAGGTGTGGTCTGTCTGACATTGTAGATATCCATACTGCCTGATTACTCTTGTGAATCTGTCAAACCAGGCTCTTGGAGATTGTTTGCATCCGTACAAGGATTGCTTTAGTCGACAAACTTTGTTGATTGTTGCTTGTGTTTCAAATCCAGGAGGAATGCTCATATAGACTTCTTCTGTCAGGTCTCCATTAAGGAAAGCATTTTTGACATCAAATTGATAAAGTGGCCAGTCAAGATTTGCTGCTAGAGATAGGAGAACTCGGACAGTATTCAATTGGCTACAGGAGTGAAGGTTTTTTCATAATCAATTCCATAGGATTGTGTGAAACATTTTGCAACAAGTCGAGCCTTGAATCGATCAACACTTCCATCTTCTTTGTATTTAATTGTGAAGACCCATTTGCATCCTACAGGTCGTTTTCTAGATGGTAGCTCAGTGATCTTCCATGTTCCATTTTTCTCTAATGCTCGGATTTCTTCTTCAACAGTAGCCTTCCATTTTGGTATTGTAAGAGCTTCTTGTATGGAGTTAGGAATCTGTGTTTGATCCAGACTTGCTACAAATGCCCTGTACTTATTAGAAAGCCCTTGATATGACACAAAGTTATAGATTGGATGCTTTGTACATTCTCTAACACCCTTTCTTATTGCAATAGGAAGATTACTATCATTGGAGGATTCGGGATTAGAATTACCTTGTGGATCTTTTGATCTTGAATCCGGTTCCAATTCTTGGATCTGCATAAGTGGTACTTGGTGCTCTATCTCCCTCTGGTTCATTTTTCTTCTAGAATAAGTGATAAGGTCTTTGTTGTGTTTGGCTTGAGTAGCGTCTGGGGAACGGAGACTAGGAATTTCACTTGGCTGAACATTGGTTGAAGAAAAAATATGTGAAGGTTCAGATGCTTCTGGTGAATCATAGTTAGAGACTTCTGTAGGTGGATCAACAAGGTTTGAGATCATGAGTTCATCTTGTTGGATAGGGACAGTTTCAATCTGGGTATTGACTGGATTTGATGAAGTGTGGGGAATATCTAAATCGCTGGTCTCTGTAATGACATCCCAAAGTTGACATTCTTGTGTGAAATTACTCTCCCCCTGAATGTTAGATTTGGGGTAATATGACTGGTGTTCAAAAAACGTAACATCCATGGAGTTATAAAATTTCTTTGTAGTTGGAGAATAACATTTGTATTCTTTTTGAAAAGAGGAATACCCCAAGAAAATGCGTTTAATGGCTCTCGGATCAAGTTTTCCTCGGTGTTGACTATGAATATGTACAAAAGCAGAGCAGCCAAATATTTTGAGAGGGATGGAGGATATGAGATGTGTGGTTGGATATGTTTTGAGTAGGGTTTGGCACGGGGTCTGGAATTTTAGAACTCGAGAGGGCATTCTGTTTATGAGGTAGGTTGCGGTGAGTATGGCTTCCCCTCAAAATTGTTTAGGTACATGTGTAGAGAACATGAGGGATCGGGCTACTTCAAGGAGATGTTTGTTTTTTCTTTCGGCAACACCATTTTGTTGAGGTGTATCAACACAGGAGCTTAGATGAACTATTCCTTGACTTATTAGGTATTCACCAAGAATCGAAGCAAAATATTCCTTTGCATTGTCCGTTTTCAAAATCTGTATTTTGGTTTGGAATTGAGTTTGAATCATGGTGTTGAATTTTCGAAATATCGGACCTGCCTCTGATTTTTCTTTCATTAGGAAAACCCATGTAAGTCTAGTGTGATCATCTATAAATGTTATAAACCAACGAGATTCAGTGATATTTTTTATCCTAGACGGTACCCACACATCACTGTGGATTAATGAAAAAGGTTGTGATTCTTTGTATGATAGGTTAGGATAAGGACTTCGAACATGCTTTGCAAATTGATAAATTTCACAATGAAATTCATTCGGACTTTTATTATTGAAAAGTGACGGAAAAAGTTTCTTGAGATACAGAAAATTTGGATGTCCTAGCCTATAGTGCCATATCATAATAGGATTGTCCCTTTTTTAAAAAACAGGAGTTGAATCATGACTCACAGACACTAAACAACCAGTATTATAACCTTTCCTTTTAGAAGAATCATTTGCCTTAAGTAAATAGAGCCCTAAGCACTCCTTAGCATTGCCAATCATCTTCCCCGAATCTAAAACCTGAAATTCACAAGAATTTGAGGAAAATTTAGTGACACAATTGAGATCTTGAGTGAGTTTACTCACTGATAGTAAATTGCAGTTTAATTGAGGCACTAGAAGGACAGAGTTGAGTGTTAGGTCTTTTGAAATTTGTATTGAACCGGTTCCAATCACTTTAGAGAGTGATCCGTCTGCTATGCTGACTGTTATGTTCTCATGACATGGGATGAAGTTTGTTAGAGCCTCTATATCTCCAGTCATGTGATCAGTAGCTCCTGAATCAACAATCCATGAATTCAAATTATCTTTTCTAGCGCTTAGGGCACCTTTGGAATTACTTTTCTACACTAAGGATCCGGTTCCAATTGTCATGGTTGAATCGGCTGCTTGTGACTCCTAGATTAGTTGCCTTAGAATTTCAAGCTGCTCCTTGCTAAAAAGGTTGGACTCGGCTGTTTCTTCTCTGATTGCAGTGTTGCTTCTGTTCTGTGGGTGTGAGTGCTTCAAATCCGTTGGTTTGCCATAAATCTTCCAACATGTCTCCTTGGTGTGACCAAGCTTGCGGCAATGTTCACAAAAAGGTCGTTCCTTCTTCTGCCGATTGTCAGTGCCTTGATTCTGAGGGCCACGAACAGCAAGGGCAGAATTCTCCACTTGAGGTGTGACAGTTTGTGTTCCCAGCATCACCTTTTTTCTGCTTTCTTGTCTCCGAACTTCTAAAAAAGCTTCTCGAAGACTGAGTTGTGGTCTCATCCCCTGAATTCTACCTCGAACTTCATCAAGATTTTTGTTGAGCCCAAATAGGAATTTGTATACTCTTTTCTTTTCAACAATTTGCCTATACCTGGCTCCGTCTTTAGGGCAACTCCATGAAAGCTCTTCATGCATATCTACTTGTTACCAATAGCGTGTAAGGGTGTTGAAATACTGGGTCACTGTCAAGTCTCCTTGCCGCAGATCATGTAGGATGCCTTCTATCTCAAACAGCTTTGAGGTATTCTCCTTATTTGAATAAGTTTCCCTCACTGCTTCTCAGATTTCTCTTGCTGTCTTATAGAGAAGAAAATTTTCTCCTATTTCGTTAGTTATGGAATTAATCAACCATGACATAACCATACTGTTTTCTGATTTTCAGCTTTTGAATCTTGGGTTATCTGCCTTTGGAGGGTTGCTGCACCTGATAAGTAGTCGTCCTTCCCTTTGCCACATATGAACATCATAACAGATTGGGACCATTGGAGATAATTGTTCCCATTGAGTTTGTGTCCTGTGATAAGGACTTGACTTTCCTCTGCCCATTCATTGGAGTTGGAAACCGTGGATTCATGGTGAGAGGTAACATCAAAGGTGGTGGAAGAAGAGCTAACTCTTTTTGTAGCCATCTCGTATTTCACCATAAGGAATTTTTTTTTTTTTAGGCCTCCAAGAGTGGCTTTGATACCATGAGGAAATTGAGGAAAGTTATTTTTTATTCCTCTGAATATTAACATACAATACAGCCCCTTTTATAAGAGATTATTCATCTCGAAATCCTAACAATTCTCCTAACAAATCTCCTAGATAATAGTAATTGCTAGAAATCAAGAAAGCATCAAATCAGCCCATAATTAGGAAAGCATCAAATCAGCCCATAATCTCAGTAATATCCTAGGACACTAATCCTCAAATCTGACAGCTAGGATACTAATCATCAAATTGACAGCTGTAAATATTATCCTACAATATTCTACACATTCTTTTTTTGTTATGGTAACTTTTGCAATTATGTCAATTTTATCATATGAAACTAAATCTTCCACTACAGGAAAATCTAATCTCTCTCATTAGCCGGGCCTATAAGATATTGCTAAATTATTGAATACTCAGAGAGAACTTAAGCGCTACTTGACCATTTATAGGGATCTTAACCCTTTGCATGATGTCGTCAATCAAAGAGATTACAAAGAGAAGTACTACAAAAGCTTAATGCCTCTTGGAGTTAAATATGCCGAGGTAAGTGCAATGCATATTACCAGAACATGGAATGCAAATCATGGGGCTTTTTAGTCTTTATATTTTTTTTTTCATTAGGATATTTTCTAAAATTTATGGCATGATGACTTTAACACTGATTTCATGCAGCTTTTGCCCTGTGGAGGAAAGCTTACAAGCGAGTCTCTCAAGTTTTTCTCACCTATTGTTATATGGACTCAGTTTACTCCAATCCAACACAAGTATGATGTCTTGTATTCCGCATTTGTGTATTATTAAAAGGTATAAATGAGACAGCCTTTTCCTTTTCGACCGGAAATCTGTTACATTCATCTTGTGGATCTATTTCTACCTGATGACCAAAGATTTCAATATGGTAAAGCCATCATCTTACATTTTTCTCTGTTTCTATAGGCGTGGCTCGAGCTGATGGATGAAGCATCAGCGGAGAACAATGAGTCGAGAATCGTACGCAACCGGGAAGCACAACATAGATATCTGGCGTGGAGAGCAGAAAAGGTGATTATTGTTTTGCCTCATGTTTTCTTCTGTGTATTGTATATTCTTTCCCAATCACTTCTTTGGGTTTACAATTTTAAATTTTGAATCACACTTGCATGTCTTTGATCTAATTGTAGTAAAGAAGTTCAATATGTTTGAGGAAATAATGAATGAGATAGAAAGGAAGTGGTAACAGGGAAAAGAAAAACCATATGTACTGCCAATCTTTTTGACGATGATCATGAAAAAAATCTGACATATGAGTTGAATAAATTATTAAAATCAGACTTTTGTGGCTCTTAACATTGGATTGATGCACACATCTTTGGCTGTCTTCCAAATGTGGACAACCAAAAAAAAAAGTAGAAGAATACAATCATAAAAAAGGGAAAACAAGAAACAACAAAAATTGGTTTTGTAAGCTCCTTATTTGGTTTGGTAATTTTCTGGAAAGCAGGATCCTGGTCATGGAGTTTTGAAGAAGTTGGTTGGGGATAAGGCGACAAAGGTTTAGAATTATTTAATTACGTTAACCATGTTGGCAACAATCAACCGACCAGTTCTTACTTGTCTTGCAATCCTGCAGGACTTGCTAAGGAACTTCCTTTTTTACGGAATCAATGAACTAGGAAGCAAAAGTTTCCTGGATTATTATCCAGAATATCGCTCCGAAGATGGGACCGTGATCGAGAAACGTAGTATAATAGGAAAATCCTTTGAGAATTGCCCTTGGGACGGAAGAGGAGAGTTCATTGGTAACAATTCTACGAATTAACACGTAATGTATCCCAGTCTTCTTTCTGTTCTTCTCTGAGTTCTCTCCTTTCCCTCCCTCTTCATGAACTTGATATCTTTAACAAATGTAGGCATAATTTTTGTTCATAGATGTTCATTAGATTCTTTTAGTAAGCTCAATTATTTTGTTGATTTAAGTGTCAGGAACATAATAGCTAGTAAATTTTGTTTTTCTTTTTGGTGGCTGAAGAAGAAAAGTTATACTGTTAGTAAAACTAATGAGTGTTATACATCTTTTGGGGGAAAAGAGAGGGAGAACAAGATAAGTTCATTGGCATTTATCCAGGTGTCCTGTTTCCAAAAGTCAATGCAGATCTTGATTCAAAGTAAATAGGAAAACAAAAATCATTTATTACTAAACAGTACGAAGGGCTGAGGAAGGTCGCAAGATATATGACAGGGCTAATTGTTCCACTTGTCAAAGTTTGATTAATGTCTCTGCAAGATTTCCAAATATACTTGCAAAAAATTGGTGTTACCAGAAATTCCAGGTAATTTGCCTGCTTTCAACGAAGAGTAGGCACCACTTCTTTTATCATCTGTTTTGGCCTTGCTATGCCCAGGTCATTTTGTTTAGCAGGTCACAAGTTGTTTACATCATATGATTGAATGACTTTGTACCCATCAGGTTTCGAAGATAAAAGTTGGTATTTTTTTTAAGAAATAGAAGTTGGTATTTAAGTACCCACGAGTTCCTTCCGGACAACAATTTTCTGGATAGGTCCACTTATGGGTCTCAATGTTACCTACTCTGAAGGCTCTTTGATCGATCTACCGTGGGTTATTTGTGTCCTTTGCTCCGTGTTTATCAACAAAGATAAAACTTTGGTACGCAGAAGCAAACCCTGAATTGATCCTGCTAATTTATGTTTTAAAACGTGCCAAGACACGGCCGAGTGGCATGAAAGTTCAATCTACGTGCGAGTGTAAAATCAACCGAAGTCAGCATGAAAATTGCTATTGATTCATCTCTGCTAAGATCAACGAGGCCAAAAGCCAATTGGTTTCTCGTTTCCAATGCCCGTCTAACACTTTGCAAGCCAAGTCAATCTAGCTCACCATTTTATGTCGCATCCAGGTAAGTTTACTTGTTAGCAATGAAAAAGAAAAAGAAGAGAGAAGAAACAAGTTCCAGATACAGTGCAGTGCACTCATGAGTTGCAAACGCCAGGAAATAAAAGAAAAATAACGTAGTCACTAATCACAATACAAAACAAAAATATCACGTATGATGTCTATATGCATTTTATAGGCAATTATGTGTTACATACAATTTGACTCTAATTTGGAACAATATCTTTAATAGATTCACAAGGGAAGAGCCAATTACAAAATGTGAACCTAGTTAATTTGCGCAGCTTGGAATAGTTCTCGCCACTTTAGCTCATTGCTTCCCGGCCCTTCTCCCTGCACAAAACGTTGGAGTTTTAGCCGTCGGACTTCTTTGTACATCACAAAAAGCACAGAATACAGCGTGATCTTTTAGATTCATTGTTGATACTAATGCAATCATCTTGAGAGAAATATTACCTCAATTGAGTTGATTTCATAAATCTTGCCTCGAGTGAGTTCAATGTCCAATGCTTGTATGCAAGCTTCAGCTACAACAAGCCTACTAACCTCACCGACTAGTTTATCTCCTGCCATCAAAATTGTTAATTTGTTAAACAACATGAGGTGTCTGTATGCATAAAGATGGTTAATAATACTAATAACTATGATTATCAACCTCAACTGGAGCCTTAATCCGTTTCGAAAGCGCTAATCGGGATTTGGGAGATATAGAGAACATTATCATGAGAGGAACCTATTTACTTCTTATTTTTATACTTTTCATAATCTGTTTTGTTGCCCAAAAATCCATTTTTACTGTGATGTGACACTGTAGGCAAATAATTGTGCCTCAAACTATTCTTGTAGCATATACAATGTGATTATTATTATTATTATTGCTATCATTATTGGAAAAAAAAAATTATTTCAAACAATATACCTTGACCAATAAGAACTGCACGCCGTTGCCCAGCTGTGGCTTTAAGCAAAGTATTTAGATCATATGATGTGTAGGGACCATCTGTCAATCTTCCAGCTCTGCGTGCATGTAAATAAGAAATAAGCAAAAATGAACAATAATGCAGAAATTATCTGCTAAACTGAAAGTTATTCAATAAAAACTGTGGTAAATTTTGGTTTCTCTACGAACCTGATGACTGTATATGGCAGGCCAGAATTTTGAAGAAAATCCTCCCCCATCTTCTTATATTTGAGAACACCAAAAAGGTTCATAATGCTAATGAAAAAGGGGAAGAAGAAAATCTCATTAACTTGTGAAAGTGAAAACGCAGAGACAAAATGTAGTGGTTTTCAATGACCAAAAGAAAAAAGAAGAGAGAGAGAGAGAGAGACTACCATGGTTAGGATCCAAAGAATTCAATTAATTGGATTAAAGGTCAATTCTTTCACATAATCACAGCAACAAAAGTGTTTAAGCATAAAACATAATTAGAGAGAGAGAGAGGAAAAAAGAAAAGAAAACAATTCATGCTACTTCGATGTACCCAAAAGAGGCAAAAAGTACAGCAGAAACTAAAGTTTATTTTGTTTTTGTTGTTAAAACCTGTTAATGGAATTGTTTGGTTAAGCTTATTACCCTACTTCCTGCTATTCTCACCAAGCTCTAATTATTTGAACATTGTCTCCGAAACAGGGAAGATGAAGAATCTCGATTTCTAGGAGAAATTTCCATATCAAAGGACAAACTTGCAAATGTATAAAAAGTTATTTCTTAACTAGAAAAGGATCTGCAGGAGCCATTAACATTAACTGAACCGCCAAGTTCTCAAAGAAAAATTAATGTACTCACCGTTAGCCTTACCTCCATGGCAGTTCGTTAAACTTGGTCACGCCTACTGATGATACAAGAACAACCCTCTTGACAGATGATGGAAGTGCAGATACAAGATTTCTCACTCCCTCCCAATCTTCAAAAGAAGACATTTAGTCAAAGGTAATTAAAGCATCTTCGAACATTTTTTTAGAACAGATATTTGTAGGTTTTGTTTTCTATTCCATGCCATACTCCATAGCAATCCTATAGCAAAAGCTCAAGTATATAATCTCATTCTCACCTACTCTTTCTGGAGTGTTATCTCCGTCCCACCGTTTCGAAGGAAAAGCCGTTGTCCCTGTGCAGCAGATGACATGTGTGACTCCCTGAAAGACAATGTATCCAAAGCAAGTTAGTGCAGAAACTACAACCATGAACACACATTCTAGTGTTGAAGAAGATGCCATTAAAGTACAAACCTCAAAAATACTTGGATCTAGATCTCCTCGGTTCCTAGTGTCTCCAGTGAATACCTGTCAAGTGTAAAATCTCATTCAGTTCCTTCAATCCAAGAAATAATTTAAAGAAAGCCATACAACAATAAGATCCTATGTCATGAAGAAAGAGCACATGTGAAGCAAGAAATTTGGTATCACACACAGTTGAGTCAAACCAAAAGTAGAATAACAAGTCAGAAAGAATATAACATAGGTTATTGGCATTAAAAAGTTACCAGTAACTTCTAATTTTGATAAATAACCTTCTCAATTTTGTGTCAATGACGGCTATTATAAAATCTTGATGAAAATGCTCATACATGTTACATGGGCTTCGTTCAAAGTAAGAGCAACTTTAGATGACCGTCAGAGCACGTCATCATATAACATGCATGAGGCATTTCCTTACAAATTTTTACATCATTTAACAATTTTGGAGCATTCTACAACATTTTTATTAAATTAAGTATAATTTGCCACGATAACTTGCCAATTCAGTCAAAATTCAGGAACACATTTTCCAAAAAACAGAAATTATAACATATGCATAAATCACAAGGAAGTTGGTACCTGTAACGTCTCTTCATCTTGTTCACCAAATAAGGTAGCAGCTTTCTGAGGGTCCCGCAGTATAAGGCGTGACTTGATATTCCGGCTGAGCAACGATGCCACTACCAATTGCCCTGAAAGAAATACATTAAAAATAAATAAATAAATCTGCAAAGTTTCTTAACTAAATCCCAAATGGATACTATTTTCTTTAACTTGTTTTTTTGAAGTATCCAATCGTTACATTCACACTTCATACTAAATCCACAAAAGGGTAATTTCGAAACTGTAATTTTTTAAAAACTGATTATTTCTTTTACCTTCTCGACAAACATGAAGAGGTAAAAGAGGTGAAAAATACGTTTGTACACGTATATAGTTCATAAGTATATAAGAGATAAGAATATACAGAGTGAAAAGACGATAAGGCCATACCAACACCACCAGTGCCACCAACGACGAGAACGAGCTTAGAAGAGGAAGAAGGGGCAGTCTTGGAATCGTGGGTCGTTTCTGAATTTGGGGACTGTACCACTTCCTCTTTCACAGCTCGAAGTGCATTTATAGATTCTCCTCTGGAGCTAGAAATGGTCCTTGAATGAGCATACAACTTTGAACGGAAGCCCAGTGGCTGAAAAGGAAAAACAGGCACTTGTCGAGGGTGTTTTGGGAAAGTTTCAAAGGAGAATTCTGGGATTGGACTGAATGAGAGTCGCGAAGCCATGGGAATGAGGGAGTCGCAGGAGAGGGAGAGAAGGAAGGAAAAATCAGTTTATTTTGTGGTCGTTACTTGTGCAATTCAAAATTACCCAAATAATCCTGTTGGGGAAGTGTTAACAGCCAAAGATTGATGTACTTTTTCGTCTTTTCAGAACACTCCTTTCATATTGACTGGATTTTTTTTTTTTTTTTGTTTTCTTTATTTTCAAAAAACTCGACCAGAAAATGTTGAAATAAACAGTATGGTCTGCGCACACAACTTAATCGGTGTCACATAAAACTCCAACTTAAGCTGTAGAGTTCATTAATAAAAAAAAAAAAAAAAACACTACAAACCTTAATCAATTTAGATTGGAGCAAAAATATTAAGATCTCACCTAAGATTTTGGGCCTCTATGTGAGGTCTTTATGAAAGCTACTTTTGATTTTTCAAGTTCAAATGTTGCTTTTCAAAGTGTTCGGATGATCTTTTAGAAATGTTTTTGCTCTCCAAACGTATTTTATATCAAAGCCACAAAACATGCTTCCTCAAAAAAGTACTTTTAAAATAGACTTTAAAACTTGAACCATAGTGTTAATAATATATTATGAGCTTAAATATGATATTTTTGTAACTTAAAAAAAATTAAAACCATTTTGACATATTAAAAATAATGATTATAAACATTTACCGAAAAGCTATAGCTTTTACTTCCTCTTTTTCTACTGACTGAAAGCATAAGTAGAAGTTGTGCAAAACGGGCCCTATAAGTGACACTGGAAAAGAAAAGATTATGTGTTTAAATAAAGGTAATTCTATCATTATAAGTGCTTTTTCTTTGTAGGATAACATTTATTAACTTAAATATACAATTGATCTTAATTTCTGTTGGGGTATGGTAGACCCGCTAGCACACACGTACGTTTCTGATTCACTAGTGTCGATGTTGACATGGTTAGCGAAAATAGCAAGTCCATACAAAATGTTTTTAGCAGGACCTCCAATAGGGTGTTGGGGACGATTAGGCCCAAGTTAGACAAAAAAAAAATGATTTTTAGGGCTCACTTTGTTGCCAAACGACCAAAAACCTATCACAAAATAAAGAAAACACAAGATAGAGTAATAAAAGAACTAACGTAAGCATTGATGATGGAAGGAGTAGTCAATGGTTGGTGGAGGACTGGGTTCGGAAGGTAGAAACAAAGTTGTCTCCATTAGGGGGTTCGAAGCAAAGCTGCCTTGGTCGTCGAATTTGCGTATCTTCTTATAGCGGGGGAAGAAGGTCTGATGATATGACTAAAGAGATTATGCTTATGGGCTCCTTTGGTTTTCTGGAGATGTGCTCCAAAGGCGAATGCAAGTCATTTCCATTATTGGGCTTTGATTTCCAAGATAAGAAGTCAAAGATTCAAAGGCTTCTTGTAACGTCCCGAAATTTATTTAATATTAATATAATGTAAATGATGAATTAGTGTGCCATAATTAAAGTTTTAACTTTAATTAGATTATTTGGTTGGATTTTTAGTTTTTGGTTGTTTTGTTAAATTGATGTGTTCAAAAGATTTCTTATTGATTTAAAATGATGTTTTGAGTTTTAAAACACAACAATTTGTAAAATGTTAAAAATACTCCGTTTTACAAAACCGTGGGCGGCACATGGTTTTCGCACAGTAAAACCGCCCACCGATTTTCTCTATTTATTTCTCTTTTCTCTCTCTCTCCTCATTCACGTTTCACTCTCTCTCTCTCTTCTCTCTCTCGGCAGCTCCCTCTCTCTCTCAATCTCTTTCAAAAATTTTGATTTCCATTCGAATCCAAGCTTCGGAACAGCAAGGAGGAAGCTCGGGGACGTGATTCGGCAACCGAGAACGCGGATTGAAGCTTCGATTCGAGGTTAGATTCGAAATTTCTAAACTTTTTACAAAATTTTCGATTTTGTGTGTTTTTGAAATCTAAGTTTGTTTTAGCTTAGAAAACCGTGGATTTGTGTTAAATGAGCTTAGAACAACTAGAATCTAAGCCTAGATTGAAGAAAAACGGATTGGATTCAAGATTTTCATTTTTCTCCTCTTTTTCTCATTTTTGGATTTTTGAGGATTTCGAGTTCAAATGTTGTTTAAATGATCCCAAACATGTTCTAGAATGTTTTTCTATCAATTATAGTTGTTTTTCATGCCTGGGATTTGAGAAAAACAGGTTAGAAACAAGATTTGGATTTTGGGGATCGAGAAACCCGTGGCTGGGATTTCTGGATCTTCCCAGTTCGGCAGGCCGAAGTTCATGTTCGGCAGGCCGGAGTGATGATCGGCAGGCCGGTGTTCTTCCGACCGGCAGGCCGAATCTGGGGAAATGTTCGGCAGGCCGAACTTTGCTTCCGGCAGGCCGAAGCAGGGCGTCCGGCAGGCCGACCGAGGCATGAAAAATTTTGTGATTTTTACCCGATTTCACTGTTTTGAACCCTGATTTAAATCCCAACCTTATAGGATGATTTTAATGATACAAATGGCACACTAGGACATCATGAAATGATTTAGTAACATAGAATGTCTCAAACTAGATATTGATCGACTTAGTTTGTATCTAGGATTGTTCGTGGTTCCGTGGAGCTAACGTATAGCGGATCGGGATTACGGTGTGGGGTACCGGCACGAGTACTGAGGTAGGACTTCTATCCTATTTCTTTGGTAGCCTGGTTTTGAAATGATTTGGCTTTGAAAATGATTTCTATCAAAATGTTTTCAACGGTTGTTTGAAAATGGTTTTATCGGTTATATTTTTATATACCGTGACATGAAATGAATTTCATAATGAATGTAATTGACAACACTCGGTAATTGGGTTTTGAATGATAATGATAATAAACACATGGGCATGATGCCATATCAGAGATCGGGTCATGATCGACCTTGGGGGCAGGTCTCGAAACCCAGCTGGGCCACTACGGTGGTGATATCATGGTTTGCCTAGGTAAAAGTAAACTGGTGTTTTGATTTGACAAGTAGACTGTTCTGTGTCAGAACGGTTCTACTCAATTTATTTATTTATTTATTCAAGTTCCCTTTTTGTATAACTCCTGATAATGTTATGTTTCTTTGCATTAAATTATTTTATAAAACTTAATCCTACTGAGCCTTTCGCTCACGTTTTATCTGTTTTAAATTTCCCCCCCTTCTAGGTGGTTTCCCATTTAGGTTTGGAGAAGATTCTTCGGACCGAACTTAGGAGCAATAGGAGAATTTATTTACAATTTGTATTTATTAATCAAGGCATGTAAGACTTAACTTTATTTGTACTTGGACTGTAATTGTATTTGTGATATTGTCAGATCCATGTGTGTGCACAAGTTGTGGGTTGTGGAACCCATATTCGCGGTTTTTATCCAATTATTATTATTTGCTAAGTATTTATAAATTCGTTTATCAAATGTGGTGGAAAATCTTCTTAATTTTTATTTAATTTGATTCTCAAACTCTCGATTTTTAATTAAATTCTCTTTTAATTAATCTAAGTATTCCGCCACGTCACCTCCCGTACTCCGGGGCGTGACAAAATGGTATCAGAGCTCAAGGTTATGAACCTTGGTGTGACACCCGTTATTCTCCTAATGGGTATTGAGGTAATTAAATTAATTTTTAATGTATAAAAAAAAAATTGCTTCATTTAAATTTATTTTATAATATTTATTTTTATCTATTTTTAAGTTTTCTAAAATTCTCCTATATTTATTTAGTATGATTACTAAAAAGCCTTAGAACTTCTAATAAATCTCAAAAATGTCATATTGGCATTATGTGTGTTAAAGTCTTTAGATGAGACATAAGGATATCTTTTCCAACTACTCTTGACCCTCATTTTCTTTATTTCCTCCGTGACATGCTTCAACATGTCTCCTCTATAATTGTTTCTATCACTTCTTTTCAAAGACTTCATCTTTTCTTCCTTTTTCTTCCACGGTTCCCACACTCTTCTTCTTATTTCTTTGCTGAAGCAAAATGCTTAGAGAACTTCTTCAAGGCAGCCATAAAAATCAGCCACCATCACCTCCATTTGAGCAAGAATTTCAGTCATACCGAAGTAAAGGAACCTGTTTTGAAGCCATTTTAAGCTTCCAACTAACCATAATCTGAGGTTAGAATCTTATGAACAAATTTAGTCTTTCATTTATAAATTTTCTTTTATACTAAAGGATTATTCAAATTTGCGTTCTTAAACCTAAGTATATGTTTGTTACTATTTTGGAGCATATGTATGAAGTCTAAGTGTATATGCCCTAGACAGAAAATTTATATTGTTAAACTTTATAATACCTCTATGGGCAGTGGTTATTTCTTGAAATTCTAAGATTAAATTAAAATAAATTTTATGAATG